>OX103729.1:3367058-3925115 GCA_944470365.2 Schistosoma intercalatum | reverse complement strand
GTAAAACTAATTAATTAAATATACATTTACATTGATACTTTATATACTACTTAAATTAGTATAATCATTCCACTAATGTTTTTATGATGTTTTGATGAAGTAATAAACCCTAAAGTATACTGAAAAGATAAGCTAAATGAGTGATGTCAAACAAGAGTGTTCTTTTTTTCAACAAGGAATGTTGTAGAGATTTAATGGTCCCAGGATCTGACTCCCATTCGATTGTATGCTGATTGTCATCGAAATACTCATATTGCTTAGCCTCGTGTATTTCATCGATTTAAATTGCGTTGATGTGAATAACGAAATCAAATGAATCGAATTTGAGAATGGATTCATGAATACACATAGATTGTATGCTCATCAATCTGGATAAACTATCAGAAAGACAAAGCGAAAAGAAGAGAGCGAAACAAGATGATGCGTAGTGAAGATGACACGTGAAACAACTCCATTTAAACAAGCATTAATCAGTATTTATAGCCAGATAAAAATAAGTTACAGATATGTGATGAACAGGATAAGGAGTGTACATAAATTTGCTTATACAAAGGCAGTCATGGTTGAAACGTGACTCAAGAAGAATGGACAAACTGGCTTGTCCGAAAGCTAGAATAAGGTATATGGGCACCTATGATGATTAAGAGTATTTGAATTATAGTACGAACTAAGAATCCCATAAATAACGTAATCGGATCATGAAGTAATAGATAAGCACGAACGAATGTACTGTATTTGGAATTCGAAATCAAGCATTCAACAAGTACAAAGGAATCGTTAGTTCATTCAAACACCACAGCACCTCAAAAGCTATACCGAATTTCACGTATATATAAAATAATTCAAAATATAATTCAGTAGATTAGTTCACGACATATGAACACCATGGAGAATGAAGTTCGAATACAGTGCAGTATTTATATATCTGTATATAAAACTAAATGTTGACATTTGACTAGTAGATTCAATTTTTACCAATGATAGTCATGTGTTTAGACGCTGCTATAATCTGACTTGGTTTGATCGTCTCGAAAGTGTCACATACAAATAATTTAGTTGATAACATGATTCAGTAGATCAGTAAAGTAACTGTAACCATGATGTAACGATAGGGTTTGCCTATCATGATGACTCAAATGAGTTATATTGGCTGGAACACATATTTCTTTAGGTTGTAGCGTGGTGTCGAGTCGAGGTTAACTATGAACACCGCCACCAAGAAACACGTGCCAAATAAATCAGAAGGCGAAGGTTGGACGTAAGCCAAATACCAGAAGGCAATTAATGGACCAAGTCGATGTTTATTTGCTGGAGATCGTGCCAGGACACAACCTTGGTTACAGAAGGTAACCGAATTTGCGCGAAGTTACAATCAAAGTGTGTGTGTACAAGAATGGAAGCACAAAATAGCTGTCATTAGCACAGTCAAACAAAAGCACATTAAAACAAACACTGGTACAGTTGATTATAATAATAATTGTTTTTATTAAACCAGTCGTGTTCTCGTGATAAACGTGAGTCACTACAAGGTCATACCTCGCCAGGCAGATCAGTTATAGAACAGTTAGACTAAAAGCTGTCACTTGAGATCTGACACCGAAGTCATACTGCTGAATGTAGAGGGTTGTGGCAGCATTAAGGTGTTTCCCTTGTACAACCAACATCTTGTATGATTCCATCTTCTCATAACAGGAGGAAATTGGTAGAAAATGTCGACCCTAAAACTGTTACAACTCACATTACCCTAGAGACTTTATTCTCTGGTGGAAAAGCCTCTTGAATTAAAGAGCCAGTATATCAAAAATTCCCATAAAATAGTCGAGTAACCATTCTCAAATGTTGTCTCTCGGGCTCGGTGGTCATGCTTCCTGGTTTCTGAGACCACCACTAACCTGGCTTCTTTTTTCAGGTCTCTCAAGAATAAATATCTTTTCAGGTTATGATGAGTTTGGAAGTGACAATCATCCTGATACCTCTGACAGAACTCAGGATCATCTTTCTCACGATCAAATCCCTCCTTAGCTTCTTGACAATTTTCTCATTCCCATGACTAACCCTTCTTGTATACCTTTATCACCATGCGCCACTTATGCAAGTCATTTAAGTTCATGTAATATTGTACCTGGTCTCCTGAAACCATGCTCTAAACTACATGTTGGAGCTTTTAATGTTCAAACTTTATACCAAGTAAGACAACAGGCTTCTTTAGCTGGGACTCTAGAATTCTTTGGTCATCACTAAAATGCACATACAGGATCTAAGTACAGTCAGTCACTTGAACTCACCTTGTCAATACAGCGAACCAGCTTAGTTTACCCTTCGAGTATCTGGAGACGCCACTGATACTTCTCGTAGCCTTGATAGTGTAAGTATGGCATTGAGTTCAGAACCATAACAGACTCTATTGAACTGAATTTTAGAAGAAAGTCGCTTGTGCACTGCCCGACTAAACAGGACAGTAAGAACACAAAAAATGGAGACATATGCCAACGCCATTTAGTTATCTCTGCTAACTCTCCCGCTGATTCTGCATCGGATGAAGTTAAGAATCAGTTTTGATAGAAAGTTATTCAACCTCTTCTAAAAGGCTAAACTCTATGATTTAATAATCGAGGCAGGTGATTTTAATGCTCTAAAAGGTAAACTAAACCATATCAAAACGAAAGGCACTTAAGCGAATCTTGAGGTATTGCAGCTTGATAAAAAGATCATGATGACAGCCTTTTTCAGCTATGCCCAGAATACCATCTATTTTTGGCATACACCAGCTTTAAATATTAGGAGAAACATCGTCTGACATGACGACCGCAGTAATCAACTAACTGATAGACCTAAATTGATCACATTATCATTAACCACAGTTGGAAGGACTCGATTGAAGGCTGTCGCTTATTCTAGAGCACGTGTTTAGATTCAGATCACGCTCTAGTTTTAGCACACATTCATCTGAGTCTTACTAGACATAGTAAAGTCACAGCCAGAAAACCCTTTAATGATGAAAAAGTTAAGAGTATATACTATTTATTTCATGAGGTCAATGTTTTCTGACCTGAACAAATAATCACATATTATTATATGAAAATCCATTGTATTCTACCGTAAAAACGTGATTATCTAAACACTAAAGTATTAAACAGAAAACTAGATGAATCTGTCCTTCCTATTGTTAATTGTTTGTACTATTATTATACTACTATTAATAGCATTATTCAATATTATGTTGTAGGTACAAAATAGTGCAGTGACCTACTTTTATCAAGAGAACGCGATTGGTTGAATGGAAACAATTATTATTATAACCAATTGTACCAGTGATTGTTTTACTGTACTTGTCTGTTTAACTGTACTAAAGACATTCTTCCTTCTGTTGATTGTGACCTTGCACGAACTTACGTATGCTCAGTAGTTCCGCTTGTACTCCTTTGGCATGATCTCGGTATTAGTTCGATACCACGAGATCGCCAACAAATACATCTCGACGCCACCCAACAATAGGATTCTCAGAACAAAGTATTTCATCAAGTTTCTGTTTCTTATTTCTTGATCAATCTTGACGATAACTATTGAGTGATCACTAGTTAGATGTTAACAATTCAAGAATCAACATCTAAATAATGTTCATTCTTTTCTATGTATATTGCTAGCCATCATGATGTCTCTAATTATACTTGTTTGTAACGTGCGTAGAAGAAGGTCGTAAACGTTCCATAATCGCACCTGAATAGGTTATGTGACATAATGATGTATTAAAGCAAACAAAAGTAAAGTAACTTGTCAAAGTATCTGGATGGCAGGAAAACGTAGCCTGGATATTCAAATAGACCGCCTCCAAACAGGTACTCCAATTCATACCTAATGAGCTAAATCAATGTTTATCCATTTTCATCGTCCAGTTTATTTGTTATTACCATTTGAGAGATACATTACGCAGTTAGATCTATCCGTTCAAATGTTGATAAAATTAGGATCATATTCTCTAAGGTGCTCTTAAATCAGATGTTCAGTTGTTTGTATTCAACTTTCAATGGCCTCACTTTAATGATAGTCATTCTTTAAACCGATCAAGGTCGTTAGTATAGTATACCTTACCCTCACTTGTAACTGTAATATATATATATATATACCCCTTTCATTGTACAGACTCATTGAGATTGCGCACTTTAGCCTCACTTTGATCATTATATTTGCAAGTAACATTTTTGAACACCATATTAATGACTTGATGTCTATAGAATATAACTATTTTCCAGCTAACAGGCAGGATTTCCATAGATTTGTTGTAAATTAACCTCAGTACAAGATGAGGTTAAACACAAGCTAAATAGATCATTGATAACAGGTCAAATCATCATGGTAAATAAATTATTATCAGAAAGGGGGTTTTGTGGAGATTTTAGTAATTTAATAGTTGAATTATTGAGTCAGTTAAAACTAGACCACCATGGAAAACCTGGAAACACTAGATGGCCTTTTCGTTCTATTGTGAGACTTCTCAGCAGTGCGCATTTGCGATCACACCTAGAGAGATTCGAACCCAGGATCTATCGACCTCCAGCGAAAACGGTTAATCTTCAGACCACTGAGTCAGCCAGCATCAACCAATCCGCGAGAATGAGCCACCGTCCATCATTATCTTCAATGAGTTACTATCTTACAACAGACCTGATTGAACTCCATTGGTCACTGCTTCTCAGTGGAACTCCAGGAAATACCTCTTGAAGACCGTCACTAATGAATACATGATGATCAGAAACAGAGAGGGGTTTTGTGGATAATATAGTAATTTAAAAGTTGAGATCATGAGTCAACTAAAACTAGACCATCATGGAAAACCTGAAAGCACTGGATGGTCTTTTCGTTCTGGTATGGGACTCCTCCTTGACAGTGCGAATCTACGATCCTGACCCGTGGGGTTCGGACCCGAAACCTAACGATCTTGTGCGCAAACGTTTAACCTTTAGACCACTGAGTCTTCATTTAACAATAATGACGTCTAGCTTCAACCAATCCACGAAAGTAAATTAGAAAACAAAGTCGAACACTTTTTTCAAACTATAATCCATTCATTTGGTATTGTTTTACTTGTATCTTCCCATTGTTGTTTAAGACTGAAATTGATCAATCTCATGTCAGCATATGTGCATCCTGTGTGGATTGCCTCGATATAGCCTTTAATCACAAGCTACATGGAAACATCCAGCTGTCGAGTCCTAAATAGGACGAAACGCACGTCTTGGATTTCATTACTAGCTAATATCCATATTTGTTTATAATCCATTCTTTTATATTATACTATTCCAATATCATATAAACTCAATGAATCTATTATGAAAAATCCCTATCAACTATTTCATTTCTATAAAATGAAAGATGAAAAGAAAGAAAGAAAGAAAGAAAAAAAAAAGAAAGGAACCCAGTTACACTTATGTACCTACTTAGAGTTTAGTGAGTTGATTTCCTCTTTTTTGTTGTTGTAAAGTTACCTATTTGCACTTATCAACTAAATTTCTTTATTTATTCTATTTGAGATTGTACCTTTATCACTGATTAAGCTTATTGTTCAGAATGACGGTTATATTTTGTACTTATGTATATAATAACAAACTATAAATAGGAATGAAATTATTACTTAAATTGGTAGTAAATAATCAATCTCAAAGTGAACATCAACTCTGAGATGCAAGTACATTAAGCTGATGAGTCCTAAATAGGACGAAATGCACATCTTGGATTCCACTGCTAATCATTATTCATCTTTGTATAATAATGAAATTTTTTTAATGCTGAATTTTCATCTACCTAATTAATTTATATTATGATTAGAATGGGGTTTGTGAAGATTGAAGTAGTTTTTCCTTCTTTTAATAGTTGAATTCATGAATCAGTATAAGCTAGATTGCCGTTGAAAATTTGGAAGCACTGGATAGCTGTTTCGTTCTAGTATGAGATTTCTTAGAAATTAGACATCATTAAATGCCAGAACATTGGTCTAAAGGTTAAGCGTTCGCGCGCAAGACCGAAGATTCAAAGTTTGAATCCCAAGTACGGGATCGCGGCTGCGAAATGCTGAGAAGACTCGTGTTAGGACGAAACAGCCATTTAGTGCTTTTAGGTTTTCAACGATGATCTAGCTACATCGATTCATGAATTCAACTATTATAATTCATATTAAGCATGAATTTATGATTTTATATTATATAATGACTACTGATCCATTGATAATTAATTGTTGAATTATTATCCATCATTTAAACTGTAAGCAATTTTCAGTTGATCGTGCTTTATTAACTATACTACTATTTTAATAGTTTAATTCACTTGTTGATCTAAGCTAGACCAACATTGAAAACCTGAAAGCACTGAACGACAGTTTCTTACCAGTATAGGACTACGCAATAGTGTGTATCCACGATTCTGCTTGTAGGGCTCGGACCCAGGACTTTCATTCTTGCATGCATACAGATAACCTCCAGATCATTCAGCCGGTATCCAACGATGTTAATGTTTGAATAGTTCCTCCGAAACTTTTATTCATACACTTAATAATATTTATATCAACCAAATGAAAACCTTATGTTTATAAGATCCTATAAAGAACAGTTTTTGTCGATGTACAATTTCTTATTAGAAGTATCATATGTAACTTGAATACATATATGATCAAGCAATAAATTTATTTTTTTGATTGAGATCGTTTAAGGATTGGTGTAAGACCACCATGGAAAACCTGGAAACACTGGACGGCCTTTTTATGCTATTATGGAAATCCTCAGCAGTACACATCCACGATCCCATCCGCAAGATTCGAACCCAACGCCACAACACCATACTAATAATTAGCATGTGCTGATTAATGACTAACTTCGTGAGGGAATTCTCGAAGTTCTAGTGAGAAGCCGTGACCAATGTAGCTAATCCATGTCGGGTAAAGACAGGTATCCACCTTAGTACAATAGAAGATGGTCGCGTAATTTCATGGATTGGTTGAGGTTAGACATTAATACCGCTGTATGTCAGCTGGCCAAATGATCTAGAAGTTAAGCGTTCGTGCGCGCGACCGATAGGCTCTGTGTTTGAACCCCGCCAGGCGGGGTCGTAAATGCGCACTGTTGAGGTGTCCCGACAATCGGACGAAGAGGCTATCCAGTCCTTCCAGATTTTCCATGGTAGTCTAGCTGCCATGGACTCATGATTTCAACTATTAAGTTACTAAAATCTTCACAAAACCCCCTTTCTGATAATAATTTACTTACCTTGATGATCACTAATAGTCTATTTAGCTTGTGGATTGTGGATTCCCACTGTCAAGGAGGAGTACCACAATAGAACGAAACGTCCGTCCAGTGCTTCCAGATTTTCAATGATGGTTTAAACATCAATCGGTTCATGATTTTAATTAACAACAAAAGAACTTAACAATCCGCACAACCTTATACTGATCATAAATTCTTCTTTTTTTATAATCTACTTTACATAATCATTCATAATTATCATGATCAGTGAACTATTGAACTGAAATATCCTTCATCTAATGAGTATATAAGTAGTATCTTTTCATTTCATTTCATTATACATCTCTCATATATTTGTTTAGTATTATATATATGTCAAACTCATCAAATGAATTATTAGTTATTGGAGCTGGTCTACCAAGAACTGGTACAAAAAGTTTAAAGAATGCATTAGAAATTATTTATCATAAACCATGTTATCATATGAGTGAAATTATTACAAAACAACATGATGATATTGAGAAATGGCAAAGATTATTTAATGAAGCATTAAACAATAAACCATCAAATGAAATGATAATTCATCAAGGTTTAAAAGATATATTGAATAATTATGGAACAGTGACAGATGTACCAGCGTGTGGATTCCATAAAGAATTGATGGAGATCTATCCAAATGCTAAGGTAATCATAAATAAGAATTTTTTTGTTTTTATTACTTATAAATTTTATCAGAAGGGGTTTGTGGAGATGTTAGACATTTCACTGATTGAAATCATGAGTCGATTAAAGTCAAACCACCATGGAAAACCTGCTCACTAGTGACTGACTTCAGGAGATACTCCTGGAGTTCTAGTGAGAAGCTGTTACTAGTGCAGTTCAACCAGATCTGTTGTGAGATATCAACTCACTGAAGACAATGGTGTACGGTGGCGCAACTTCGTGGATTGGTTGAAGTTAGACATTAACAGCGTTGGATGCCGGCCAGCTCAGTGGTCTATTTGGTTAAGCGTCTGGCGCGAGACTGATAGGTCCTGAGTTTGAATCTTGCGGTGTGCGGGATCATGGATGTGCACTGCTGAGGAGTCCCATAATAGCACGAAACGGCTATCCAGAGCTTTCAGGTTTACCATGGTGGTCTAGCTTCAACTGACTCATGATCTTAACCATTGATTGGTTTGATCATGGAGCTATTATTGTTCATCTTAACAACATCATCAGCACAAACTTTATGTAGAAGTCCATCATCTCTAAAGTTAAGAAACAATATCATCCTATAACAGATAGGGGTTTTGTAGAGAGTATAGTTGAATTCATAAGTTTGTTATGTGGCAGTAACTCACAGAAGACAACGATGGTGGGGTGGCGTAGTTTCGTGAATTAATTGAAGTTAGACATTAACACCGTTGGATACCGATCGGCTAATCGGTCTAAATGTTAGGTGTTTGTCGCAAGACCGAAGGTACTGCTTTCGGATCCCATGAGCAGGATCGTGAATGTGCACTGGTCAGGAGTCCGATACTAGGACGAAACTGCCATTTAATACTTTCAGGTTTACCATGATGGTCTAGCTTTAACCGACTCATGAATTGAACTATCAATTGTCTTCAATAGCTTCTTAGAACTTTCAAAATTGATACATGACAATTCATTGTTTATTTTAATAAGGTTTGCAAGCTTGAGAATTTTGTATTAGATATGAATTAGAACTGCTACACTACAATAAAATGGCTTTTCAGTATCTCTTCACTTTCACTGGTTATATATATATATACAGTATAAAAATTACATCCTTTTGTATCAAACTAAGAACTTGTAATTTTCCTTTTGTTGTTACTTAAAACCATAATTAACCGGTTTCCATTCTCATATTTGGATTCTAAGAGGATTGACTTGATATATCATTTACTTATTTACTTATTGACGCCTGTTACCCCGCATCAAGGAGTGTAAATCGCTCACCAGCATTCTCTATTCAACTCTGTCCTGGACAATCCTTCCTAGTTGTTTTCAATTGATGTTCATCCTTTTCATGTCTGCTTCCGATTCACGTCTCAGGGTAATATTTGGCTTTTCTCTTTTCCGTCTGCATTGAGGTATATAGTTAACAGTGGAATCCAGATAGTGAGTTTCGTCTTATTTGAGACTCATCTGCTAGATGTACCAGCACCCTGACCTTTGTTAGTCACACTGAGACTTGAATAAATTTCCCATTGTTTTAATCAACAACACATTATCCACCAAGTTAATGAACTCAGACAGCCACCGATTGTAAACCTTTACAAATATCTTCATATACATTAGATAAATTTATGGCCGCCTGAACTCAACAGCACAGTGGATAATGTGTTGCCAGGATCTACGTCTGTAGGATGGAAGTGCAACCATCTAACAGGTCCACATTAAAACAGAATGAACACCTTGAATCTGACTACTGGACAAATATCAAATAAAAAAAGATATACATATCTTCGTTTCTTTTTAGTCAAATTATTCATGAAACACAACATTTTGATAATTTCTTCATATTCTTATTTGAAATACACATTGTATATACTCCCTAGTATTAAAAGCCTTAGGATAACTAAAACTTATGGTAACTATGATCTGTCTGCTTATTGAGCAATATGTAACCTGTCTGACCTTACCTTATCGATGATAAGGAAGGCCTCATTAATGTCAAATAATGATCACTTATTTACTTTCTTAAGTCTGTTACTCCTCGTGGAGGAGCATAGGCCGCCCCCTAGCACTTTCCATCCAACCCTGTCCTGGGCAATTCTTTCCAGCTCTTTCCAGTTGTTATTCATCCTTTTCACTTCTCCTTCTATTTCTCGACGTAATGTGTTCTTTGGCCTTTCTATTTTTCGCTTCCCTTCAAGATTCTAAATTAGGGCTTGCCTTGTGATGCAGTTTGTTGATATCCGTAATGTATGTCCTATCCACTGCCATCATCTTTTCTTAATTTCTTCTTCAGCTGGAAGCTGGTTTGTTCTCTCGCACAGTAAGCTGTTGTTGATGGTATCTGGCCAATGGATGTTGAGTATCTTGCATAGACAACTATTTATAAATACTTGTACCTTGATGATCACAGTACTATATTATTTATTATCTATGGTTACAAAATGCACACAACTAAATACTGACAAAGATTTGAAGGAAGCATTATCATCAGAAGTCCTAAAGGTCGTTGGTGTGATCCTTGTTTACATCTTCAGCGATCATACTACTGAACAGTAACAAAAAATGATGGAAAGAATGTAATTCATTATACGTAGTTCGAATATTCAACAAAATAAAAATGATCTTTTATTGATCTAAATGATAAGGTTTGTGTCAATTCATGAAAGAATCTATACATTTACTTGAATGGTCAATGGTCCACATAGAATAGTTTCAAATAAAATACAACTAATATTTAGTTGGTTAGGGTTTCTTTTCTAGCAAGATTCTTTTCTACAGGATGGAGTTTTTTACTCCATGCCCAATCCTCCTCCTTTATTATAGCTTGAAAGAGCAACAGGTGGATTGCCCAGAACAGAGTTCAATGGAGAATGCTGGTGAGTGGTTTATGCTCCTCCATGAAGGGTAACAGGTAAAAGCAAGTAATATTTACTTAGAATAAGTGATTAGTCACTATTTGTATATAAGATAGAAGTAATTAATATAATGTATATTCAATAATCCTTGATGTATATTTAAAACGTTAGTGACATAGATAGTAGCCGACAGTTTATCTTTATCTACTAATCCATAGAATTCAGTCATACAAAGTATAAGACAAGCATTACATATGACACTTTTTTTTCCTCGTTTCTTAGAACTACATGAAAGATACTTCTGTGATAACCTATATGCATGTTAATTAGAATGAATGAGAAATTAAAACATTAGATCATTCTTTAAGTATCTACATTGTCAATTTCCATATGAACTTATCACGGATAATAATCATACCAGTTTGTTTCTTTCTTATCACATGAATTAAATCATAATCTATTCAAGTAATTTAAACATGATCGAATAACTGGCATAATAATCTGTTTAAATTGAGGCCACTGGATTAGTGGTCTGGAGGTTAAGCGTTGGAGCGCGAAACTGAAGGCTTTGGGTACGCTTTTCTGAGGAGTCCTATAATAAGACGAAACGGTTATCCAGTGCTTCAAGGTTTTCAATGGTAGTCTAACATCAAGAAACTCATGATATTATTCAAAAACTTGATAAGCTCTACAACCTCATATTGATTTTTACAATCTAGTAGAATATAGATTATTTTAGGCTACGGTTACTGATTGAGCATATATTACAAGATAAGTCATTAGAAACAAAGATGGATAATGGCTAGTAGTGGAATCAAGAATATGCGTTTCATCCTATTTGGGACTAGTCAGCTCGATGTACCTGCATCTCTCACAGTTGATATTCACTCCGAGACTCGAATCTAGTACCGTTCGCTTCCAACATCACCACGTTATCCATTTACATACTGAGTTGTGATAGTCACTTGGTTATGTGATGGGGTGAAATTTAAATTCACTTGATGTTGTTTACTTGAATGTTCCCATGGATATTTAGTACTGCAAATGATTAATCTCTTATTGGCTTATGTGCATCCTGTAAGGATTGCCTCGATATTGCCTTAATCAGAAGCAAGCGGCAATCAGGACTTAGTAACTAAGTGAATAACGTAATGGCGTCAATTTTTGTTTGTTTGAGTGAACGGTTCGTTCAACGTAAAGTTTTCAGTCTTGCTAATAGATAAGTAACTTTCAGTACGGCATTTATTCTGTGGTTATTTATTCCAATGATTTCATCCATTTGACGAGAAAATATAGGAAGCAGGTTTTCTTTTTCATTGTATCGTGTTTAACACGGACGTTGGTTTTGCCATACCTTTCTATGAATTTCGCTGGATATTCATTTTCACTTAGGCAATTTCTAGTGAAGACACGTTCTCCTTCCGGTCTTTCCTTCGCGAAACGTTTACGAGTGCGATCAAAAAGGGTTCGTACCAGTTCCTTTTTATAATCTATTGATAGAAACTGTTGTAATTGTGGTAAACTCCACTCCACATATTTTTGCGGTGGATGTGTCTTTGTTATTAACCATTTGAGGTTTATTTAATTCCAATATCTAACAAAGGGAATTTATCTTCCACTTCATGTTCCATAATGAAATCTATATCCTTATGTGCTTTATTAAACAGATTGAGTGAGCACATAAAATGTTTATGATTGATACACCGCTAAACTGATAAAGTAGCCATGGGTAGCCCTCTGGGTTCGATTCTGGCTGATATATTTATGGGAAACCTGGAACAGAGGAAGCTCAAGGATGCAATCGAAGTACTACACTCTACTAAAGAGATATATTGATGACACATTTCTTTCCTGCAACATAATGTAAATGACTGTTAAAGATTAACCAACCGTTAAAATCTGATGACTTATTGACTTGGTATTGTTTACTTGAATCTTCCCATTGATGTTTAAGAGTACGATTGATCAGTCTCTTATTTGTACATGTGCATACTGTACATATTGCCACGATATTGCCTTAATTCACAAGCATTATAAGCAAATATGGATAGTGACTAGCAGTGGAACCCAGGGCGCGGGTTCCATCCTATTTGGGACTTGTCGGCTGGATGTATCTGCATGTCGGAATTGATTTTCACCCAAAGACTGGAACTCAGTACTGCCCATTTCAAACGCCATTACGTTATTCACTTAGTTACTAAGTCCTGATTGCCGCTTGCTTCTGATTAAGGCAATATCGAGGCAATCCTTACAGGATGCACATAAGCCAATAAGAGATTAATCATTTGCAGTACTAAATATCCATGGGAACATTCAAGTAAACAACATCAAGTGAATTTAAATTTCACCCCATCACATAACCAAGTGACTATCACAACTCAGTATGTAAATGGATAACGGGATGATGTTTTGAGCGAACGGTCTTAGATTCGAGTCTCGGAGTGAAAATCAACTATGAGATGCAGGTACATCGAGCTGTCTACTCCCAAATAGGATGAAACGCGTGTCAAACTGGATTCCCCTTACTAACCACCATTCATCTTTGCTTAATAATATATACCAATGGTTGTAAGCAACTGATAAGAAACCATAGAATATGATGAATTCATATTATTCTGTATCATTGTTTATTCTAGCCTTCTTCAAATTCATAATGGAAACCAATTGTATGGAATAAATAATGGGTTCCAAATTTTACAATTTCATACTTCCCTCATTCAAACAACAAGTAACATCAATTTTCAATATAATTAAACTTTAAGTCAATAGTCCGTCACATTATTCATCATTCAATTTAGTATTATCATGTCCATTACTATAGAATATTTGGATCATAAAGCTTTTCATGATAATAGATAGTTAATAGTTTTATGATTTAATAGTTGAAATCATGAGTCAATTGAAGCTAGACCACCATGGAAGACCTGGAAACACTGGATGGCTGTTTCGTCCTAATATGGGACTCCTCAGGAGTTCGCATCCACGATCCCGCACCCCACGAGATTCCATGGTGGTCTAGCTTCAATTGACTCATGATTTCGATCAATATAATTTATAGACAAACTGTGGTTTGTACTATTTATATCAACATAGATAGTATATAACGTTAGTCAGGAATAGAATAGTTGGCAGCAGAAGGTTAAGAAGATCAAGGAGGAAAGAACTAGAACAGAAAGCAATTGTTATGTAAATGTAGGAACAATGAAGTCTGAGATGATTAATGAACATTTCGCAAATAAACTATTAGAGTATGGTTATTATTTTTTTTATCAAGAAACCCTGTAACTTTGTGCTGAATATAGCTGGTTGTCCTAACACCTGTGTTCCCCTTCACTATAGAACCAAGCATATTTAAGATAGCAGGTTTTGAGTTTTGGCGTGAAATTCATTCACTCATTTAATTAAATATCATTTTAACATTATAGCTTATGTCATTTCGTGATGAAAAGATCAAATCTAATTCCTGACCCTAACGTTCAACCATAAATACTAATCCTAATTCTTCACAATAATCTATGATCCTCATTTAATCCTAGTAATCTGCTGGACATTTCAAGGTCATTTAAATGTTGCTCAAAGGTTATCCATAAAGTATAATCTCACCGTATGCTTTAATGTTAGACAATTACATCCTTGCTTGTATTACTATATACATCATAGTAAGTTCGTTAAACTATGAAAACATGTTGGTGGTAAATATTCCATCAAGTTTAGTTACTATAAGACATAAGAATAACAGATAATATCTGACCTGTAATTGTAAAGACACTTCATCCTCATACATCTCAAATCAACTGTATAATCTTCTTCTTATGTATTTGTATGTATATGGATAAGAGTAAGAAGATCTTTCCCATATACATGGGATATGATATTGTCATTGGTTTTCCCCTTGATTATTAAGTTTCTTATTTCATCTATTTTACTTGTTTGTATATCGTGATTAACAAGCTAATTTCCCTTATGACGTTTAACTTACTTACTTACGCCTGTTATCCCCGATGGAACATAGGCCACTGATCAACAATCTCCAACCCATTCTGTGCTGGGCTTTCCTTTCTAGTTCTATCCAATTGTTATTCATTCTTCTTATGTCTGTCTCCATTTCTCGGCGTAATGTGTTCTTTGGTCTTTCTCTCTTCCTTTGGCATTGAGGATTCCAAATGAGGAATTGCCTTGTAACACAGTTAGATGCTTTCTTCAATGTGTATCCTATCCCATTTCAGTGCTTCTTACTGATTTTTTCCCTCGCCGGCATCAGGTTTGTTCTCTCCCATAATAGGTTGTTGCTGATAATGTTTGCCCAACGGATTTGAAGTATTTTGCGTAGGCAACTGTTAGTAAACACTTGATTCTTCTTCATGATAGCTTTTGTAGTTCTCCAACTTTTATGATATTTAAGGTTTCATTTAATTGTTGTCTTAAAGTTTTACCATTCATTTTCAAGTAGATTAAACTGAAATGTACCATAGAATTGGATTATATTTTTAACTTTACAGGAACATCATTATTCTCTGAAAAGTGATTATTTTTATAGTTATTTATGTTCTAGTAAGTGATATCTTTATAGATTGGTTATATCCAATTTAAGAAATGTAAATTGAGAAGGGTTTTTGTGGAGATTTTAAAAATTTAACTGATTGAAATTATGAGTCAAATGAAGTTAGATCACCATGGAAAACCTGGAAGCACTGGACGGCCGTTTCATCCTAGTATGGGACTCCTCAGCAGTGCGCATCCACGATCCCGCAACCTGCGAGATTCGAACCCAGGACCTATCAGTCTGGCGCCAGGCGCTTAACCAACTAATCATCTGCTCACTAGTGACTAACTTCAGGAGATACTCCTAGAGTTCTAGTGAGAAGCCGTTACTAGTGCAGTTCAACCAGATCTGTTGTGAGATATCAACTCACTGAAGACAATGGTGTACGGTGGCGCAACTTCGTGGATTGGTTGAAGTTAGACATTAACAGCATTGGATGATGGCCGGTTCAGTGGTCCAGTTGATTAAGCGCCTGCGCACTGCTGAGGAGTCCTATACTAGTACGAAATAGTCATCCAGTGCTTCCAGGTTTCCCAGGGTAGTCTAACTCATGATTTCAATCAATGAAATGTAAATTATAACTGTTCAGGTATATCATACTAATTATTTCTTTATGATTATTATATATCAAATTATTACCAATCTGTATTGCTGAATCATTATATTTTGCCGATATCAACCAATGCACTCCACTAATTAGTAAATTAAGGTTTTTTAACTAATAATTTGTGAACTTGAGAGTTCCTCGTCGTTACAACAATTTCAAATGTAGTGAATGAGAACAGAAAATGGGACAATTGAATGTATTTTAATACAAAATTACGGAGCATCTTAGTAAAATCTGTGAACTATACAGTAAATACTTCATTCACAAAATCCCAATCAATTGCCTCAAATTTAACTGTTTCTTTTGAAAATATTAGTTGGTCTCTCGGACTTCATTGTTCCTGCATTCCCATACCAATTGCTTTCTGATCCTATTCTTTCCTTCTCGATCTTCTATTTCTGACTAGCGTTATATATTACTTATGTCGATATAAGCAACACACACAACACCAACCAGCACCCCAGTTCCAGGCCCTCATCCATGTAAGCAGAACAGCACCCTTCTCCCTCCTAATTGGCAGTAACACCAAATGTAGTGAACAAGAACACAAGTTGTGGTAAGCAAATGTGTTTGAACACAAAAATATGAGAACCATACAGTAAATGCTTGATTTGTAAAATATCCATCAATTGTCTCATATTTCACTGTTCCTGCATTTCCATACCGATTGCTTTCTGTTCCAGTTCTTTCCTCGCTGATCTTCTTGACCTTCAACTGTTAAACATTCTATTCATGACTAGCGTTATATACTACTTATTTCGATATATATAGATATAGCATATACCACACAGATCATATTGTAGAAATAATCAAATAATTTACTCCGATTGATCAACTGACAGGACAAATTGCTCAATTAGATTATCTACGGAGTGAGTTACATTACAAGTCAAAATCTTAATTATTAACACTCTCTATCCTTTCTGTAAACATAATGAAAATGTCAAGTTATTTTAAGATTATTTAAGAATAGTGCATTGCTCAAATTGTATTAGTCACTTATATAGATTGTAGTGTGGCGTCGAGTCGCGTTTGTCTATGAACACCACTACAAGAAATCAGAAGGCGGTTTCAGGTTGTAACGAGATATATTCATTGGTGACCTCGTGGTATCTAAAGAAAACCGAGATAGTTTCAAAGAAATACAAGCGGAATCAGTGGGCGAACGTAAGAGCGTACAAGGTCACAATCAACGAAAGGATAATCGAAGATTAATGGATGTCTTTAGTACAGTTAAACAAACAAGTACAGTAAAACAATCACTGGTATAATTGGTTACAATAATAATTGTTTCCATTAAACCAATCGCGTTCTCTTGATAAAAGTAAGTCACTACAAGATAACACAAGTATAGATGTATGGCTAATTTTACAACGAATCACTTATACATGTTTCCTCAATACATTCTACACTGAATAACTTCATTTCTTTCGTTATGTTAACCAGGTTATATTAACAATACGTGATAAAAATGATTGGTTGTCAAGTTTTCGGCAAACATTAATGCCAAAATCAAATGATTCATTTAATAGAACCATAGATGGAGCTGATCAAATATTGGAACTTGGTCCAAAATTCATTCAAATGGCTATTGATTCAATGAAATTAGCATTTCGTAAACTTGATTTTGATATAGATAATGATGAAGAAATGCTTAGATGTTTTGATGAATATAATAAAATTGTAAAAGAAACTGTACCACCTGAACGTCTTTTAATACATCAACTTGGAGATGGTTGGGAACCTTTGTGTAAATTTTTAAATGTTGATATACCAGAAGGTATATCCTATCCATTTATAAATGTTCGTAAATAGATAAGAAGATTCGGACATCATAAATCTTTATACTTTATCATGATATTAAAATATTCCAGCTAATGAAAACATTACAAAACGGTTGTATTCTTTAATATTCTGTAAACTTTTTCAACATGTACGCTTCCAATATTTTTACTAACATTGAACATACTATTGCTATTCCTATTGCTTTATAGATAATACATTTGAATAACAGACTTTTGAAAGTTTCCTTCTATTTTCATTTCTCTTATTGTCAATAACCTTGTTGTGTGGCATCGAGTCGCAGTTGACTATGATCACTACTACAGTAAGACTATGTGCCAATTAACCGATAAGTCAAATATCAGAAGGCAGTTGATGGCTGTAGTCGAAATATATTTGTTGGCGATCTCGTAGTATCGAAAGAATACCGAGATCATGCCAAAGGAGTACAAGCGGAACTACTGAGCATACGTAAGTTCGTGCAAGGTCACAACCAACGGAAGGAAGAATGTCTTTAGTACAGTTAAACAAACAAGTACAGTAAAACAATCACTGGTACAATTGGTTATAATAATAATTGTTTCCATTCAACCAATCGCGTTCTCTTGATAAAAGTAGGTCACTACAACCTTATCCCGACAGAGCTTAATAACTTACTTACTTAAGTCTGTTACTCCTCGTGAATGAGCATAAGCCTCCCACCAACACTCACCAACCAGATTAAATCCTATTAGAACGATAGGTTGATTTTACTTATATGTTTGTTATTCAGTTGACAATCTTCCATTGACGACGACATACTCGTCTCGAAAATCCAAGATTCTACAACAAAACCAAAAATCTTACAATCATGCTAATAAACCATATCTACAAATGACATATTTTATACTCAAAATGATAGAATAAATGAGTTTCATAATAAAAAGTGGATCTTTAAGGTCTGTAGCAAATTCGCTCTAGGAATAATATAAAACTCAATGTGACCAGTGACACATCTTAAGGATTAACGGTTGATAAATGAACTAATTATTAGTTATGAGGCTTTACTTCTTACAGTTATAAGTAACTATAATAAAACAACAATACAACTATTCATGTAGTTATTCATTTCAACATTTACAATGTTGATACAAACAAATTACCATATCACGCTAAGGTGTTTGCTGATAAGTCTGACTATCTGATCTTATTTCGAGGACTTTAAATATATCGATCATTTGTAGTGATCCTGAAATAAAACTGAATCCTCACCACAAATCATCCTTGAAGCTGGATATGCACTAACATGAAGGATTCACAGAGCCTATCGAATACTTGATAAATAATAATAGGTCAACTTGGCAAAATGACCATAGCCCGTTCATGAATAAGCTGCATGTAATTGCATAATACAGTTTTCTTGATTCATTGAGAGTAGATATTATTATTTTCGAAAAATAAATATTCGTCCAACCGACTTCTCTTGGAATATAGCAAAGAAAATATTTGTAGCCAGGTTATCCTATATGTTGACAGATAGATACTGTTGGTTTGTTCTCTCACAAAGTAGGTTGTTTCTAATGGTGTCCAGCCAGAGTATATATTGCTTTGAGTCCCATATGCTCTTCAAATGTAGAGATGCTGTCCTTGATTTGCCAGTCCGTGCATTTATATCTGTATCTGATCCTTCTCGTTTATCAGTGATGATGCTCGTATACGTAAAACTTTCCAAATCTAACAGGGCTTCTCCATCAAGTGTCCTCCGATCAGTATCCTCCATGTTGTACATCAGGATCTTGCTTTTGCTCTGGTGTATATTGAGACCAGTAGCTTCAGGGGTTGATGCTGCACTAGCTGTCCTCACCTACATTTGTCGCTGTGTATGTGGTAAAATATCTAGATCATCTGCGTACTCCAAATCTTCTGGCCGTATTCAAACTGATCTGCTTCTTCGTAAATGTGGAGAAAGTTAGCAGTATTGCATGACAACAGTGCTAACTTAAAATGCATCTGTCAGAGGTTCTTCAAACACGACTTTTCAGTGTAGTCCATCTTATGATTTAGTTATGATGTTGACGATCTTATCACGTACACCATACTATCGAATGAATGCCCATAAGGCTCTCCTATCCACACTGTCCAAATCTTTCTCGTTGTCAAGGAAGTTGATGTACAGTGACGAGTTTTGTTCAGATGATTGCTCAACGATGATCCTTAGTGTCACAGCTTGGTCTGTGCATGACCGACTCTTACGGAATCCCTCCTGTCGACCTCCACGTTGGGCGTCTACTGAGTCTTTCATCTGGTTCAGAACACGGTTGAGAACGTTTTCTGGTACCGATATTAGTGTGCTGCCTCTGTAGTTCCCACACTTTCTGAAATCATTCTTTGGTATCTTGATGGGGTTTCCTCCAACAAGTCCATCGCCGCTTGTTCGTCCTTTTGAATCCTCTTGAATATAACCTAGGGCATCTTGATAGTTAACTTTTCGTGCCTTAAGGTAACCCTCGTGCTATTGATGGAAAAAACCAGAGAAGTAGTGAATAGGTCTTCATTTCGATCTTTGCGCAGTCACAGTGGAGTGTGGGATTATCTGTCCAGACAAACAAAGGCTCTCAACATTCAATATATGATAATAGGGAATATAACGCTTATAAAAAATAAGGAAGTGAATGAATACTTGAACAATACTGTTTTGGCATATGCTTGGTTGTTTGGGGTCAACTCTTAACCAACCAACCTGAGCTGTTACATTAGCTTCCCCCTAGAATCGACTTCCGTAGGAACGTCGGTTCGATTAACCTATCTATCGAAAACACCTTAGTTCTATTTCTCATCCCAAGGGAAAATCATCAACTCGCTCACTATTTGACTTACAATCAGTTACGACTAACGCTGTCAACGATAGTCCATGGATGTCTCTTCATTTACTAGCTTGTCATCTTATTTTGTAGCATGTGATCTCTTCTGCAACTATCGCTGACGGTTCGCTGCGTGCTTTCAAGAGAGTGTGAATGTGGAATAAGAATATCTGAGGAAGTGCCTCATTTCTCAGGCCGAATGGCATGCGTACAAACTCGAATAAGCCAAAGGGTGTTGTAATAGCTGTCTTGTAGATATCTTTAACAGCCACTGGGATATTGTGATATGCCCTGACTAAGTCAATTTTAGTGAATATGTTCATACCCTGTAAACCGTTGGTGAAATCTTGGATATGCGGTATTGGGTACCTATCTGGTACGGTTTGACGGTTTAGGGCTCTGTAATCCCCGCACGGTCGCCAGTCTTCTTCATTCTTCTTTGGGACCATATGCAAAGGGGATGCCCATTGACTATCAGAGGGACGGATAATACACAATTTTAGCATATAATCAAACTCGGCCCTAGCGATTTCGAGCTTATCTGGTGCTAGTCTCCTGGGTTTTGCAAACACCGGTGCACCTTCGGTTTTGATAGTGTGACTCACTTTTAGTTTGTCCTTGGAAGGCTGTGGGTTTGGTTTAGTTAAGTTTGGAAATTCCGCGAGTATATCTTGGAATTTCGCTGTTGTTACTGTTGGAGTTTGAATCAAGTTAAGAGAGCTGATGTGACTTTCTTTGCTTTTTGTGTAATACGAAGTTTCTTTTAGTGTTAATCGCCGTTTCTTGGTGTCAACTAGAAATTCGTATCTCTCTAGAAAGTCCATCCCCAGTATTGCCAGATCTAAGTCGGCTACCGTGAAAACCCAAGGGAATTGCCTCTTGAACCCCAAATCTAGTGTTAAATTTTTCTGCCCAAATGTCGCAATTTTAGTTTCATTTGCAGCTTGAAGTGTAATTGATGATGTTTCTCGACTAATCTCAGTTTTATTTTGAGGGATGATGCTAAGAGCAGCGCCAGTATCCACCAAGAAATTCAAGCCAGAGTTTCTGTCTCTAACATAAAACAAGCGACTGTTTAGGCACCCCTCCTCAGTCGTCGCGACCTGTGGAGGGGTTATTCGTTTCCCGCTGTCTTAGAATTGTGCTTAGGCCAGGAGCATGGTTGCATGCACTTGGTTGAGTTGATAACAAACTTCCAGTGAAACCAACAAAACTGCCCAGATTGTCTGGACATTTGTGACCTGTTTTTTGACTTGGATCGTGGTCGTTGTGGTGACCTGCTCCTGTTTCTATGACCCATTTGCATTCTGGTGGCAGCCTCAGTGAGACTCTTAACACTTGCAATGAGTCCTTCTATGACGGGGTCTTTTGCTGATTCTACTTTTTGTGTGTGATTTATTGTGCCTGATCCATTCGGAGGACCTCTTTCCAAACGAAAGAGTAAAAGAAGTGAAAAAATACTGGAAGTGGTTGTGAGACTAAAATGGACTTCCAGCATCCTTTTCATAATCTGCTGTTCGTTGGGTCTCCCGTAAACAGTTTCATAGGGCCATAGTTCCAAGGGCGAAACAGTTTCTAGGGCCTGTGAAGGCTCACTCCTGTTGCATTCTAAATGAAAAAAATAGTGATGAATTTAGTCAGAAATGTGGAATAGATAAATAACCAAATCACATGTTTTTTAGCAAAGAATTTATGCAGTTGTGATTTACCTTGAGTTCATGAATATTAGATAAGGTCAGCTACTATTACTTGCGCAAAGCATAACATGGGCTTAGTACCGTATTGCAATGCTTTTATTATTTTGCTCACACTTTAGTATTCCCATGCATCTGCGTCTAGTTTAACAGGAAAACATACAAGCAGGGTAAGTGTCTGTTAAACTAAAAGTCCCAGTTGTCAAAAAGATTCTTAGCATTTGTCCACAGCCAGCTGCATTTAATTGAGACACAGAACACTCATCTTCTAAGACTGTATACTGCTGTTTTGCGGGCAACTAAAAGCTCAGACACTTAGCTATCTTGCTACCGATGTTATTGCTGTGGAAATTGTTTAATGACAGTGACCATGAAATATGGTCAGTGATAGATGTACAATTTAGAAATAAACACCAAACATACTTATCGCTGTCTTATAATGTATGACAGCAACAGCATCAAAGGCATGTTTTTTCCTATTTTTAATCAGACTGATCTGAATCCGTATACACATTGGAAACAGGCAACTCTACTTACTAAACTGATCTGTTTCGTTACAGGCTTCAAGCACTATACTTAAGTATATCATAATTCTTTCAACTAAACTGAATTATACGACAACCAAGAACATTAAACTAAGCAAGTGTCATAGTTATTGTTTCACTTGCAAAGACACGTTGCTCAAAGTAGTTAAATGGACATAATTAAGCCGATAAAACCAAAACACGAAATATAGGCCAGTTGAACTTACCTAAGAAAAAAAGAAGGATACATATATACTGCTTTCATACTGAAGACAACAGGCAGTTGTTCATAGAAACGTAGTTTACAGTACAACAAACCTTTCTTCAGTAAAATCATGCACTGACAGTCTATCTGGAAACAATCAACTATGTGAATAAACTCACTATGACTTGAGATATTATCCGAGCGTGCAATGGACGTACAGTGTAACGCAGTCAGACGTGGCGAATAAAGATTAAAAACAAAGCAAAATTAACTACATAATCTAGTTATTTAATTAAAAATACATTATGAAATGACAAAATCTGTGGTTACTTGAACGCACAAATGACAGTGTGCGATACACTAAGTTTACATGGTTGCGTTGCGGATAAGATCACCCCCATTCACACTAGGTTCTAAGTTATAATGCTAGTGGACAGTTGGACCCTGAATTATGTAGACCTCCATAGATTCAGACTGTTAAATTATTCTCGAATTTTCAATTTCCACCATGATGATCCCATGCTCCCAGTATCTCCATTTCTTACTTACCCATCAACAACTTCAACAACTCTGGTCGCTTACCATCTCAGAGAGAGCGGATCCTACCTTCTAGTATGGTTTATAGGCATTTGTGGATCTACTCATTGGTGGTTTTCTATCCGTGATTATCAGCTCGCATGTTATTGAAGAGTCATGTAACAACAGTCTCGAGTATTATCGCTACTTAACTGCCTTCCTTATTCCTCATGGACAGTAATGATTATATCAATTATCACTGAAGAAAATTTATTCTTCCGTTTTGTTGTCTATTCGTTTCATACAAGCCACAGTACCTAAGTAACAGAAAGCTGCCTCAACAATAAAAACATGGCCAGTTCTTCCATCGATATTTATCTGCACAGTTATATATAGAACTAAGCATTATCTAGTGGACGTAATGTTGACTCCTGATGATGACGGATATTCATTTGCTTATAAACCACGGTTTATTGATTATCAGAGCATTTAGTGTTTTTTGATGTGTTTTTCAAAAGATGCTTGAAAAGTGCTAGGCGCGAGTGTTATTAGTGACACCTGATCACAAATTTGTCCATATAAAGCCAGCAAAAATTCTGTGAGGTTAGCATCATTGGTAGTTCCAAGTGCAGCAGAAGGATCGGCTAACTCCGATAAGAGCAAGACATGTGAAAAAAATCATGGTTATAAGAGGGAATAAAGCCTCACATCTCAGACGTAGATTTCAGGCATCCATATTGGATGATTCAGAATACAATATTCATAAGTTAAGAGAAATGTCAGTTAGCAGGTATCACGAAGCATAAGACTGCGCGCTCCATCGCCGGCCAGAAGTCACCGCCATTTTATTGTTATCTCCTTGTTTGATTTGGTTTTACTTCAAGCATTAAGAAATTTAGTCACTATCTAGATCTTATAGTGCTGGTGACTACACAAATTATTTGTTTACTTACGCCTGTTACCCCTCAGAGAGGAGCAAAAGCCGATCACCACCATTCTCCATTCATCTCTGTCTCGGGCAACCCTTCGTAGTTGTTTCCAGTTGTGATTCACTCTTTCGATGTCTGCTTCTGATCCTCGGTGCAGTGTGTTCTTAGCCCTTCCTCTTTTTCATTTGCCGTCAGGGTTCGAAGTAAGTGCTTGTCTCGCGATGTGATTTGATGATTTTCGTCATGTATGTCCTATCCACTTCCATTGTCGTTTCCAAATTTACTCTAGCATGAAGATTGTTTATCCTCTCCCACAAAAGGCTGATGGTATCCGACCAATGGAAATTGAGTATCTTGTGTAGACAATTTTTTGAAATACTTGTACGTTTTTGGTGACGGTTGTGGTATTTATCGAAGTTTCAGCTCCATGCAGTAGAACTGTCATGACGCTTGCATTGAAGATTTTGACTTTGATATTGGTTGACAGAGAGTATTTTTAGTTCCAAATGTTCTTCAACTGTAAGAGTACTGTACTTGCTTTGCCGATCCTCGCTTTTACGTTTGCATCGGATCCTCCTCGTTCATAGATGATGCTTCTCAGTTACAAGAAAGATTTCACATCTTCCAGAGTTTTCACATCAAGTGTGGTTGGGTTGGTGTTCTCTGTGTTGTATTTGAGGATCTTTCTTTTTCCCTTGTATATGTTGAGGCCTACTGATAAAGAGGATTCTGCCACAATTATTGTGTTGACCCGCATTTGTCCGTGTGCAAAGGAGACTACACAGATACTTAGTAGATAAAGTTGTTTTTCACTAAAAAATTGACAGTACAGAAATAAGTACGAATGGGGTGAAAACTTTTACTGATAGCCAGTTAGAAAGTCATATAATGCAACTTCAAATATCTGCGACCTAACTTTCAAAAGCTACCACCGATAAAAAAAGTTGAAGTTTTGAGGCACTAATTTTTTTCAGTATTATCTATGTAGAAAAAGATGAATCATTAGACCAATATCTCGAAAGCTAGACGTTTAAAAACCTGTCGCATTCCCTGTCGATTTTATGCTCCTCTCTATATCAGACTTCGTGTTCTCTAGTCGGCAAAAGTCTTTGAGACTTTGTTTTCTATATGTTGATATGAAATCATATGTTAAAAATGAAGTTCGAAATTTTTCCGATTATTTGTCTACTATGGTTTGATCGGCTCCATATTGATTGTTAATTATAATCCCGGAAATGATCAATATGACTGTATACCTACTTACAAACCCATATTAAAGCTTTTAGATATAAGGGGTTGGTAATGTTTTAGGCCAGAGTTTTAAACTTTAAAGGCTCTAGCTGTTCGCTAATATGACTCAGAAATTTTAAACATGAATTAGCACTTTTTGATTTTTCCTTAATATCAACGTTTGACAGGCCGATATTGTGATACTTGTATGCTGACGTCTTCGCCCTACTTTCATTACATGTTGAAAACTAGTTGCTCCTTGCATTTAGATAATAATCTAACATTAAAGTCTACAAAAAACATGTGTAGCTTCTGTATTTAAGCACAATGAAACAATAGTGTTGACAGAAATTATATTTTGGTGCCACCAAGTTGCCAAGAAAACTCATCAATAACCACCAAGCTATTATTTTCATGTCCATATGAGAGTTTTTGTAATTGTACACTGTACATTATCAATAAAAGTATTGTGTCTTAAACGGTATTTTAGCTTTCACTTATATAACTTAATGTTTTTTGTGTTCCGAAAGATACTCAATGGTCATCAGGAGTTTGTATGACTTGTTCGTTAAAACAAGTCATATTTTGTGACGCTGGCAACCGTTGACATAACGCTTTGCCGCCATAGTGAGCGCCATAGTCACCGTAGCTGTTGGCGACTGTTTCCTGTCAACTGAGGTGGGATTTTCATTTTATGATTTAAATAGTAGTTTGCGGCCTTAATGGTGTAATCCTAGTAATAAAAGTCCAAGCAACATGTAATAAGTCAGATAGATGTTATTTTATATTTCGAGCTATTGTAGCCATATAATCAGTCCAGTCCTTCCAATATATTTGTGACTGTTGACCAGGACGGTGAATGACGAGTCTCATTATTGTAGTATGGTTCCAAAGTATACCCGGTTTATAGAAAGCTCCTAAAGTTCCATAGAATTCTCTGTACCTAGTTAAACATCACGAATAGCTTTTTCTGCAATAATCCGTGTTGCAATCCTCGACCTGAAATTCGTTCTCAAACAACACTCCAAGTACTTTAGTTACAATAATACAAGAATAAAGGACGATTCATGTGCTTCGTCTGATTATCTTACTCGAAGTTTACCTAGGAATTCACCTTTTATCATATCTTGATGGAAATCAATGCGCTTGCAAGTCGACTTGGGTACTGTTGTTGTTATGGTGGTTGGTATACCACTATCCCTGGGCATTTATCCATCAATAGATAGTATAAATGGTTATCCATACTACAATCATGTGCAGATTCAGCGGTCTAGAGTTTTGTAAAAGTATATTTTGTCAGTTGACAAACTGGAATAATAATATTCCGGTTTCGTTATCAACCATACAAATTAGTGAGTGTTGCTTAAGCACTTTGCTTCTGTTAGCTCTCAGTCTAGAGAACCTGCAGTTTCCTGTAAAGCTCGTATTCAGAGAATTAGTCGTTTCTAAGACACTAATACTGTTCTACTCCAGTTCGTGACACATTCTCCGTGTTTATTTGTTCAAAGAACTTCCCCATCTCTTTTTTCAAGTAATGTTAGTCAAACAAGGCTGCTTGTCGTCATTACCCTTATCATTTTGAACCAATTAAGTTTTGAGTTTAGAGTCTTCATTGTAATAATATACTTCATTTGTATAACTTTCGCTAATAGCTATGGAAATAATGGCTTCAATCGATAGTCTAACATTACCTTCAAGTCAAAGAGCATAGCTACAGATGAGTGTCAAAATCTAGATATAACATTGTTCAAATGACACATTCACATTATGCTCCGAAATAGGCCTAGTTTTATGGGTTAATTGTTATCGAGCTCTACTAAAGCGTAGGATTGTACTTCAGAAAAAGTGGAAGTCTTTGACTATCTTTAACCGTATATAGTGATTAATATATTTTATTTACATCCATCGTACGGAGTTATCTAGTTTGATTTTCTCTTCATACATTTCCCGAATTGTCACTTGATAAAAATAAACTATCTACAATGTGCATTTGCTGTAAATAGTTTACACTATGTTGTCGGGTGGAATCCTAGAAGACCTAGTTGTTTATCTTTTTGCGTAAATACGTCTACTTGGTTGTTAGTTACCCATTACGGTAACTATGATTAGGCCACGGTCATCCATTTAGTGCTGGTAACTTCTAAGTTCAAAGACAAATAACTATCAGATCCTTGGTTGTCTTATGACTTTCTGCACGGAATTACATTTGTAAGGATATTAACATAATATCATAGTTTTCACATTGTGCGACTTCGTGAATTAACCAACAATTCGAAACGTAGTTAAATAAAATTTCTTGTATTTTGACTAATTTCTAACCATTACATAACAAATTGATCCTTTATTTCATGAAAACTGGATTATGATGTGAGAATTATCATGTTTCTGTTGGCTATTATGTTGTGGGCGTTGCTATAGCTAAGTAGTTATAGACAATCGACTCATCAGTTTAGGCGCACCTCACCGAAATGTTTGACATGTGATACACCTAAAGATGTGCACTAGAAGCAGGTCAAGTAAAAGTTTACGGAAATCATAAAAATTTGTAACAGTCTCCATCATGTCCACTAGTTATTAATGACTATAAGTATATTTTCATGAATAGTAATACATGGATCAAACCTAAACTGACCCATGTTTAGAAAAGAGACTGTCTTTTCAATGTAGTATGATTAGATTACTTTAAAACTGCTTTTATTGTATTTTTCACATGGTGGCTTCCATACCCTGTAATTTATTTCCATCGTAATCTACTTCAGCGTAACTATTAAGTGTCCTTTTATTTTGGCGTAATCGGATTGCCCAGATTCATTTTCTGTCCACATAACTTCATCTAATTCCGATCTACGTTTCACTAGTATATCCTCTTGGGGGAGATTACTCGATTTAATTTATTTTCATGTTTTAGGTGCACAAATTTTCACATTTTCACTTACAATCAAAACCATGCAATCAGCGTCTGGTCCAGGTACCACCGTTGTTCATCTATCTCCGAAAAATCATACAATTTTACAACAAAGTGGTCAACATGTCCTACTTAGTAAAATTGGTAAAGTGAAATATACTGACAATTAATATTTCATTTTAACGATAGCTTCCGACTCTACTAGTAATCGTCCACCAACAAGTGGAGTGGAAACTAGTTTATTACAAACAGCACATTCAAATAACTCACAAACTATATATCCAGCACATTATATTGAAGCTATCGCTGAACAAACTGTTTATACTGCAAATGGAGAAGGCGGGTAAGTATGTTCTTTGATTGTATTTGTATGTTTATTAAACGGTTAATGCACTTTGTACTATGTAAACAGTTACACTGTCAAAGGCTTTCATTTCGTTACGAAAAATACCCTGAAAATATTAACAAATGGATTATCAACTTTCAGTCTGTATTTCCATTCCTCAGAAGGTTTTGTATTGTTCAGTAAATATACTCTGATGGGGAATTATTTTAGCTATCAGTAATATTAACCTTGTTTGTAAAAATCGTTCCATCTGTTGTTGTAATTGGCTTACTCGACTGACTTCAGCCAATGAAGTATTATAAACGAAGAATGGAACTTAGGATCTCCAGGTCTTGTGGTGATTCTATCGCCTTTAGACCCACCATGTCGGAGTCCAGCTGCCAACATATCCGACTTTCATGGTTTCACAATAAATTGTACTATTTATGAAAATTGTCTTAATTCTGATATGAATGAGCACCGGTTGTGACTTTTTGCCACCACATCTGAAATCCGTTTCAAAGTTAGTTACTAGCGACCATGCTATTGGTATTTGGTCTAGTAGATTGTGGAGATATTTCCAAAGTTTTATATCAGATGGAATATGAATTAACTTTTATATGAACGGGTGTATATATATACCAGATACCTCATTTTTACACTGATTACAACAATAAAAATCCTCTCCAGTTTTATGTATTTTAATTTACATCACAGTTTTCTATGCTTCTACTGCTCTTCTTTCATTCTCTTTGGGTTCTTATCAAATTTCTTGATTTTCAGTGGGATTCTCGAAATTAAGTCTGGTACGCCATTAAGAAAACTATTTGCATCAGTCACGAAATCTTTGTCTGGGTAATTTATGCTTGATCCATCTCTCTAGAGTTTCGTTTGTTGTTATAAAACAATTGAGTGGTTGATTTGGACAATGGAATGAGGAAATTATACTGCTATCGCTAACCCTTTTTCTCTCCCCCAAATCATCATTATTTACTCGTTTTAAATTAATCTAATTTAACCCTCTTAACCCCCTTCCGTGCTTGTGCGTGTGTGTGTGTGCTTTTTGGTACTCCTAACCCCCGTTTTAAAGTGCTATGTATTTTATATTGTATGTTTGAATATTATGGAATGACATTTAAGTGCATGTTTTTTGATAATTAGTTTGTTAATTGGAATGGTTTATTAACAAAATGATAGTAGTTTTGTTTGAGGTATAATTGGTAATGAATTGATATTAACATGTATTATTTTATAGGCATGTTGGTCGGTGGTATATGTCGACTTGCATGAATTTTACTGATGCGATTGGGTACAGTCAAGTCTTTATTATATTGCCTTTATTTTTTAAAATTTGTTGGCTATTTAATTAGTTTGCTTTCAAGCTGTTCAGTTATTTATTGAACTATAGTTATAGTTATGCATGATCTGTCCAATATACATATATATTTACAGAAACTGATCTATTAATAGTCTTTAATGAAACCCAATGGTACACATGGGCTCCAGTATCCTGCGGGAACAAATGGCGTATGAACCATTTGTTGGTCACCGGCTTCGATGGGACTGCATCTCCTTACGATGCTCCACTGCCTTGTGGATCAGACCTTCCGGTCGAAGGCTCGGGGAGTGGCCCTCTAAGAAAACCACGTGGTTCGGTTTGGGCACCCGGGCAGTATCACAGCCCTCACACATCGAATGAGATTTGTGTGGCGCATATGTATTTGGTGCCTCCTTGTACCAATATCTATGTGCCTCCTTTAATGAAACATAAGAAGTACTCTTAGAAAAGGTATCAAATATTATAGATCATTTATTGAAAAAAGAAAAAAACCCCAGCTGTTTACAAAGACTGGATCAGGTAATTGTGAACGAAGACTACAAAACACTTCAATTTTAACTGAAACCCAGAAATAAATCATTGGTGTATACAATTCTATAAAACATGAAATGATAAAATAACTGGAGAGTTTAACTTCTATGAACATCCAGGAATATATATATATATTTATATTAACGAATCAATTGTGAATGTATTTTCATGAAATAAAAGAAATGTCAAACAAACCAATGTTATGGACTTTAAATTGGATCAAATCATCATAAATTGTTTGAATAACCGCTTCAGTTCATCTATTCCATTGAACAGACTGTACAACAGTTATATGATTTTGTTTGAGTTTATCTTATTGGTTTTCGTTTGTTTTTCTTTTCTTTATTAAATATCTAAATAATATTTTACATTGTATTATTACTAACAACGTATTTGTTGAATATTTTTTTCTCCATTTATTTCTTTTGTTAGACAATATCAAGAATATACACCGATTATTTATGCTCCTGTTTCAGGCGGACCAACATATTATCAAACAGCTAATGGACAAGTTAGTATTTTCTTCATTATTATGACTATTTTGAATAGTCATCAAAAGTGATTTTCATTTTGATCTAATGTGGTGGATTAGTCGGTCAGTAGTGAACATTCATTTACGACTCTCTGAGACATTCTCAAATCCTGTAGTGATAATTATTTTTAGTGTGTTCGACCTCAATTTTTATACTGTTGTACAATTCTTATCTGAAGTTATTAATGATATGTCTCTCTGATTAGATTTCATTGATCCCAATTTCTCATTAATGTATTCAGAAATCTATTTTGAAGTTACCCACGGATAAGCAAATGATTATTAATATTTTTATTATTTCAGTTGACATTGCTCAAACAATTTCGAGGTTAAATGCTACATAAAAAAGTGCTGAATCAGTCAATAAGATTCTAAATTATTATCGACTAAGACCACTTGGATATGTGTTATATATTCCCAACCACCGCCTACGTATCTAAACGCTCAGTATTGTCAGGGCTAGGAGTGATTGGTACGTTGAATGAAAGTTAAAGGCGGTTATATAAACACAGGATTTCAGTCCATTAACCGCTTGTCAGTGTGAATAGGCTTAGACTAACTAGCTGGGGTTCACGTGATGACTGTATTTTTGATTTACGTAAACATGTGAACGTTGGTACAAAGGGGCCCGATTTCGTAAGCAAAACCTCTATAGTATGAAGACAGTGAATAGAAGAGAGTGAGATTTAAATCCATCCACCCTTGGTTGTACTTGGAAATATCGGGGCATTTGAACATCACTAGTTATTGGTGATCTTGAGCTGTTAAATGGTTAATAATCAGTCACAGTGGTATAAATGCATTCTGTATCATCTTCCCATGCATTCCAGTTTCGGCTATCCTCCTTCCCTCGAATCTTAAGGCACTATGCAGTTTTTGGGGATGTAGGGTTTTATCCATTGTTCCCTTGTTGAACTGTATACTTTTTCCTTTCTGTTCCAAAATATGATGAATTACTGCGTCATAGTTTAATACGAAATTTTACACCATCTTTATGTATTGTATCTGTCTAATTTATTTTGGAATTTTTTTAGGTTTTAGCTACTGCGTTTGGTGCAGCGAATAGTGCAACAGGTCATGTTGGTGCCTTACATACTGCTGCGGCGGCACATGCAAATTTAACTGCCACAGCTGGTGTTGGTCACGCTCAATTAGTTACACATCAAGGTGCAACATATTTAGTACAAAGTGGTCAATTAGATGATGACGGATCCTCCATATCCCATACAGCAAAAGCTAGTCCTGTCACTGTAAGTAGATATTGAGTACTTGGTAGTGATTTCATTATTTATGTGTCTATATTTAAACACAGAAATATTGGTACTAGTCCTAAGCGATAAGAAAAGGAGTTTTTTAAGAGGTGGGGAAAAAGTAAGTATAATTGAGTCAAAAGAAACACCAATTGATAAAAATGTGAATAGGTGAAAAAATCAATGAAATAAGCAGTTCATTTAAGAAAAAAATATAACCAGAAAGGTTTCTCCTAGTGACTTCTATTTCGAGCCATGTTACTGTGTTGTATTGTCTCTAAGACCCCGACCAAGAAGTCGTGAAGGTCTGACGGATGTCACTTCTGTACAGCCTTTCATGCCACGACACCATATCATAAACTGACCACTTCTTCGCTTTTTGCAGTTAATCCTAGCGTCGGCAAATAATTCACGATGTGAAATCAGCTAAAGCGATATTGGTAGCATACGTCTAAGCCATTGAGGCTGGTGTTTTTTTTGGGGTGATGATAGTAACTAGATTATTGCCACTTTACCCGAATAAATGTTGGTGAACCTCTGCAGCACTAAAATGGTGTCACCATTGAGTGTCAGTAGTCGTTCGGATACAACGATGGTTGAACACAAAGACTTGCCTAACGTTCTCAACTCAGAGAGGCTAGTTTTCACAAACATACAGCAAGCCTCTCATCGACGCGTTGTAAACCTGACCTTTTACAGGCAAACTAATATCGCAAAGGCACTAAACATGGCTCAGACTGTCATAAGCCGCTCTGGCTTTCACTATACGTAAGTTGACCTCATCAGTTACGCCACCACCAGCACTTACACAGCTACCCAAATACACAAACTCTTCAACTGATTCTAACTGCTCACCATCAATAATTGGTTTTATTCCATTGTTTAATCGTTAACTTTTTGTTCAATATACCTGTAACTCAATTTCGTAAGCTCTATGGACTCTTACGATGGGATTGTCTTTTAAAGAATGCTACGCTCATGAAAATTTTACCAACATTTTGAAGTCTATACAGAAAAAAACAAACTTAGGCAGAATTAAGGCACACCAATACGTCTTCTCATTATTACAGTCGAAAAATGGAGTTGAACAAACAAGTTTACTTAATTTCACCATCCCCTTTTAATCTTACAACTAGTTATGATCTCTTATTGCTTAGTATTCCTGGACACTACTTCACTTGACAAGTCGCCAAACCAGAACACGGTTGAACAGGAACGTAATTATATTCAAAATAAACAAGGTTGAATGGGAGTAAGAATCGCAATAAGAAAAATGTTAGTATATTTATAATTTTGCACGATATTCTAGAGTCTTCTTCAAGTATCCGCTAACGTTGATTGACTAATAAATGATCAATCAACGTACTCCAACTCAATCCTGCCCCCAAATGCCCTGGTATGGCCGAGAGTGGGGTGGGCCAGCCTCCCTCTCGAAATGCTCTCACACGGCCACGCGTATACAGCCTCTGCCAGGGAAGTCCTACCCGCTGCCTTCTCGTGGCGGGGGGTGTTGTTTACGAAATTGAAAGGACGAAAAGCGAATGTCCGGCGCTTTAACCGGATTTCAAACCAATGGTGCACATGGACTCCAGTATCCTGTGGGGACAAACGGCGTATAAACCAATTGTTGATCACCGGCTACCATGGGACTGCATCTGTTTATGATGCTCCACTGCCTTGTGGGTCAGACCTTTAGGTCAAAGGCTCGAGGTGTGGTCCCCTAAGAAAATCACCTGCTTCGGTCTGAGCACCCGGGCACTATCTCAGCCCTCACACAAACTGAATGATTTATGTAGCGCATATGTATTTGGTGCCTCCTTGTACCAATGTTTATGTGTTTAGATAAATAAATAAACAATCCTGCACGGAATATTCTTTAATCCAATCAATATCTTGCTAACACGATTGATGTTACAGGAGATTGCTCTACATATAATGGAGTTTGAAGTAGTTTATGTGTTAATGTAGGCCATCTCTAATGCCGTCATAATATCAGTTTATCTGTAAGAGGTTGAATATACAATGCCTCACCGACCTTTGTTCTGCTGTATGCTTGTAAAACTTGCTCCCTCCGATCTGATGATATATATTGTTTTGTGTGATTGTTTACATTCAATGACAAGAGCGTGGAAATAATGTCGAGGTCCAACATTGAGCATTTTCGCAAACTGATTATGATAATGCACTTAATTTCATTATCTACAAACAACAGCTTTAGTATTTCGAACATGTTTTACGAATTTTGTTTCAGCAGCTTCACTGTGTATTCTTTACCAATATTGGAACAATGTAATTCGAGAACTAAGAATAAGAGGTATAAAATAATCTTAAAGCTCAAAACCTAAAGGGTTAACAAACAATGAATACATCTGTGGCACTGCGACTGACTTTTAATCATCTCCCCCAACGTCTGCAACCTCTGACCATAGTTACCACTCGGATCCCAACCACATCTGCCTCAGAGTACCGTTCGATAAATTCATGCACTAATCCTATGTTCTAGTTCAACCACCCTTTGCTATCTTCGCACTTAACCCCTTACTCTGCCAAACCAAATATCAGGGTAGGCGGTAGTAGGTTATATGTAATGCATTTATTAAATACCAATCTAGTTCACTGATACACATGTTGATAATACAATCAATTCCATCTCTTGTTTCTTTACAATATTTTGTGTGACACCTTATTGTTATTACCTTACTGTACCATAATGTCTTTTGTCTGTTTTATACACACAAAACTAAACTCTTACTCGATAAATCTTAGATCTGGTACATCTTACATAATCTTCAGTTAGTTAATCAATGAACAAGATGATCTTAAATGGTGTTCCAAATGTCGGCAGGTGATTATCGTTTCCCAGCTGTATACACACTATTCTTAAGGGATCTGAAAATGAGACTAGGTTAATAGTAGTAGTAGTGGTCTTACTGATTTAGGAGAATGATAACAGAGCTCAGACGACAACAGCTGCTGAAACCCAGCTACATACAACTTTTTCGTCAAGAGTTCTTAATGTGTTAGCTTCGTATATTAATATACATTACTGCTGTCGACTGAAATCCATATGATGTACTATTTATAAAGCTTACAATCTAATGGTATATGTATGTTGCATTTGTTCCTTGACCCATATTAAACTTGTTTTTTTCAACATTATTCACTAATAAAGCAAATTGTTTCTTATCATATTTTAGGTTCAATGGCTTGTTGATAATTACGAGACAGCTGATGGTGTTAGTCTTCCACGTAGTACATTATATTTTCATTATTTACAACATTGTAATGAACATAAATTAGAGCCAATGAATCCAGCATCATTTGGTAAATTAATACGTTCAGTATTTTTTGGCCTACGTACACGACGACTAGGTACACGTGGAAATTCTAAATATCATTATTATGGTATTCGTATTAAGCCAAGCTCACCTTTAAATCATTTTATCGAAGATGCTGGTTTCTCACTTCGACATTATCCTAATTATCATCGTCAAACAATGGAAGCTGCAGCTGAATGGAAAAATTTCACAAATTCTTCGTTAAATCGATTGAAATCTTTAAGTACAAATGGGAATGGAGTCAATAGTGGAGGTGTTGGAGTTGGGAACACTTCTTTTGGATTAAGTAATTTAGCATCTCATGTTCATTCAACATCACATATCTCATGCAGTAATGCCAGTAGTAATATTAGTAGTAGTAATTCTCAGTTATCTCATTACGGTACCAGTACAACAGTGACAACATTCCGTTCTTCAGATAAATCAATGTTAAATAATAATCTTTATGTTGGTAGTGGAAGTGTTTCTTCACATTCCACTAGTCAAAATGTTGATAGTGTTACTACAAATTCAGTAACAAGTCCTTTATTATCTTCTAGTGGTGTTGGTAATGGTCAACATCATGCACATTTTCTTGGTGAAGCTAGTTCCGCATTGCCTAATCTAGATGAAATATGCCGATCATCTGGTCTTCCTGTACCAAGTGAAGGTAAGAAACACAATCTTGTTTATCTATTTATATATAAATTCATAATTGATTCATTTCATCAAAAAAACTAACTTATATTTAGTAGAGTCGATGAATGTTCGTGCGACATTTTTCCATCAGGATCCTGGATCACATGTACACCATTAGTTTAGAATTGTGGTTTTCCAACCCCTAAGTGGATCCTCCACATACACCAACCCGGTTAAAGCGTTAGACATTCACTTTTTGTCCTCTCAATTTCGTAAAAAACCCTCATGCCGCGAGAAGGCAGTGAGTTAGACTTCCCTAATTGTGGCCGTGTAAGGGCATTTTGAGAGGAAGAGTGGATTCTCCTCACCTTCGACCGTACCAGGATATCTGGAGGAACGATGATCTCAATGTTCTATCAAATCAATTCTTCCGTCATAACACTAGGTTAGAATTGATTTGAATATGCGATTATTCATTCCTGACCGCTGACAATGCCGTGACTTAATCAAGATACATCCACACCTTTTTGAAATTTATAACCCCCCCCCCTAAATAGTCTTATTTAACAAAATTTCACAGTCTTATCAATCGATCCACCTTCCGTACGTTTTATTATTCTAATCGAAACCTAACCATTTAGTCACCCAATGTGTTCCACTATACGTAGTCAGTATTTTGTAGATACGTATATTAAAAGGAGTTAATAGCATTCTCATCACACCTTCCCAAAGCATATTCCACAGCAGTTCTGTGGACACCGCCCTGGTTACAACCAGTTAGTCGCAACGTAAAACCTGGTACTTATGCACATCAAATTGCCGTACCTTATTAGCACAGCGAGATGAAATCCTGTAGGTAAGCTCCAGAGTAGTGTGGTTGTAGTAATTGTAATAGCAGAGATCAGAAAAATTATGCGGAATCTCGAAGCTTAGAAGACAAAAAATTGATACAACTGCGCCTTTGCAAATAATTTTGAGTGATTTCATTGAGTCTCTAACTACTCATTACGATAATCATGCGGACCCCAACCAGGTAGTCTACACATATTAACATCACTCAGTCCAGCTTCTAGTGGCTTTATGGACCGATGCTACGTTTTGAATTATCTGCCCCTAGCTTACTCTTACAACGTACAGCATCGCCCATCTAAGTAGGTGGTGGTTGAGCGTACGTAACACGTATCCAAGGGATCTCATTTGATGAAGATTTACTGCTTCACTAGTCGATTTGTTATCCCTACCCAGTACCCCATGCCTAACCTCGGGGTTGCCAACTCAGTGGTCTCGAAATGCTCGACCAAGATACCTATGATCGAATACTAGTAATCTACAATTTTGTTGATGGCGGTTTCACACCCATAAAGTAGAACGGAGCGAAATGCTGGGCAGTAAATTCGTCCTTCGGTTGGTAGATGTATATCTCGCTTACATTACAAGTAACGCAAGTTGGCAAAGTTTAATCGAGCTTTCATGATCCGAGATGAGATTTCGTCAGACACCAGCCCATCAGGACTGATGAGATTCCCAATTTAAGTGAAGCATTCGGCACCCTCAACTACTTCACTCCCTATAATTAATTCAGGTCCTGACACAAGCTAATCCTGAAATAATATTTTGTATTTGGTGCGAGAGAATCGCATTCTAAACATGCTTGCATTCCTGCTTCAATTATTTATGAGAGTGGATTTTTGAGCATCTTCATCCAACAGAACTATTTCATCTGCGTATTCCAAGTCAACAAATAAGTCTCCTGATAAGAGATCAACCCATTGAAAAATCTGACAATGAATGTCGAAAACATATAACAAAAACCAAAACGTTTATTTGTGTCTCCTACTTAAATTTATTCAGTCATCATCTACTAAGGTGTGATTCGAATCACAATATTGATAGTGATCACCGATCACCGTGTGACCAACTACTTTATTTTCTGTGATCAAATTAGGCATTGGCACATATCTATTCCAAAGTAATGTTTTTCATTTGAGAAAAAACATAGGAGCACAGATCTTGGATGTCCTTGAGGTATTCGGAAGGTAGTGAATTTCATCTCCATACTTTAAATCTTTCTTTCCCTATGTGTGTATCTGAAAGTGTCTATATAGAAGATCAATCTTTGGAAAGTTTAACATAAATTATTCACCTTCAGAACCACGTATTGAGGATAATTTTTGAATATAAAAATAAAAGGGAAATTAATTGACAGTTTACCTTTATCGTTAATTCATCATTGTTAGTTGAAAATGTTCAATGACAAGTACATTACTACATAGAATGAATATTCTTCTAAATGATGTTTCTTATGTTTTATTTTTATTTTCTTACAATCTATCAGTTGATTTGCCAGAGAATAAAAGTCGTTTAAAAACAGTTGAAACATCGAATAATTTATCACCAAATGAAGATGTAATTACATTTTGTCGTCTTTACGCTTTATCCGCTGGTTATATGCTTGATGCTGTAGTAAATTTAGATTTTACTTCAATTGAAACAGTATGGAAAGCATTTTGGTGCACTGAAGAAGTACGAGTAAGTATTAAAAATATTATCGATTATTTTTTTTCGACTATTCAATTGTATTTATATATATTCATGTATTCACAATATTCTCAATCATCAATAGGGTAGTATCGTTGGGAAGCAAATTTCCCAGAGACTGTGGTACATTTGAATTTCAATCACTAGCAGGTTATGTTCAAACCCCAGCTCAGGTGCTTTAGACTAAGCAACTCTCACACATAAAAGTATACGTTAAAGTCAAGTCTATGAGTATATAAAACTTCATCGACTGAGGGATGCATCACAATTACATCAGCCTTCGAATTCTCCGACGAGCAATGGTAATATCATGTCAGCGACTTTTGATATAAAATTCTTGGTTGGGCCCCATGCTTTTCCTGTAATCAGTGATTGATGACTGACTGAATTGCATTATCTCAAATCTTTCACAACTGCTTGGTTGGGACTAAGTAGGTTTACTTCGCTTTTCTGTATACGTGATAGCGATGGCTTCTAAAAAGCAGAGTAAAGGCTGGATGCATTGCTAATCAATTGTTATGTACACGTTTGAGATATTTCATATCCATTATCTGTTAGATCCTTGATAATTGTATATGCAAAGATCTGACGTCAATTACACTTGATTGCTTATTGAGCAGTTAACTATGTTATATATGTATGAGATGTAAGGTGATGATGATTGGAGGTATACGACAGGAAATTTAACCTACATTTCGTGCCATTAGGTACTTATCACCAAGGTGTATCTGTAACGTCTCTTACTGAGGCTGAGTGACATGGGATCGAACCCTCCAGGAAGTTCCCTTAGGATTATAAGTATAACTTTCTTGTCATTCCCAACTAGCACGAAACCTAAGTCGTGCAGGGTTTCCTGTCGATTACCTGCAACCACCGCCATACATGACTACCTTTCAGTCGCTCATTCCCCTCTACAAGTAAGATTGATCAAGACAGTTTCTTCGTTTGGGGATTTTGGTCTTTACAATCTTCGGAATACTCTTTCATTTAGTTCACCGAATTATTATTCAAATAATTTCAAAGTCTAATATTTATGTTAGTTTTGTTTATTTTTTGTTATTGGTAGGATTCTCGGTTAAAACAAAGTTTATCACAAGAACGATTATATTCACTCGTGTCCGATCCGGCCATTTTACAATTCATTCGACTTTATGATCATACATTCTATCAATCATTAGCTGAAGTTTTAATACCAAATGTACTTCGACCTATTCCGCCAACTCTTACACAAGCAATTCGTAATTTTGCAAAATCTCTTGAAGTGAGCCAATTTTTTTAAAAGAAAGACTATTATTACTTCATATTACGATAAATTAGCAGTTCAGTGTTCCCTCCCTCTTCTCTTGGCATCTAATATTCCTTAACAAATTGACATCAGCTTGTGATGAAAATCCACTGAATCTGTCGACTAGATAACTATTGAAAACTAGGAAACGCTAACTTTTGTTTTGCCCCAATATGAGGCTCTTCATAATTGCCGACGCAAAATCCTACCAGAGATTCGAACTAATCACTTTCAGGCTTCTTAGCGAGTATATGTTAGACCGCTCACTGAGTTGGGATTCAGTGTTGTTAGTTAAAGTCATTTCGTAATGTAATCTACAATTTTATTTAGGATATATTCTACAGAACACTTAATGCAAATGTTTATCAAAAGTAATGTAATTAAACAGTAGTCCAAGAAAAGTTCCTTTTTAGAGGAAAAGATCGTCTACATTAGCTAGGGTTCCAAGAGCAACTCATTGCTCTCAATAACTTACATCCTGAAGCTCCTTTCTTTTTTAAGTGAATGAAGAAAGACACTTTTGATCTTGTTATTCGAATAACCCCGCCAGATACCTCCGAAAAAAACTTTAAAGCTAGACACACGATGTTTTTGTATTATCTCCATAGTTTTCAAACCTTGTCATCTAGACTAGGAATCTGTTAAGTATTAATAAGTTTGTTTTTCAGGACAGATATGTTTTATCTTCTGTTCGTATAGAAAAACACCATTGCTGAAAATGTTAATGCTGCCACACTCTTCATTATAGTCAACAGCGATACATCATTATTCCTATTCGTTGTTTAATTTACTACTTTCTAACGAACTTACCTACATCTTTTACTAATAAGGGAACCTCAAACAACATGTGTTTAATTCATTCAGATACTGCAATTTGTATGTTGCTAAGTTATGGATTTTTTATTGGTTATTAATAATAATCACCTACTCCACAAGGGTTAATTTCAAGAGATAATTCTCAAATTTCTAGTGAGAATCGACGCAACCAATGGAGACAGTTATCTATTAATGGTTTGTTTCAGAGAACAACTGAGCTATATCACGAATAAACTGAAGTTAGGAATATAAATTGTAATTAGTGAGACTCAGGTGGGGATGACCAATTGTATTTTGATACAAAATTACAGAGTTTATTAGTAAAATATAAGAACCATACACTCAATAATTCATTTGCAAATTTCCATCATTTACCCTTCACATTCTGTATGATTCTTCCAGTCCACAATTCCTTTCTATTTTCCCTTCTTTTCTCTTTAACTCGATTTTCTTTGCCTCCTGCTGCCAGGTTTTCCACTTCACATTAGTCTTACGTACTACTTATATTGAAAGACATAAGTAACATACACCACTAAACCTTTGAATACTGACTTAGTGATATAAAGGTTAAACGTTAATTATAAGATTTGGAGATTCTGGGTTCAATTCTCGGTGAGTTTGTAGATGCTCACTTATAAAGAGCCCCATGCTATGACGAAACAGCTGCCCAATGCTTTTTGGTTTTTAGTATTTGTTTAACTAAATTGAATCTATGATGCAAACGATACGATTCATTAATCTTCACAAACTTTATACACTAATACAATTTGTTCTCTCCTATATATTTTTTTACAAGGGTTGGATGCGTCAAGCTATACAAGGTTTAGATACAGATCTTATTAATTTAAAAATATCCGCTGTATGTGCATTAGCACAAACTCTTCGACGTTACACTAGTTTAAATCATTTAGCTCAAGCTGCTCGTGCTGTATTAAAAAATGCTAATCAAATTAATCAAATGTTGGCCGATTTAAATCGTGTCGATTTCAATAATGTACAAGTGAGTATTTCATTTGTTGTTGTAGTATGTGGTATCATTGTAAAAAATGTGTTTCATTAATCATCAGTTTATGCGTCTTCGTTATTTAATTCATGAAATTTATAGTAGTAATAATCGTTCTTATGTAAGGGATATTATTCACTTGAATTCACTAATCCACCTAAGCTAGACTACCATTGAAATCCTGGAAGCATCGGACATCCGTTACATCCTAATATGGAACTCAGCATTGCGCATGCACGATCCTGCACGCGGGAATCCAGCCCAAGGTCTTCGGTCTCGCGCACGAACGCCTAACCTCTAGACTACTTAGCCGGCGTCCAATGCTGTTAATGTCACCTCGAATTATCATCCATCAGAACACTATTGAAAAAAGGAAGACTAGAGGACACTGTTTTTTCGTCATTCTAGTTTAGGAGATTCATTAGAAGTAAACAAATTGATTACAGTTGAATATATGAAATCATTGTGATTTCGATGCGCTGCTAAAGATTCTCAAGCTATGGCACAAAACATCCAATATTTCATACTTTTCAATATTATCTGTAATTTAATGTTCATCTTCGACAATTACAACGTACATAGGTTTCTGTCAATGGTCTTCAGTCATGCAGCATGATTGAAATCTTGGTGAAGATTTATAGTTACAGTGGTTGCTTTCAGTGTTATTAAGTTCTCTGAGATTAGGTGATTGATATATGGATCTTTCATTTCTGTCCTGGATAACAACATTATCAGCTTTCTATTTATTTCACAAGCGTTAAATCAGTTCTTTCTGTCGGCTTTGTTTGTGATGGGTTAACAGAATAATTAGTTATAGGAAATAATGGGCATAGAAAACTGTATGAATTCGTGGAACAAAAGATATAGGATAACTCTGAAACTTAAGATTGTCCTTTGTTTGCCTACGTCACAAGTGACGTAAGTTGTAAAAAACCAACCATGCTTTTTAAATTCGTGTTGAGATTCTATACAACAGTTTGCTCCGTTCTACTTTATATGTGTTAAATCTGGCCATTAAGATTAAAGGATATCCGTAAATTTCTTGTATTCGATCATAGATATCTTCGAAGTATTGCTCGTACATTTTTAAAACACTGATTGAGCAACTCTCGCGTTAGACAGTACTAGGTAGGGATAGCAAATCGATTGATAAAATAATGCGTTATTATCAACTGAGATATTTGTGACATGTAATACGTTTGGATATCAACCGACTAGTTCGATACCTAATAATGGCCGATTCAGGAGCAGGCTGGAAGAAGTTGGAGATAGTCAAACGATGGTATGACATCAGTCCATCAAAATACTAATTGTTGAACGGACTCTTGTAGGTAGGTCCAGACCACCAGGTTGAGGTGGGCGTGATTATTGTGAGCAATGTTTTGGGTGACATGGCTTGAAATTGTTCACAATCACTTAGATGAATTCTTCCAGAATCTGATCCTGAAATATTATACTCTATATTTTATTTTTCTCCACTACTACTACTGTGGAGTTTTTCTTGTGGTAGTTTTTATCTGTGTTAATTTGGTATGGCAACTTGAATCGACACACATATGTGTCAGGTTCTACATTGTGTATGACTGACTGAGTTGAATACATATACGTAATTGTCTACATGTATCTGTATTATCATATTAATGACATATCATGCGAAATAACTAAAAACTCATTTCCATATGAGATAAGCGCTAATGATAAAGTTTATTTTGTTGTAAACTACAACTCCACCAAAGTACAACATATTTTACCGGAAATGTTATCCTCACTTTTCCTCCATAATACCTCTCCTATCAAATGTTATTTACTTTTCTTTCTTCCTCTCTCTATCTACAGGAACAAGCTTCATGGGTATGTCAATGCAGTGATTCTACTGTTAGTCAGTTAGAGCATGATTTTAAACGTATTTTACAAAAGCATGCATCACTGGAAGAATGGGCTCAATGGTTAGATACAGTAGTGACTAGCATCTTACAACCACTTGAAGGCAATAGTTTGGCTTATACAAGAGCTGCACATCAACTAGTATTGAAATGGTCTTTTTACAGGTAAGTTTTGAATAATTGAATTAAGAAATCCAAAAATTTTCATAGTTTAAATTACAAAGTAATCTTCTTGGTAAGCGGCCATTGGAAACCTGAAATCACTAAACAACTGCTCATCCACAATCCTAACCACAAGGAATCGAACCTAAATCGTAAATGCTTGACCTCTAAACCACTGAAACGGCATCCAATAAAGACAACCCTTATTCATTGCCTTCAATGGATAATTAATCGTTTCTTGCATGTCAAAGCTGAACTGCGTTGGTTATGGCCTCACCAGAACTCCAGAAGTTCCATCTTGAAGCTAGTTCGTGATTTAAACTATGAAAATTCTCCTATACTAGTAAAAATCCGAAAACATTGATTATGCGACTCAAATGTTTTGCATAATCTATGAATCGTATCTAGTTTGATTGATTCATCAATGGAATGATTATTTCGCATAAAATCCTTGTATTTAACCCCACTCTCTTAGAAATTGGATGATAAATAACCAAAAAACCTGAGCTATGTTAGTTTTCTCCTTAGTAGTAGTAGGACCTCTTATCCAAGCTATTCTTAAATCACTAACATCATGGCTTTCAGATGCCTCAAATTAGCCAATAAATAAAAGGTGGACAAAATACACACTTTACTTGACAACTTTCAATAGCTTATAAAATGACTTTAAGAAAGTGAATAATTTATTACATAAAAACCCCTTAAAAATGCTTTGGTTAAAGTTATAAGGCTTTAGAGTTTAGATGTTAAGATTATTGCTATGTTTGAAGTGATTACGAAATCACCTAAAACCGGCAAACGGAACAAAAGTCAGAAGCACAACAACAGAATAAGTTAAATTATTCCACTCTGTCCCAGTTCTAAAAACTAGAGGGAGAATACCGAATTCAGTCAAAGAAAATGTATATTCCACAAACAGTCAGAAGCACGAAAGAATAAACACACAACTCATACGTATATATATACAGTACCAAAATGTCCTCGGAAAACGTCACAAAATAGCATACTGAAATAGGAGACGAACTAATGATATTTAAAGTCCTTCCAAGTGATAAATACAAATTGAAGGTAAAAGCGGGCGCTTTTGGTGCGAAAATGCTAAATTCTAATTCCCAAAATAAGATTACAAAAATGAAATGTTTACTTAGTGATTTCTGGGAACTTAGCATTCTTAAGAAGGGTTAAAGTTGAATGTTTTAATTAGAAAAAAATAGACTAGAAACAAAATATCCTTTATAGACATATGTAAATAAACATTTAACCAGTTAGTTTTTTCATTTTTTTAAAAGAAAAATACCATGATTATTATTTATTAATTTTTATTTTAACACATAGATTTTGGTACAAGGAGGCACCAAATACATATGCACCACACAGATCTCATTCGATATGTGTGAAGGCTGTGGTTATGCCGGGTGCCCAAACCGAAGCATTTAGTTTCCTTAGGGGACCACACCCGGAGCCTTCGACCTGAAGGTCTGATCCACAAGGCAGTGGAGCATCGTAAGGAGATGCAGTCCCATGGTAGCCGGTGACCAACAATTGGTTCATACGCCATTTGTTCCTTCGGGATCCTGGAGCCCATGTGCACCATTGGTTTGGAATCAGGGTTTTCCATCTCCTGTAGGTGGACTCTCCATGTCTACCAACCCGGTTAAAGCACTGAACATTTGCTTTTCGTCCTATCTATTTCGTAAACAATAGTAATGCCACGAGAAGTTAGGGAGTAGGACTTCCCTGACAGAGGTTATACACGCGTGGCCATGTGAGAGCATTTGGAGAGTGGGAGCGAACTCTCCTCACTCTCGGCCATACCAGGGCATTTGGGGGCTCTTCTGTTGTCTTCAAGGTTTCATAAAACATTATCCTTATGCCTCACTCCCGTCATTCTTTTCAGTTCTACTTATTTATTAGTTATTAATTTTATTAGTAATATATTGTACTGAACGAGAACTAATTTATCGTTGAATACAAAATTACAAAGTGTATTCGTAAATTATGAAAATCATTACATTAAATGACACTATTTGCACATCTTTCTTCTGTTGTCCTTTACATATTTCATAATTCTTTCAATTCTGCTGTTATTCCAATTGCTCTCTATTTCCCTTCCCATTTCCCTCAAAATTCGATATTCTCAATCATCTGCTGGCAATTATCCCACTTCTGATTAGTGTTACATACTACTTATATTTGTCAGCATAAGTAGCATGCACCACAATATAACCCCACCAATTCATGACACTAGTTTTCATGAAAAAATTTCATGACCACCATCTCAAATCTGATTAGTCAATTTATAAAACGTATTCTTATCATAGGATCAAATTGAATTCCGATGGTATCTACTTTGAACATACGATCGATCCTAAAGGACATGATATACATGGATGTTATCATGAGAATATCGGTGTACGAGGTGGGGTATTTCTCCTGCAAAAGAAATCCATGCATATATTTTTATTTAGATCGTTTTGTCACTTCATCCTTTTACAGGATAAATAAGTGATAGATTAAATAGGATGAGGATGTCTTAGTCCTACAAGAAGAGATTATTCAGGTGTTGAACAGCTCAGTGTTATGATTATGAGTTTGAACACATCTCACGAGGTGAAATAATAATATATGCCGTATGGATAAGTGTTGAATAGTATCAAACTTAGGTCTTTAGGACTTATTGACGGTTGTTTTTGATCAGCCAACATACTGGTATTACGCTGGTTATATTCTTTGACTAGTGTTGTTTTCTTTACATGTGCTGCTTAAAACATACTATTTATTACTTACCCCACTCTTTCAAGTTGAAATAGTTAAGCTCCCGTATACTATATGGGTCAAGTGAACGATCGGCTAATCAAAAGCAACATAAAACCCTGCATATGTGTACATCAGTTCAAGCTGCTATGTCCCCATTAGCACGAGATGCAATTATCAGGTCAAACAAATCCCAGAGTAGTAGCGGTAGTAACAATATTAATTGTAATAGAATCGGTTAGGCATCGCAGATATGGTTCGGGAAATAAAACAAAATTGATGAAGTACTTAAAAACTTAGGATGTAAGGGAAGATGAAGAGCAAGTGCACCCACGCTATTCCGAAAATGCCTAGCCATGTTACCCAAAACATTGATTATAATAATCACAGTGACCCCAACCTGGTGGTCTGAAACTACCCATATGGCTTAGTCCAGTTGTGAGTGTCTTCATGGACTAATGTCATGTCTTGATTTAATCATCCCTAACTTTCTTCCTATCCATTCTTGTACTACCATTAACTCGTGTCGCATTCGCAGGTGGATGTCCACACATAATACTTATCCCAACCACCTCAATCGATAACGATTCGCTAACTGGCCATTGAATTTCCCACCCTCACCTAATACTCTGGGTCTAACGTGAAGGTTGCTAACTCGCTGTTTCCAAAATATATGATCGATATTTCAAGGAGACTTTTAATCAAATACTAGTAATCAACAAGTATCCTACTTTTCATAGCCATAAAGTACAAAGAATTTAAGTGCTGCACCGTATTATCATCCTTTAGCTGGTAGACGGATAACTCACTTGCACCACGATTGACACAAGTTGGCAGGGATCAGCAGAAATTTCGTCAGACATCAACATACCAAAAGTGATAAGACCCCTAAAATAAGTGAATTGGTGGACAATAGTTTACTTCTCATCATTAATTTAGGCGTTTACTCAGGCCAAACTTGAAGTAATATTTCGAATCAGAAGGAAGAGAAACACATTGAAATCATACTTGTATTGTTGCTCAAGGTGGTCAAGAGACTGGAGTTTTTCAGCGTCTTCACCAAAAATAACTATATCAACTGAGTATTCTAAATCAACAAGAAATTCTCCTGCTAAAAGATTGATTTTTGATATGTATACTTATGTGTTCTTACAAAACTTCCGTAAGTTTAATCTCCTGAACTTTATTGAACTGTATCATTTGTTTTAAGGCTATTAATACGACACTATCTGGTTGCTGAAATAGGAGTAATTGAGCTGATGGTGTCGTAATCTGAAACTATGGTTACTGTACATAAATACATATTTACCACATCTTTAAACGACTAGTCTTATTCATCTTTTCTATATTCTTACAAGTTGTAGTTACATTTTCCTTGTGTATATATTGTCGTATTATTATTACTACTGTGTTTTCTTCTCTTTTTCCCTCACCAATCAGTTCAATGGTGATTAGAGATCTGACGTTGAGATCTGCATCGAGTTTTGGCAGTTTTCATTTAATTCGACTATTATATGATGAGTATATATTTTATTTAGTTGAGCACAAAGTCGCTGCACATTTAGGCATGACACCGGTCGCTGTTATGGGTGAAATGGGTAGAGTAAGTATTATTATTATTGTATGCAAATTATTAGTCATCAATACTCAATGGCTCAGTAGGTAACGTGTTGGTGTATTTGCTGCAAAAAAAAATCCTCATTTTTAGTCTCAATGCAAGTATCAATACTAACGAGTTTTAAGTAAGACGATACTCATACATTGTGTATTCAATAAATACGTGAACTGAATTACTATGATTGTTAGTTATGTGGTGATAGGTAAATAAATCTGTTTTGTAAGTAAATCAATCATTTCATTAAAAGCCTTGGAGACTTCAAGAATAATGAAATTCACCAAGCTCATATGTTGATGTAATCATTTACCATTCAGCTATCCAGACAAAACTGTAATTTGATTGATAGAATTTGTCGGTTCTAAAGACTAGGCAAAGATAACATTGTTCACTACTTAATAACCAATCTCTATAATAAACATCTTCGTACAACAGGAAGTCAGTCATGACTTGAATGTTCCAGTGGCGACGTTTCATATTGTAAATCTGGGTGACTAAGATTTTAATCTGTTACGTAGCGTCAATTCCTTAAAGATTACAGGCGCAACGTACAGATGAATACCAACTAACAAGAAACATAGGTCCTTTGTTTTCTACCGACTGTTTGTATATGTCTTTAAGCTGCACGCTAGTTGTACTAATTAACTATCTCGACTTAAATAGAAAAAGTGTGATTTCCCAATTAGATAATTGGAAACTGTTTCCTTTTACTATTAACCTACATAAACGTCTGAGATTTTGATTCGACCAAATACTACTACTTAGAGATATAAGTAGTCGAATGCTACTCACTATTTTGCTTTCTTGAGCCTCAGAATCATTATTGATGTTTGTAGAAATTCGTTGATGGCGGTATGGGCAGTATACATTGTTGAGTTTGATTGATAACAACGTAATCTCCGGTGGATAAAGTTGTAAGGGCAGTTTTTAACTCCTGAAGGTTCACATCGTGAAAAGATATTATTGAGCTACCTGAAAAAAAGAACTAGATTCTTAGCAGTGGAATGGTCTTGTCACCCTGGTAGCATAACTGAGGCTTCCAAAAACAACTTCTTGAAACTAGTCACACGTGGTCGTTTCGGGATTAGTTTTTGATATGTTAGCTCTATATATCTCAAACTTTCTGGTAATAGGAATTTATGAGGCAAAGTGAAGTGTATTCTTTTTAGGCTTGATTTTTCTAACCTCCTTACTATATGGTATTGTTAAATCGTTACAGCTCTAAGCCATCTAAGTGAAATTTTTGTAACTTATTTATAATGATGATGTTTTCATAATAGACAGAGAGTTTTAATCAGCTCTGGGATTCATTATTACTTCTAATGGGATTTTTTATTCTCTCGTTACTACCGACATCCAGAATTTGATTTTATTTTGTTTAAATTAAGCAATATTACTTCTATACTACCTGCATTTTGAAGTTTTACTATGATCTGTTCAAAACGAATAGCGGATAGTGGAATCCAAAATGTATGTTTCATTCAGTTAATTAGGATACATCACTTGGTTATCTTAATGTAGTACTGCTCATACACTGAGAGATTCAATATTTGAAAATTGTAAACATTCTACAATGAATACTCGTAAATTAAATTGTATTGGCCTGTGTGATTCTGTTGTGGTTCAGCATTCGAAACCCCCATGGATCAGTCACTCAAATTCAATCTAGAACCTGGTACATGTTGAATATGCCATACCACATCAGCGCAACGAGATGAAGTTTTCAGGGTGAATCCCAATTTAATGCAGGTAGTAACGGTATTAATGGTTAGGCATTGGAGATTCGATCAAAAAAACTGATGATGAATATGGAAACTTAGGATCCAAGAAAAGACAAAGAGTAATTGCGCTTGTGCCATTGCGAACGATTTTGAGCCATGTTACCTACCTCTACTCGTTGGTTACGATAACCAGGCGGAGCTCATCCAGATTGTCTGCATCTACCTACATGACTCGGGCCGATTGTTACAGACTTCATGGACTGATGTAATGTCTTGCTTTGGTTACTCTTAAATTTCTTCCGACTTACTCCTACACTAGACAGCATCACGTGTTGAGGTAATCGGGGGATGGTTGTATGTGATACGTGTTCTAAGCATCTCAGTCGATAACGACTCACTACCTAGTCAATGGATTCGCCACACTCACCTAGTACTTTGGGTCTATAGTGAAGGTTACTAACTCTAAGCTTTGTCATTCAACTTGTCCAACCACCAATCGCGGTTATCACACGCAGTTCAACCACATAATCTGTGCCTATCAATATGTTACTGACTAAGTAAATTGATGTCATGTCTTGGTTTATTCACCCCTAGTTTTCTTTCAACTCCTTACTTTACCCAACATTGTATCATAAAGTTCTGGAGTTTTTATGCTTTAGTCTCTAACTGATAAGATCCTTAATATGTTAAACCTAAGTCAAAATAACTGCTTTTTTATCTTTTAAATGTTATTACCCTACAGGATATTACTCAACAACATTGTGCTCAAAATCGATTACATTTGGACAATCGTAATGTTCCTGGGAAATCTTCTAAATCTATTCACAATAATAATGATAGTAATACAACAGTACATGATTCTCCACAACATGATAATTCGAATTATTTGCCGTTTGTTAATGATAACAATAATAATGTAGATCATACAAATCCTATATTTCATCAACAAAAGCACTCAATTAATTTAACTAAAGACCGTGTTGCTGTTGTAGGCAATGATGATTGTAATCCGGACACTAACACTAATAATGTTGTTAGTCGCGAGAAAAATAGACGGGAACAACAACAATTAGACAGTGATGGTGTCATTGTTGACGAAGATGTCATGGATCATCATCATGATGATGACGAAGAAGTGGATGATTTCGATGAAGAAGTTGATGAGTACTTAGACGATGAAGATGAAGTGGATGATTCATTAGGTGATGAAAATGCCATGTTAAAAGAAGCACATGCTTCAGCACAAGCTTATTGTCGAAACTCTTCAATCGCTGCGACTTCTACTGTCCTGATACCTCAATCATTAGATTCAACTGATGATATGCCTAATACTACTGGCATGAAGAAAGATACTTTGAAAATGGAAGATGAACCAAGCCATGAAAAACAGTCAAACATTCAAGATGTTATTGTCAATGATAACGATAACAATAATGATATTGTTGACGACGAAGTGGTAGTAGAGAACACTGACGAGGGAACCGATAACAATAAAAATAAATTAGAGAAGTTAACTCAAAAATATCCGAATCTACTCAATAATGATAAAATTAGTTCGTCGACACCTGTTGAATTAACTGTTCAACAATCCAATAAAGATAAAATATCAACCAGTACAACGACAACCACTGGTAGTTGTTCTCCACCGTCAATCGTAACAATGGTAAGGTAGAATATATCATATATGTATATATATTTACGTATTAATAGTGTTGTGTACTCAGTTAGATAGTTTAATTACGGATCTCCTATTGTCATTCTGAGTACCAAATCATTTCGTTCCGATATACTACCTCCTTTGTTTGTAATTGGCCTTTGAAATCGATAGATATAATAATTACAGAGTTGCTAAAAGGCTTACTTTTAAATAAAGTGAACTCCGATATCGTTGAACGGAATGATATAACAAACTTCGTAATTATACTATCATCCAGCTCAGAGAACATATCCATCAAAGTATCCATCTTAACAGTAAATTTTCCTCGTTAATTCAAATGTAAGGTTTGCATGAAGATTTAAAAATAAACGAGAACAGAAAATCCGGCAAAATTTGTAGGGCATCATGTCAACAGAGGATTCTCATTGTAAAATATACAATACTTCATAATAAACTAATTCTCTTATATATCTGTTCAAGGCATAAATATTTAATATTAGAAAATATGGAAGCACTGGACGGATGTTTCGTCCCAGTATGAAACTCCTCAGTAGTATGCATCCTCGATCCTGCATTCAGAAATCGAACCCAGGACTTTCAGTTCCACATGCGAATGCTTAACCTTGTGAATTCGACTGTGAAAACACTACAATCTCCATAAATCCCTATACTGATTAGAAAATGTATAAAAATAATGGTGCGTAACTGTTATACATCTCCATCTACCTGTAAACGTTTACAATACTTATAAATGACCTTCTTGTGTAAGATACCATTTAGTGCATAAATTCCATCATACCATCTTTCCGTTAAAATAGATGGACAAGTAGAAAACTACTAATTAATCACCGAGTAGTAATGATCAATGTCGGATTGCGTAATATTGTTCTATGCAATGTTAAACCACTTAAACGAGTGACTGATAGGCTTCGACCATCAATGAAGGACTAGATAAATATGACATTGGTTAGTACTTACTAACTACTCAATGATCAATCAATTATAAAGTAGGGAAATATACAGTCATTGTGTTTGTAGGTGTAGTTTTTTCGTTTGAAATTATGGACTGAAACACTTTTTCTGTACGTATGTAGATGTGTATGACTTTTACAAAGTCAGTGTAGGATTGTTGAGATTATGAATCGATCAATGTTAGACCACCATTGAAAACCTGGAAGCACTGGGTGGCCGTTCTGTCCTAGTATGAGACTCCTTAGCAGTGCTCATACTAAGACGAAATGGTCATCCGGTGCTTCCAGGTTTTCAACGGTGGTCTTACACTGATCAATTCGTGATCTCAATCAAAAATTTTATAAAGATTATTTAAGTACACAGAACACAATTATACGGTGAATATTCCTAACTCATTCGTTAACTAACAGTGTCTATGTAATCAGCATTGAACTATAGATAGACTTACAAGTCAAACATCAACATAGAGAGCCTGCCACAAATCTGCATTGACACAAGTTACTATACCAGCTTTTAGGAAGATGAGATAGGAATGGAAGAGATCGAAATAATATAGTAGCAACGATAAAAAAGAAAAACCTTGAAAATATGGTTTGAAAAGACAGAATATAAGGTTATACATGAGGGCGTCGTTGTGACTGATAGTGAGCCATGTTACCCGACATCTGCAACCATTAATTACGATCATCTCGTGGACTTGATTCAGGTAGTCTTCACCTACCGTCCTAGCTCAGATCAAGCCAGTGGCTTCACATGAACTGACGCCAAGTTTTGGTTGGTTCTCCCTTAGATTTCCTTCAGCCTACGTCCGCACTAGCAAACATCATCCGTTAAGGTAACATATGTATCAAATATACATAGTATATCTGAAACCAGACAGCTTCTATACAAGGCCACAAGAACTGAGATGCGATTTATCTTATCTTCTGTTTCAACAACAATGTTAGGTCATGGAAGGAGTTGAGTTTTTAGATAAGGTTTAGATACACTCACCAGATACTTGTTAGTAAGTCACGCCAATACTACGTTTCCCGAATCGAAGTGGATCGGGCTTCAAACCTGAAAATTAGTGACTACGAATCGTACCCCACTTCACAGGTCCTCAGATTTTTGTCATCTGCGCTTATTAGATCATTTGATTGTATTTTTATTTGCAACTGTTTAAGTACATATTCAGCCGAGCTGACTTGCGAATCACAATTACTGTTCCGCCAAAGTATGTATATCCACTCACATACACATAGTTGTGAATTGGTAAACAGTAGGATGTGACGCATTTATTTGCATGCCCTTTAAGTTCTTGGTGAAGCAAGGATATTGTTTTGTTGTTCACTCATAATCATTGTGAATGGGTATATTTAGCTTACATATATGTGTCACATTTTTTTCTTTTTTATTTAAACACATAAACATTGGTACAAGGAGGTACCGAATACATATACGCCACACATCTCATTCAATATGTGTGAGGGCTATGATACTGCTCGGGTGCCCAAACCGAAGCAGGTGGTCTTCTTAGAGGGCCACCCCGGAGCGTTCGACCTGAAGGTCTGATCCACAAGGCAGTGGAGCATCGTGAGGAGATGCAGTCCCATGGAAGCCGGTGACCAACGATTGGTTCATACGCCATTTGTTCCTTCAGGATACTGAAGCCCATGTGCACCATTGGTTTGGAATGAGGGTTTTTCCACTCCCCTAGGTGGACTCTCCATGTCCACAAACCCGGTTAAAGTGCCAGAAATTCGCTTTTCGTCCTCTCAATTTCGTGAACAACACCCCCGCCACGAGAGGGTAGTGAGTAGGATTTCCCTGTCAGTGGTTGTATGCACGTGGCCATGTGAGAGCATTTCGCGAGGGAGAGCGGACTCCTCACTCTCGGCCGTACCAGGACACATTAATTCTGTTAAATACCACCTTCTTAGTGCATTATTGAAATTGATCAAAAGGATTATTGTCGTAAATAACTGATTTTCCTGTTTGCTTTTATTATTTAAAAAAAAATTTAGCCTAATCCTGTACGTAAAGTTGTCCGTGTCACTACATTTTGTGATGCAAAACAACCATCAGTAGTTGTAGAGTCGTCATTTGCTAATTCTACACCATTTACAACTAGTGTAGCTACTACTACTATTGCTTCTACTACTGCTACTACTCCACGTTCAATTAATGTAAAACAATCACCACCTGGATCATCTTCAACAATAACAATTAATTGTAATAGACCAATTGAAATTCATCCTTCTTCTTTTCATATCACTAATACAACTCCATCTTCTATTATTAATAATGGTAATACAACAATAGTAAATAAACTAACTGTTACTACCAATTCAACTATTCCTACTGATATAATCTATGCAAAACGACCAAAATTATCCTAATCACCATGTATACCTTCCTATTTGTTTCAATGAAAGAACCTCATTATTAATATGTGCATTACAATCATTAATTATTGCATATCACAAAACTGGTGAAAGGCAGCAGTCATTAAAGATAATAAAGTGTGTGTTTTTCTTCCACAGAATTTTCTATTCCTTCTTTTTACACTTTCATAACTATCAGCACCTATGTTTGTGCTTGTGTGTGTGTGTGTATGTATGTATTGAATAAACGTTTAGTACAATTTAATAATTTCTTGTGTGCACAATCATTCCATTTCTTCTTTTTTCTGTATATTGTTTATCCAATCACTAAAGTTTGTGTTTTGATGATGAGACTCTGTACACATTTATATGTTGAGAGAGAGAGAGGGGAATGCGCACCTAAAAGGAATGGGACAGATCATTTCCATTCTCTATGATAATAACTCCAATTGAGTATACTTTCGCACTATTTAAATATTCTTGTCAATATGACAACTATTTGCAGTATGTTCAAGTGTATGTATGTGTGTGTGTTTTGGTTATTGTGTTAGATTGTCATGTTGTCTGTTTTGTGTATATTAATGATTTCTGTATAATAAAATCAACAATCTTAAGATCTTCCATTGTGTTGAGTTGTAAGACACAATGCATTTGTGCTGAAGTTATAATGACTACTACATTACAACTTGGTACGATTTGATCAGTGTTTATTTCAATCGTATCAGATGTGGTGGTCGTACCAATAGATTGTGATGACCCAATCGAGTTATTTTAAATGATACCATGCCAGAGTGATCGGATGAGGATATCGTCAAGACTAAAACATAACTTAAGGTTTAAAGGGAGAAAGTCACAGTACTGGCTCTACAACTTATTTAACAGCAACAAGATATAGCTTACAAATAACATACGGTTACTACCTTCCCACAATGGAAGGAGAGAGTTAAAATTGGTCGATCCTAAGAACGGCACTCATCTCTTTCAACCAGATATTTAGCCCCTTAGCTCTGTCGTCACACTCCTTAGTCATCATGACCAATCCTAACCCAGTTTTCGTTTTATATCCTTCCAATGTCTAGGCCAACTTGAAGTGATAAATGCCCGAAAACCTCTCACAGCACTCAAGCTCACCATTAAAACATATACATAAACATGACGTCAATGTTACTACTACTAGTACTGAAGATCGGTCGCAACTTGAATAGCTTAGTTGTTATGTTTCAGACTGAAATTGAGTAATGCTGGTTAAAACCCTAAAGATGATATCATATTCCTCAAAACCACATGTTTGCCTTGTCTCCTATCAACATAAAGATGAACTACCAATTGGAACCAAACTAGGTGCAAGATAACATTTAAACTTACGACCCAGTAGGGCTAACTGGGTCTTTATTTATACGATTTAACTCATTCGCTTGACAAGTAACGACAAATCTTTTGCTTCCATCCTTTACCATTCAAGATTTGTATCTATGTAAAAGCCAAAGCCGTATGACATCAGAATCATATTTGTGTACTAAATTGTAATGATTTGAATCTTTCCATTTATGTTAAGGACTCACTTTGTAAGTGAATAACGCGTTGGACGTTTGAAGCTAGAAGTAGTGTGTTCTAGTTCCAGCGCAAGCATCGACACAGGTGCAGTTTCATCCAGCTAACAAGTCCTAGATAAGAAGAAGTACACGTCTTGGATACCACTCCTAGTCATTATCAACCTTCGCATAAGAAATCCTTGCTCTAGAGCATTCTACTCTGTTATAGTTATTATCTTAGATTGACGTTGAAAATATCCAGTACTATTTAATGAGTATTAGATATTAACACACAAACCGAAGTACCTTGAAAAGTACGTGCGGAACCATGGTTATTATCCTCGTGACCAAACTATTATCATTATGATTGGATGATAATAAAATATTTTAAGTGAACCTTGAAATTAACTAGGTACCAGTTTTTAGCAATGTTATAAGTCACTTTAAGATGTGTATGTGATATGAACAGAGGAATAAAGAAGTCTTGATGTATCTTTTTACACTAATCTGAATTGGGCATAAAGAGAGTTGTGTTCTAGTTGACTCGTCTCCTCTTTCTCTTGTGTGCTTGTCAGCCAATCAGATGATAGAATAGTTTTTGTCTCTCTACTTCAAATAGTTGATGTCACTTTGAACTCACACATAATAACCCCTCAAGGTCAAGCCAGTCAGTCTATCACGTCAAGGTCTTAGTCCAGATTTAGACAAGTTATCTTCTCTGCATAGAAGTGGGTAGGCAGGTCAAGGATGTAACACTATGTTATTTCTGAATATTATTATTACTGAAAAGAACTTGCTTTTCATAGAAAGTTATTCAATTAAATGTAAATAAGTATCTTTTTTTCTAGATTGTGTATAATTTCGTCGGTGATGGGTTCGATCTATCTAAAAACTTCTGCTGAATTTATGCTCACTGCTGAGGAGTCTCACAATAGGACGAAATGGCCGTTCAGTGGTCCCAGGTTTTTCATGGTTGTCTAGCTTCAATTGACTCATGATCTTAACCATTGAAATTACTACAATATCCACAAAACCTTTCTGATATGAATTTATATTACCTAGAAAGAAAATGAAAAAGTTTCAATTCAGAAAATGTAACTGCACTAAAACAACTTTCGGCGAAACTATAATTTATGGACATATCAATTAGGCTTTGGGATAATAGGTCCCAGGTTTTGGCACGAAATTTACTCGTCCAAAACAGAGTTTTGGCATTATAGCTGGTATCATTTCGTGATGAAAACTCTAAATCTAGTTCCTAACTCTAATCATCAACTGTAAATCATAAGTCTAATTCCTCACATCTTCATTTGATCTTAGTTACCAGGTGGATACTCCTAAGGTCACTACTCTATCGTTGTTTAAAGGTCGTCCATAAATTATAGTCTCCCCTATTCACACTTTACCTTTTGGCTTGTTCATATATAGTTATTTTTTTTATATTTTATGGTATGATATGGTCTGGTATGTCAGTGTTTAGTGTCCCTAAATTTGACTCCATATTGGAAGGCTTCGTGTTCACATATCACGTCGAGCACACCACTTTAACGGCACTAAATCTGACTCCAGTTATATTGTATGAATGATTGTTATTGAAATATACATATAATCAATCCTCGCATTAGTGAACAACGGAATTAAACAAGTCAAATACGAGAATAGATGTTTGAATACGTATATTTTTTACACTCATTGATCTGGACAAACAATCGAATGAACGAAGAGAAAAGAGCGAATCGAAATGATGCGCAGTAAAGAAGTCGTGTGAGCCAACTCAATATAGCCAAGCATGAATTGATATTTACAGTGGAACAAATATAAGTTACAAACATGTGATGGGTAAAATAAGAAATGCACACATACACTTACATAAAAACAATCAAAGGTTAATAAGCGAATATGTGACAGGGTAAAAATGTGACTTGAGCAGAAGGAATAGATTGATCTGTTCAGAATCTGGAATAACCTTTGTAGGCTTAACATAGCAGCCGACACTATTTTTTTCTGGATTATAAATATTCTAGAGGTTGGTTGCAGACTTTTAGACTCAGGTGAGAAGCTGACGAATCGTGAACCAATATTAACTTATCTGTTAACTCAAGGTTAATTGTACTGGTTGCCATGTCAGAGACGCTAAGTCATACAGTAAATAATGAACGAAAAATAGACCAAATTCGAATCAGGCTTCGGATTGATGATTTATCATGTGATCTTGGTCAACAGTCACAGAAGATACTCTACATGATATTATTTTCACCAGTTCTAACAAATGTTCACACTGTATACATGAAGGGGTTTTTGCATATAAATTAAGATAAATTACATTACTTACCGAATTTCCTGTGCAAGACAATGGAAGCCGTGACCAGTGGAGCTAATGCATGTCGGGTCGAGACATGAAAGTTGGTCGCGCAATTTCGTGGATTGGTTGATCTTAGACACTATCACCACTGAATGCCGACTCAGAGGTCCAGTAGGTTAAGGGTTCAGGTGCGAGACCGAAGGCCCTGGGTTTGAATCCCGCGAGCGGGATCGTGGATGCGTGCTGCTGAGGAGTCCAACGGTAGGACGAAACGGCCGTCCAGTGCTTTCAAGTTTCCAACGGTGGTCTAACATTAGTCGGTCCATGATCTCAACCAAAAAAATACTGAATTCTCTTGATCATGTCTAGTTTGACAGTAATGGTAGAGTTTGGAACTATTAAGTATCGCCGATAAATGTGTAACTGCTTATTTTTCTGGTTCAGTATATTTCATAATAATGCTCAGCTTGGGGTGAATTCGAAGTCATACAATCAACATTTTACCATTAACTCAATGAGACAGAGTTCTAATAATCAGGTTTTTTGATAATGTACAGTTATCATACAAAATGTGGCATCACTCTACCAAGTCATTAATCGCTTAACTAAGTCATGTTGTTAGGTAAACAGTACGTCGTTGAGATCTGTATGATTATCGTGGCCACTAGTCAATGACATGACGAAAAATCGGTCACGATCCACATTCATCCACTTTTAGTGTTCTCATTCAATTCAGTCGATCTAGATCTACATTCATCACACTGATAATTCCAAGATATTAGGTGAAACCGGTTCGCCAATTTCTTCAACAAAAGGACGTTCAATTCCTCTTGAGCACCAACGGGACATTAGTTTGCCAAGAAGGTACACTGAACGATTTTATTGCATACACGATCGACTCTGTCTCTATTGTAGATACTCATCCGAAAACTGATCTATCAATCGTCAATACAAATCAAGTCAGGAGCACGTGAATCACCTGACGCACCCATACAGTAATCAATAATTTATTAAATAATAAAGGCATAAACAAATTAGGAAATCGGCTTGTTGCGTCAATACAAGTCGTGAATTGCAATTCGAACTACTGACTGTTATTTAGTAGTTTGTATGTAAATTGCAAAAGCAGGTGAGAAACAGCAGATGGTAGAAGAAAAACATAATGAGTCAGTTGAAGCTAGACCACCATTGAAAACCTGGAAGCACTGGACGGCCGTTTCGTCCTGGTATGGGACTCCTCAGCAGTGGTGCGGGATCGTGGATGCGCACTGATGAGGAGTCCCATACCAGGACGAAACGGCCGTCCAGTGCTTCCAGGTTTTCAATGGTGGTCTAGCTTCAACTGACTCATGATTTCAACCTGTGAAATTTCTAAAACTCTCCACAAAACCCATTCTGATAAAAAACACATAACTTAAATAATGGACCAACAAATCCTAAAAAAATTCAGCTTTCATCGATACCACAGTGCCACATTAGAATCAAGCCTCTCTATTCGTTTTTTACATCCCCCATGCTCTGCTGAAAAAATCAGCCAATCAAAATCAGCTTTATAAAAACAGCACTTAAATTCTATTGGTTCATTTATTGAGCCAACCAACCAATCACCTACCCACCCACTCACTCACATTATTGATTGATGAAACTGTAATAATAAAACAAAATACCAACACCAAAACAAAAAACACAAAAAAAAGAGACTGGTTTGTAAAAAATACAAAAATATTTCATTCATATATATATTTGAGTAAATTTTTGAGTATAAAAAAGAACAAATGCATTATTCAACTAAACAATTTGGATTATTCACATTAAGTTGTATTCTATTATTACATTTATATTTATTTAAAGATGAAATCAGATTATACTTTATCCAATGGTATCATCAATTGATTTCATTATTATTAATACAATTACATAATGATTCAATAATAATAATAATAATTGGATTCATTTATGGGATCTTAATCATTGGTGGATTATATATCACTTATAAATTATGTAATTGGATATTATGTAATCTTATATATCATGTATATAATAGTCATAATGAACATGTTAAAGTTGAATGAATTAAAGAAGGAATAATAATAATAATAATAATAATAATAATAATAATAATAATAATAATAATAATAATAATAATAATAATAAAGCGCTCTTTTCACCTTCCATTTCGTATTTCCCACTTGGGAGAATCTTAAACGCTATGGGTCCGTTGTATCTTGTAGTATGCTATTTTGTAACGCTTCCCAAGGACGGTTTTGTGCTGTATATATGCGTTTTGATTTGTGTCTGTTATTATCGCACGTGCTTTTGACTTTTTGCGGATTATACTTCTCCGTTCGCACTTCAACTTCTTTCTCTAGTTAGCGGGGCTGGATCGCAATAGAATAGCTAGTTATTAGTCTTGGGTCGCAAGTCTTTGTTCAGCTCGCGGTTTAAGTGAACTCGTAACTGCTTCAAACATAGGAGTTAAATAGACCTAAGTGAATTTAAACTTTTTACAAAAAATGTACTGTGTTTTTTTCTACTGTATACAACTGCATTCAATATAATAGGTATGATGTATGCGTACTAATTTAATGTCAAGATACATATCACTTATAAATTATGTAATTGGATATTATGTAATATTATATATCATGTATATAATAGTCATAATGAACATGTTAAAGTTGAATGAATTAAAGAAGGAATAATAATAATCATCATCATTTGTTCTTTACATTTTGATCGTATATCCATATAAAGTATATTGTGTTTACCATTATTGAAAACTTGGAAGCACTGGATGACCGTTTTTTTATCCTATTGTGAGACTTCTTAGCAGCAGTGAGCATCTATGATCTCGCATTGAGAAATTCGAACCTAGGATCTATTGATATCACACGCGCGAACGCTTAACTTCGAGAACATTGAACTAGCCGGTATCTAATAGTGTTCAAGTCTAATTTCAGCTGATCCATGAAATTGTGCGACCATCTTCCATTGTTTTGACGTGGATATTTGTTTCTACCCGACACGGATTAATTTCACTGGTCTCCTAACTAGAACTCTGAGAATTCTATCACGAAGTTAGTCATTAGTGAGCTTTATTCAATATTATATTTTTGGTTGAGATCATGAACCGTTTGATGTTAAATCACCATTTGAAAACTTGGAAGCATTGGATGGCCTTTTCATCTTGTTATGGGACCCTTCAACAGCGCGTATCCACGATCTAGATCGAGGGATTCGGAATCCAGGACCTATCGATCTCACGCGCGAACGCTTAACCTCTAAAACATTGAGCTAGCGGACATCCAACAATACAAGTTAGAATTTTCAGCACAAAGTATATAGACAAGTTTCTCTTTCTTATTTCTTGATCAATCTTGACGATAAATATTGAATGATTACCAGTTAGATGTTAACAGTTAAGGAATAGACATCTGAATAATGTACATTCTTTTCGATGTATATTGTCAGCCAGCCATCAAAATGTCTCTGATTGTACTTTTTTGTAAGTTTTGCAGAGAAAGGTCATAAACTTTACTTAAACTCGACTCAATAAATTATGCGATTAATAAACATATTGATATGTTAAAACAAACAAAAGTAATGTGATTTGTTGAAATATCTAAATGGCAGGAACAAGTAGCCTAGATATTGAAGTAGGCCACCTTGTTACCAAATCTTGAGATTGAATCAGTACGCATACATCATACCTAATATATTGAATGCAGTTGTATACAGTAGAAAAAAACACAGTACATTTTTTGTAAAAAGTTTAAATTCACTTAGGTCTATTTAACTCCTATGTTTGAAGCAGTTACGAGTTCACTTAAACCGCGAGCTGAACAAAGACTTGCGACCCAAGACTAATAACTAGCTATTCTATTGCGATCCAGCCCCGCTAACTAGAGAAAGAAGTTGAAGTGCGAACGGAGAAGTATAATCCGCAAAAAGTCAAAAGCACGTGAGATAATAACAGACACAAATCAAAACGCATATATACAGCACAAAACCGTCCTTGGGAAGCGTTACAAAATAGCATACTAAAAGATACAACGGACCCATAGCGTTTAAGATTCTCCCAAGTGGGAAATACGAAATGGAAGGTGAAAAGAGCGCTTTTGGCGCGAAAACAAAGAACTTCAAATTTTCAAAATAAAATTACAAAATTAAAACCTTTTCAACTGAGTTCTGGGGATCTAACGTCCCTAACATTACCATTAACTTCTTTCCCAATGAATCATATGTTTGCAAAATACTTATCACTTCTTCAAATGGTGGTGAATATTTGTAGCCTAAGTGGATGCTTTTGGTTGTGTTGTTTTCTTTTCGTAGCTCGATAGTTTTAATATGAAGGTTTTATTGTCGTTTGGGATATCGTCAATGATTACGATACTCATCTTCAATCTATAAAGACATAAACACAAACTAGCAATGAAACGACACTATTTTATCACTAATATCAATGTATGGAGACAAATACGGGAATTTCTGTATATTTGGAATTCAATTTAATCTGCAATCAATAAGTATATCGATATGGAGCCTAGTTACCGATCTATATGGTAAATGTAAAACAATCATGAAGGAAGAAGTCAGTCAAACAAAACAATCAACAGGAATACAGAAAGAAATGAAGCTGATAATACTTCCAAAGATGACTATATTTAAACAAAGTTATCGGAACAAGTTTTCTTATCACTTGTGGAATAGGTAAACATATCAACCCTACGTGTATTAAGCGCTAATGATGTTGCTCAAAATCACAAGGAAAACTTCACCAGTCAACCATCGAGGTCAAAGTCAACAACACAACTGATGTTTTACACTTCATTTCAATAAAGAAGATTACAACATTTATATGTTCCATGAGAGTTCTAAACACACTTGATCATCTTTAGAATAGCTCAGTGACTGGTGATGCATAGAAAATAACACTTTCCTTTCAAGATAGTCCTTTGTGATAAATATATCTGATAGCTTTTTACAAATATCCCAACAACTGTGATGTTTTCATTTAATCATACATTATACAGTCATAATTCACAACTCTTCAGTTCAATCAAATGTAAAATAGGAAGGTTGACAGTAGTATTACAGCAGTTAATACAAACATCTGATTACTTACTTACTTACTTACGCCTTTTACTCCTAATGGAGCATAGACCGCCGACCAGCATTCTACAACCCACTCACTCTGTTCTGGACCTTCTTTTCTACTTCTATGCAATTCTTGTTCTTTTTTCTCATGTCTATCTCCATTTCCTGGCGTAATGTGTTGTTTGGTCTTCCTCTTTTCCTTTAGCCTTGAGGATTCCATATGAGGGCTTGTCTTGTGATGCAGTTGGATGCTTTCCTCAATGTGTGTCCTATCCATTTCCAGCGCTTCCTCCTAATTTCTTCCTCCACTGGGATCTGGTTTGTTAATACAAACATCTGATTAGGCTCCCTTTATTTAATAGAGGAATGATAATAATTCCTTTTCATTGTAAAATTGATTAAAATTAGAAAACACCAACAAGATGGTTTTGTGTTTTCTTCAAAACTTGATGGTAATCAATGAGACACATTCAATACTTCGAACTAAACAGCGGCCTCCATAAACTTAACATGAGACTGTTATAATTCTTGACTTTTAATTAATTTTAATAGTTAAAATCATAAATCAATTGAAGTTAAACCACCATGGAAAACCTGGCAACACTGAACGGCTGTTTCATCCTATTATGGAACACCTCAGTAGTTCGTGTTCACGATTTCACCTCGCGAGATTCGAACCCAGGACTTATCGATCTCGCGCGGCGAAGACTTAATCTATAGACCACTGAACTGACCGGCATCTAACGGTGTTAATGTCTAACTTCAACCAATCCATGAAATTGAGCGACACATTGTTAGGTCCCGATAAACATAATGAATAATAACTTTGGGATCCTTCTATGGACCAATACTAAACGTATATTTTTTATCGTATAATTGTTAAATAACTAAACTATTCATATTCATATTCCTCTTATTATAAACTTTATTTTGACCTATTAAACCATTATTATATGTTTTACTATTCTTGAATTATGCTCTGTCAATTAGTTACTGCCTACCACATTCACAGCCACATTTGGCCAAATGTTGTAAAAATGTTAGTCTCCATTTTATGCTACGTTGTGGTCTGTTTGATTGGTATACAAACTCAGTATGTTTGAAATATAACGAGGCTGAGACTGATGTTCTGGACTTAACTGGCTGGACTAGGCGAAAAGCAGGACCAATCAGGACTCTAAGCTGCTCATACGAGTTTTATGCATCCTTGGCCCGATCGATAAGTCACTTCCCTCTAATCAGCGGTCACAAGTTATAATACACATTTACTATTTTCTTCCGTGAATTACTATCTCACAACAGACCTGATTGAACTCTATTGATCACTGCTTCTCACTAGAACTAGAGGAAATACCTCTTGAAGTCAGTCAATAAATAATTCTTTAACTAACTAAGTATGTATTTAGATTCGAATTACATTTTAACCAGTACCCACAAACTGAAACAGGCAAACCAGAGTTCGAACCCAAGCCATAACAAATATATAGTATGTTTAAATGGATACCAACCGTTATTTTAATCATTACAATTTATCAATCATAACAACATAGAAGTATGTATATGCGCATAAACATTTACCTTTTACATTTTATAAACTAATACACTTACACAGAAAAGAGTTCTTGTTACTATATAACATTGATAAGAATGAATAACTTAACTTTATTATCACTTCAATAGAACAATATACATACAACTACAATATTGATGTATAGAACTATCCTATTTACAACTCATACACATTCATGAAGATCAGATTCTAATGGAATTAAGAGAGAGAGAGAGAAAAAAAAAACGGATCAATAAAATGAAGACAGAAATAGTTTAGATTGTTTCATAATGTGAAAATTACACTTTATTATATTTGGATGAATAAAGCACATCTGGTCTAGGAAAGTTTCTACATTGATTATAGAATTCAAGCTTTTCTAATTAAAATCTCAAGTCAGTTAATCAATTAATCAGTCAGTCAGTTACAACGTAGGACTAAGCACATAAGTGGATTGGTTCAAATTGCCATATCGCATTAGCACAACAAGATGAACAACGAATTCATAGGAGTTAATTCAGTGGTGGTGGTGGTGGTGGTAATATACATAGGAAGAAGATTATGTATAAGGATATAATACAGGAAGAAAGAATTAGTTGGTAGAAAGGAAGGTATAGGGTATATAAATGTAGTTTCTAATTCATTTATCAAGTACACATTTACATAATCGATTATGACGTATCATTATTCTATATCTTTGTGCTAATAAACTGATAATGTTTACTTACTTACTTACTTACGCCTATTACTCCTAATGGAGCATAGGCCGCCGACCAGTATTCTCCAACCCACTCACTCTGTCCTGGGCCTTCTTTTCTACTTCTATGCAATTCTTGTTCTTTTTTCTCATGTCTATCTCCATTTCCTGGCGTAATGTGTTGTTTGGTCTTCCTCTTTTCCTTTAGCCTTGAGGATTCCATGTGAGGGCTTGTCTTGTGACGCAGTTGGATGCTTTCCTCAATGTGTGTCCTATCCACTTCCAACGCTTCTTATTGATTTTTTCCTCCGCTGAGATCTGATTTGTTCTCTCCCACAGTACGTTGTTGCTGATAGTGTCTGGCCAACGGATCTGAAATATTTTGCGAAGACAATTGTTAATAAACACCTGTATGTTCTGGATGATGGCTTTCGTAGTTCTCCAGGTTTCCGTCCCATACAGTAGAACTGTCTTGACATTTGTATTGAAAATCCTGACCTTGCCGTTGGTTGACAGTTGCTTTGAGTTCCAGATGTTCCTTAGTTGTAAATATGCTGTTCTTGCTCTGCCGATCTGCGCTTTCACATCTGCATCAGATCCACCATGTTCATCAATGATGCTGCCCAGATATGTAAAGGTTTTTACATGCGATAGTGTTGATGAGACTAAAATAAATAGAGTGGAAGAGCTCGAACTTGGGATTTATTGATTGAAAGTCATGTATTGTTTACCCACTAAACAACCACTATCCAATAACCAATAATACATAGTGTAAACAAGATATTAAGCTGGAATTATTTATAATTATTTGTTTTGGATATGTTGTGTATATAGAAGCCAGATAAAGTACATAGATTTAGTAAACGCCAAGACTTCAGGTGAGATTCCCAATGGAAATTGCCCTTTAATTCGCAGTACTCAAGCACTAAATGGAAGAAAAAGCAACTAACAGTGCTGGATACGAGACACTTAGTGTTGAATTCAACGTCAAGGATAAATTACTGATTACTCTTCGGGAAATATATCTATTGTGGATTCCAGTGCCAACTTACGTCATTTATGGCGTAGGCGAGACATCTGTCTACCAAACAAGGGACGGGTTTACTGCGCAGCAGTTCGTTTTGTCCTACTTTATGGCTCTGAGGCATGGTCGGTAAGAGTACAGGATATTCGTAGGTTACTAGTATTTGATCATAGGTGTCTTCGAAGCATTGCTCGTATATCCTAGGACCATGGAGTAAGTAACGAAGTTGTTAGGAAACGGGTACTAGGTAAGGATGGCAAATCAATTGATAAAGTAGTGAAACTTCATCAGTTGAGATGGCTGGGAAATGTGTTACTTATGCCCAACCACCGACTGCCACGACGTGCGATGTTTTATGGGGTAGGAGTAGGTTAGAGGAAAGCTAGGAGCGGCCAGACCAAAACATGGCAAGTGGACTAAGCCATGTTGGTAGATGTAAACTACATGGTTGGGGACCGCGAGACGATGGTTAGAGACCCTGAATGACGGCTCAAAACCGCCTGCAACGTCGCACGTGCATCCACTTTTTGTGTTCTCTCAAATTCTAATTTTCTGAATCCTCCTTGTCTTTTTTTCTCTTCCCAAATTTATTTCCCTGTATTATACTCCTTGGATAACATCTTCAAACTCTAATCTTTCCGATTACTGCTTATACTTTTATTACCTCTACCACTATGGAATTTGAATCGACAATTGTATCTCTGTGCTGATGTGGTATGGTAACTTGAACTGACGTACGTACGTACGTACGAAGTTCTAAGTTGTTGTTGACTAACTGACCAACGCTACCTACGATTCGAATTTTCTCAAGTTATATAAAATGGAAATTTTAATTTAGAAACATTCCATAAACGGTAGAAACACGTCCCTAAGGATATAATTAGTGTATATATCTACAGTAGTAAGTCTATTAGTTGATGAATTCAGTTACAAGTTTGAAGTCATTTCCACTTAGATCAGTCCAGGTGATCAGTTCAAGTCAAGTAACACTTGTAAAGATATATACAATAATAAGGCTCATTGTGGAATTTTTCACAAAACTATACTTTATTAGTGATTTATATAAAGAAAACTAGGTGCGACCAAACTAAATGAAATCGGTTCATGAAATCTCACTGATTGTTGGACTGAACCGTTTAGATAAATGCAAATGAACTGACTGAGGTTTATGCGATTTTTTTTATCAATGATTGAAGGTAATAGATAACACTACTAGAAATCGGTTAAAATGTCAAAGATGGATCAATTTCAGCCCTTCCTTTTTTATTGTGCGAATTCATTCCTTCCTTTCTATACCGTCAATAATATTAATAGTTTATTATTTATGTCTTTGAGCTAACACATGCATATACTAAGCTCTACCTTGCTTTTGATTTACCGATTTACAATACTCTGGTACGGTGGAGTGTCAGGAGAGTCACCTCTCCCTCTCGAAATGCTCTCACATGGCCACACGTATACAACCACTGTCAAAGAAGTATTACTCACTACCCTCTCGTGGCAGGGGTGTTGTTTACGAAATTGAGAGAACGAAAAGCAAATGTTCGGCGCTTTAACCGAGTTGGTGGACACGAAGGTCCACCAAGATGAGTTTTAAAAACTTGATTCCAAATAAATGATGCATATGGGATCCAGGATCCTGAAGGAATAAGTGGCGTGTAAACCTATTGTCGGTCACCGACTACCATGGGACTGAATCTCCTGACGTTCCTCCACTCTCTTGTGGATTAGACCTTTAGGTCGAAGGCTCCGAGTGTGGTCCCCTAAGAAAACCACCCGTTTCTATCTGGGCACCCGGGCAACAACACAGCCCACACACAAACCAAGTGACCTGTGTGGCGCATATATATTCAGTGCCCCTTTGTACCAATAATTATGTGTTCAAATAAATAAATAAATGAAAAATACACTCCAAGAAGTAGATAATGTCAAACAGCTCAATATGAAAAGTGGTTGTTATTTTCTTATCAGGAACTATCACTACTTTTGTAATTATTCTTCTTTCCGTTATCTTCAGTATTATGTATATCTTTTCAAGTGTCATATTTACTAAACGCACACACACACACATTTTTACTCGGTTCTGGACTATTCTGTTTATTTGAAGGTTAATCGTGATTCGGAACCGTTGGTATAGCTCAAGGATAAACAAACCAAGTGGTTTAAACATTGAATCATCAGTAATATTAAAGAAAGAAAAACGAACTGTCTGAAGAAGGTATCATAACACGTCATACACATTACATCGACTGCTTTTGAAAAGATTGATGTGTGAGAATGAAGTTTTTGTTCTAAAAGAAAACTCTACAATTACTTTTAACCATCAAATTTTAACAATTGATGTACAAGAATCAAGATATTTAGACTAGTAATCATATATTTCAACTTGGTCAATAGAATCTGATCAGAAAATAAACTAATTAGACAAGCATGACATTGGTTATTCCTCAGATATCAATATGTGTAAATAACTTGATAGCCGAATAGATCAGCGATAATATCTTAAACTACGAAACTGAGTGACGCTGATTTGTATTCCATCAAATCCCTGAATATTACACGTTCACCTTGTTAAAATGTGTAAACAAGCACGAAACCCGGATTTGAAATTTTTTCCTGACAACTACCTCAACTTTATTTATTATAACACATAGATATTGGTACAAGGAGGTACCGAATACATATACGCCACACATCTCATTCAATATGTGTGAGGGCTATGATACTGCTCGGGTGCCCAAACCGAAGCAGGTGGTCTTCTTAGGGGGCCACACTCAGAGCCTTCGACCTGAAGGTCTGATCCACAAGGCAGTGGAGCATCGTGAGGAGATGCAGTCCCATGGAAGCCGGTGACCAACGATTGGTTCATACGCCATTTGTTCCTTCAGGATACTGAAGCCCATGTGCACCATTGGTTTGGAATGAGGGTTTTTCCACTCCAGTAGGTGGACTCTCCATGTCCACAAACCCGGTTAAAGTGCCAGAAATTCACTTTTCGTCCTCTCAATTTCGTGAACAACACCCCCGCCACGAGAGGGTAGTGAGTAGGACTTCCCTGGCAGAGGCTATATACGCGTGGCCATGTGAGAGCATTTCGAGAGGGAGGGCGGGCCCACTCCACTCTCTGCCATACCACGGCATTTGGGGGCACTACCTCAACTACTTAACATTAAACTAATAGTTCTCATGATGCTGAGTTACTCAGATTAGTGGTTTTATTCCAATTTGGTCGATAAAATTCGATCACCATTAACATGATTACATAATCATAACACTGGTTATTACTACTACTACTACTAATACCAATAATCAATGACTAATGAATGTAAAATTTCATTATATAATTATGATATCATGTGTATATTTTTTAATGAAATTAAATTATGAAATATAAAACGTCAACGTCAATGTTAACTTGTTAACAGTTCTTTAAATTTCTTTAAGAGATTCATAACCCGAGTTTTCTCAGATAATGATGTGCCCGTAGTTGATTCTTCGCCTAAATTATTCACATATCCTGAAATTAATGAAAAAAAATGAAACGGAATACTAATTAATTATATCTTAATAATAATAATAATAATAATAATGACCGGTTTATCCAATACCTTATGTTTAACACACTACGGAATACTCAATAGAGAGAACTATATTGGTCGACTCATCTCAACTAACTTACTTACTTACTTACGTCTGTTACCTCTCGTAGAGGAGCATAGACCCCCCACCAGCACTCTCTATCCAACCCTGTGTAGTGAACGAGAACACAAGTGGGGACAACCAAAATGGTGTTAAACACATAATTACAGAACGTCTTAGTTAAATCTGAAAACCATATAGTAAATACGTCATTTGCAAAATATCAATCGATCTTCTTAACCTTCTGTAGCCAGGAATCTCACTTTCGACTAATGATGCATATTACTAATATATATCGACACCAGTAGCACACACAATACACGTTCTCCCTTTAAATAAGTTGTTCTTGCGGTGGTTCTGCTCGTCGTGCCACTTTCTCCTTCTCTACAGTCTGTGTCACGCCCTCCACCAAAATGTCGAGTCTGTGGAGCGCTGACCTCAACAGTTCTGTCGATCCGCCAGGACACCAAAATCCGATATCCACCCGATACACGGGACGTTCAACGCCTGCACTCCAGAGACCTGCTGAACCATCTACATCCGATGTCCGCCTAGCAGCTACACGTCCCACTGCTCCTCTCCGTCGACAGCACCAGCTACAGCCAACGCTGTCCCGCCAGAACACTCCACTTGACGTCACCCTCCCCGCACCAGACCGCCCCAACTCCAGGTCCGAAGAACAGCACCCTTCCCCGTTCCTGGTTGGCAGCGACACCTATCCTGAACAATCCTTTCCAGTTCCTTCATCTCAACTAGGAAGTCTGTATTTCAACTGAGGATTGGTCATATTATGCTGTTGGTCAGAGTGAAATAAACACACACAGCTAGTTCCAATCTGTAATTAGGTACCAGCAGTGTAACTACCAATGCTTCATCAATTTACGTATGGTGAGAGCCAGAATGGTCTATGACAATCTGGACTATCTTTCAAAACGTCACATGTTAGTCTGATCGGGTTTACAACGCGTCGATGTGAGAAGGTTTGCTCTATGTTTGTGAAAACCAGCGTCTTAAAGTTGAGGATGTTAGGCAAGTCATTGTGTTCAATCATGGTTGTATCTGAAGGATTGCTGGCACTCGAGAGTGACTCCATGTTAGTAATGCAGAGGTTCACCAAAGCTTTTCACGGTTCACTTGTAGTGAACAAAATTCAGGTGGTGAAAAGCAATCAATTGTTTAGTGTAAAATTACAGATTGCTGTCGCTAAATATGAAAACTATACATTAAATAACATTATTTCCACATCTTCCTTCCGTTGTCCTTTACAAACTTCATGATTCTTTCATTTCTGCTGTTATTTCAACTGCTCTCTGTTGCCTTTTCTGTTCAATTCAATTCAATCTTCTGCTGGTAAACACTCCAATTCCGATTGGCCTTACATACTACTTATATCTGTGGACATAATTAGCATGCACCACACAGTGACAATAATCCAGTTATTGTTATCACCTTAAAATACCGGCTTCAATGGCTTGGACATATGCTATCAATGCCGTTCTAGCCAATTCCAAATCGTGAACTATTTACCCATGCTAGGACTAACTGTGAAAATCGGAGGAGTGACCAGTTTATGATATGGTGTCGTGGCATGAAAGAAGGCTGTACAAGAATGACATCTATCAATCCTTCATGACTTCTTGGTCGGGGTCTTAGAGACAGTGCAACAGTGACTTAAGGCATTATCAGACATGGCTCAAAATATAAGTTACTGGTGATCGTGCTGCAATTTCCCCTTACTTCCTTTATATGAGGGAGAGGGACTTCTTCAATTGAAAGAAACCTTTTTAGTTGTATTTTCTTAACTTCCATTGGGAAATAAATGTCCTACAATAGTTATACCCTTTAATTGTTCATTTGTTCAATGACTTTTAATTATCTTGATACTTGTGTCCAATACCTTGTATATAAGGGTGTTATTTTGTTAAAAGAGTAAACCTATTCCACTGGTTAGCTACTTTATCTTCCACGAGCGGGGCAGAGATGTTTTATCCCAATAATCCAATCACCTGAACAGCTATCACTGAGTCATACTGTGTACTTACATATCACCAGTCAATTAGAGCCTTTCATCTATTAATTTAAGAATCCTCGCACCACGGGTATTGTTTACGAAATTTATAGGACGAAAAGCGAATGTCTGGCGCTTTAACCGGATTCCAAACCAATGGTGCACATGGGCTTCAGTATCCTGAAGGAACAAATGGCGTATGAACCAATCGTTGGTCACCGGCTTCCATGGGACTGCATCTCCTTACGATGCTCCACTGCCTTTTGGATCAGACCTTCAGGTCGAAGGCTCTGAGTGTGGCCCCCTAAGAAAACCACGTGGTTCGGTTCGGGCACCCGAGCAGTACCGCAGCCCTCACACAAATCGAATGATTTATGTGGCGAATATGTATTTGGTGCCTCCTTGTACCAATGTTTATGTGTTTAAATAAATAAAATAAATGAGGACCCTTTTAATGAGAGCAGATGGAATGTCTAAGTTTTTTTCTTTAATTCAACAACAAAAACAAAAACAAAAACGAAGCTTAAAATAAACAAACCTTGAACTGTATCAAGTACAGAGTTTATTGAAATGGATCGCATTTTCAATAGATGAAGTACACGTTCCAAAATCTATTTTTTGTATGATTAAAAATAGGAAAAATCAATACAACAATTATTATATACATTAATGTCGGAGAAAAGATCAGTTTCTTTCCTACACAAAAAAAGAAGCTATAAATTCAATATACGGTAAAAGTATAACCCCTCTACTGACAACTTTGAATAGACCAATCGAGAATTAAAAATAACACCTTATGGATTTTTGTGCAATATTTCAAATGCAAAGAATGATAGTTTGTTTGCTATTATCAACTAAGAAAAAAAAATCGACAATATCTATTATTTATTATGCGGAGAGTGTATTAAAGTACTTGATGTGATTCAAAGCATAGTCAAGAGTGTTAATATAGCTAGATAGTTATCTTCCATTATAACTTCTAATTCCATAAAACCATAATCTTTTTGAAGTTTGTAAACAAAAAAGCGGAAACGCATCACTGTATGACATATGATGTTAGTTGGTGACAAAAACTGTCTTCTCGCAGCGCGGGGTGTTATCTGCGAGATTGAGACGACGAAAAGCGAATGTCCGGCGCTTCAACCGGGCTGGTGGATATGGAGGATCTACTTACGGCAATTACGAAACACTGATTCCAAACCAATGATGTACATGGGATCGAGGAGGAACAAATGGCATGTGAATCTATTGTTCGCCACTGACTACCATGGGATCGCATCTCCTAATGTTGCCCCACTACCTTGTGAATTAGATCTCTATGTGAAAGGCTCGAAGAGTGGGCCCATAAAGAAGCCACTTGCTTTGGTTTGGGAGTCCGGGCAGTATTCCAGCCCTCATACATATCGAATGACGAAATGTGGCGCATACGTATTCAGTGCCTCCTTGTACCAATGTTTATGTGTTTAGATAGATAGATAGATATTAGGTAACGAAAACCTTGGAGGATTACAAAGTTAACACTCACTCCTAATGTGTTAACTTATTTTCTTTTATTTATAAAGAGTAATTCAACACGTAGGGATTAATTATTCATATGAGAACCACTATTTCATTGTAATTCTATTTCTTTTTATTGTTATTTGCCTCATAATTAAACACTGTTTTTTAATTGACTGATAAATCGGTCAAGGTCGTCAGGATAGTATAATTTTATTAAATGCACTTTTTGTGCAATACAACCTCTCTCACTCTTGTGATGAAAAGATTTTAATTAACAAATCTAATTTCTTAAGTATATGGGAGCATTTCACAATTTATTCATCACTTTGAACCTCAATCCAGGGTTTCCTATCAACTAACTTGAACCACCGACTCACATCTCAACACACTGAACGCGATGTTAAGTTACCCAGACTGGTGGCTATAATGTAATATGACCGATAGAATTGGATCAGTATTAAGGACTTGACATGGATGATATTGGTCATACTCAGTGACCACTCAGTCGTAAATACATCGAAATACTATAAGAGGTGAGTCACAGCCTGAGTACGTCTCAGATTGTGAAGCTGTGACACGGAATTGAATACGCTCCATAGAGCATCATGCCCCCTAAGATTACAGGTAGAGTTTAACAACGAGTACCAACTAGTAAGAAACTTAAGTTCAGGGTTTCCTATCGACTACCACCTCACATATAAAGATGTTACTGTGAACTAACTGCTCGACAGTATATTTATCTAATTTCCTAAAAGCTGGAAAGGACCACAATTTTGTGTAGCATATGCACCTGTAAATATCCATGGAAAATTGTAATAATGTACTACCAGATTAACAACTTGGTAAATGATGAAGCGATGGTTACTTCTGTGACAAAGTGTGCCAGCTATAATCCGCATTTTACGTATACACTTAAAACCGAAAACTCACTGTTTGACAAAAATATGAGCTTAAATCACGAACCGACGTTAATTAAACCATGATTCAAAACCTGGAAGCACTGAACAACCAGGACTAACTTCAAGATGCAACGAGTGTTTTATCAAGAAGCCATGACCAATGGAGTTCAATTGGTGTCGGATATGAGACAGTTATTAACCACAGGTGATGGATGAGGGTTGTACAATATAGTGAATTTATTGAATGTATAAACTCGATAGTCTAAAAGTTCAGTATCCGCTCACGAGACCGAAGATACTCGGTTCGCTTCAAGGATGGGTAATGCTGAGAATGAAACGGCAGCCCAGTGATTTCAGGCTTTCCACGGTTGTCCAGCTAAGATTAATTCCTGATTGGAACTGAGAAATTTTTCGCGGCATTAGAGTTGCTTACGAAATTGAGACAACAAAAAGTGAATGTCCGGCGCTTTAACCGGGTTGATGGACACATAGGATCAACCTAGATTAGTTGGAAAACCACGATTCCAAACCAACGGTGCACATGTGATCCAGGATCGTGAAGGAATAAATGACGTATGGCTACTATGGGACTGCATCTCCTAATGACGTTGCTCCACTGCCTTATGGATTAGACCTCTAGGTGATAGGCTAGGACAGTGGCCTGCTAAGAAAACTACCTGTTTCTGTCTGGGTACCCGGGTAGTATTACAGCCCACACACAAATCAAGTGACTTGTGTGGCGCATATGTATTCGGTGCCCCTTTGTACCAATATGTATGTGTTCAAATAAATAAATAATAAATAAAACTCACTAACTCCGCATGGAGTTCCTCCGGGGGCTACTGCCGACCCCAAGCTCGGATAAAGGAGGAGGGTTGGGCATGGGGTTAGCATCCCCATCCCGTAGAAGACTAACTCGCTAAAAAAACGCTAACCAGAAAAAATTATTCAAACCTTTTAAACTCTGCCCTGGGAGTCAGAAGGTCTTCATTAAGAAGAACTATGACGCCTCATGATGAAAGCCGAATTCCTTCGGAAGTTACGAGGCCGATGCCCCTTCTGACAACCAGAGCAACAATTTATTTAAGTACATGGAATGTTCGTACAATGTGGGACACCGGGAGAGCCTTCCAAATTGCTGCAGAAATGAGGAGATACAACCTAGAGGTGCTTGGGATCAGTGAAACACATTGAACACAAGTTGGACAACAACGACTAACTTCAGGAGAGCTTCTGTTACACTCCGGCCATGAAGAACAAAATGCCCCAAATACACAAGGAGTTGCATTGATGCCGTCCAAACAAGCACAAAATGCACTTATAGGATGGGAATCTCGTGGACCAAAGATCACCAAAGCCTCGTTCAAAACAAAGAAAGAGGGCATTTCAATGAACATCATCCAATGCTATGCGCCTACCAACGACTACAATGAAGACACTAAAGATCAATTCTACGATAGACTCCAGTCAATCGTCGAGAAGTGCCCAACAAAGGACCTGACCATTCTGATGGGAGATTTCAACGCCAAGGTTGGAACGGACAACACTGGATATGAAGACATCATGGGACGACACGGACTGGGAGAAAGAAACGAAAATGGTGAGAGATTTGCAAACCTATGTGCCTTCAATAAACTGGTCATACGTTGCACCATATTCCCACATAAACGCATACACAAAACCACATGGACTTCACCGGATCACACTACGCAAAACCAAATCGACCATATCTGCATCAACAAAAAGTTCAGGAGGACGATGAAAGACGTAAGAACCAAGAGAGGAGCTGATACAGCATCAGACCATCATTTGCTGGTCGCCAAGATGAAATTGAAACTCAAGAAGCACTGGACAATGGGGCGGACAATATCACAAAAGTTCAATACGGCCTTTCTTCAGGATACTAACAAACTCAACAAATTCAAGATAGTTCTCAGCAACAAGTTCCAGGCCTTTCATGATCTACTCAATGGAGAAGGAACTACTGTAGAGAGCAACCGGAAGGCGACCAAAGAGGCAATCACTTCAACATGTCATGAGGTCTTGGGTCACAAGAAGCACCACCACAAGGAATGGATCACTGTTGATACACTGGATAAGATTCAAGAAAGGAGGAACAAGAAGACAGCAATCAATACCAGTCGAACAAGAGCAGAAAAAGCTAAGGCACAAGCTGAATACACAGAAGTAAAAAAACAAGTGAAGAGGAGCATCAGAACTTACAAACGTAAATATGTGGAAGATTTAGCAACGACGGCGGAAAAGGCTGCAAGAGAAGGAAACATGAGACAATTGTATGACACGACAAAAAACTCTCTGGAAATCGCCGCAAACCAGAACGACCAGTGAAAAGCAAGGAAGGCAAGGTAATCACCAACACTGAAGAGCAACAAAACAGGTGGGTAGAATACTTCAAAGAACTCTTGAATCGACCAGCTCCACTGAACCCACCCAACATCGAAGCAGCACCCACAGACCTCCCAATCGATGTTGGCCCATCAACAATTGAAGAGATCAGTATGGCCATCAGACAAGTCAAGAGTGGCAAAGCAACAGGACCAGACAACATTCAAGCAGAGGCACTGAAAGTAGATGTAGGAGTAACTGCAAGGATACTCCACATTCTCTTCAGCAAGATTTGGGATGAGGAACAAGTACCAACGGACTGGAAAGAAGGACTTCTGATCAAAATACCGAAGAAAGGCGATCTCAGCATCCGTGATAACTACAGGGGCATCACTCTTCTCTCAATACCGGGAAAAGTATTCAACAGGGTATTGTTAAACAGGATGAAGGACTGAGTAGACGCCCAACTTCGAGACCAACAGGCAGGATTTCGTAAGGATAGATCTTGTACAGACCAAATCGAAACTCTACGGATCATTGTGAAACAGTCAACTGAATGGAATCCATCACTCTACATCAACTTCATTGACTACGAAAAAGCATTTGATAGCGTGGACAGGACAACACTATGGAAGCGTCTTCGACACTACGGCGTGCGTCAGAATTCTTATGATGGATTACACTGCAAAATCGTGTATGGAGGACAATCGACAGACTCGTTCGAAGTAAAGACCGGTGTCAGACAAAGTTGCTTACTCTCACCCTTTCTCTTTCGCCTGGTGATCGACTGGATCATGAAGACGTCAACATCTGAAGGGCAACACGGGATACAGTAGACATCTAGGATGCAGTTGAACGATCTACACTTCACAGATGATCTGGCTCTTCTATCCCAAACGCGACAACAAATGCAGGAGAAGACGAACAGTGTAGCAGCAGCCTCAGCAGCAGTAGGTCTCAATATACACAAAGGGAAAAGCAGGATTCTCCGATGCAACACAGCATGCACCAATCCAATCACAAATGACAGAGAAGATTTGGAAGATGTAAAAACCCTTACATATCTGGGCAGCATCATTGATGAACACGGTGGATCTGATGCAGATGTGAAAGTGCGGATTGGCAAAGCAAGAACAGCATATTCACAACTGAAGAACATCTGGAGCTCAAAGCAACTGTCAACCAACACCAAGGTCAGGATTTTCAATACAAATGTCAAGACAGTTTTACTGTATGGGGCAGAAACCTGGAGAACTACAAAAGCCATCATCCAGAAAATACAGGTGTTTATTAACAGTTGTCTACGCAAAATATTTCGGATCCGTTGGCCGGACACCATTAGCAACAACCTACTATGGGAGAGAACAAACCAGATTCTAGCTGAGGAAATCAGGAAGAGGCGCTGGAAGTGGATAGGGAACACATTGAGGAAATCACCCAAATGCATCACAAGGCAAGCCCTAACTTGGAGTCCTCAAGGCCGTAGGAGAAGAAGACCAAAGAACACATTACGCCGGGAAATTGAGATAGACATGAGAAAAAAGAACAAGGATTGGATGGAAGTAGAAAAGAAGGCCCAGGACAGAGTGAGTGGGTTGGAGAATACTGGTCGGCGGCCTATGCTCCATTAGGAGTAACAGGCATAAGTAAGTAAGTAAGTAAATAAAACTCAGTAGATACACCAGTACATAAATTTATACAACTGTACGACTGAATTGTGATATTCTCTCTGTCACAAGTTTATTGCTTCGAAGTTAATATTTAATACAATCTCGGATATAAGATTAGCTAGTGAGAGATATACAGACTCGGAAAATAATTGAATAAATATTGATTCAAAGACATTTTACATTACCAACTGAATTTAGTTAAACAACCACTGAAAACCGAAAACCACTGGACGCTTATCTTTTTTAATATGGGTTTCTTCAAAGTTAGATAATCAAAAACCCAGTGAGGTGGAATACAAGACCTCGTCGCGGCAACTAAGTACATGATTTCGAGAGCATTGAGTTGAAGTAGGTCACACTAGTTAACGTCTGATTCTTATTGTTAAGATGGAGAAAATGTTCATAGAGATTAATTAATTCGTAGAAAATTCACATTGTGGATTGATCAACAAATTAAAAACAATTATTGACAATGAGAAAGCATATGGAATCAGTTTTATTTTACTGATTTCTAGCATTAATTTAAGCATACAATACATGCTACTAGAACTATTTAAGTAATTGAAAACAAATTATAGAAAGGAAAATAAGGGCTCACCGTTGGTGCACCGTTAACACAAACATCAAGAATTATAACATCCAAAACTTGTAGTGGCAATAGTCCACCTTCTAGACGTTTGAGCATTAATTCTGTTTCCACTTCTTCACGAGTATAACCGATCCACTTTTTCTCGTTCTAGGAATTTTTTAAGGAAAGATTACAAACATGTTTCAAAGTTTAACAGTGACATTTGAAGATTATAATTTAAGTGAACAAATGGTAGGTTAAGACAAAACATTTTTAAAAGGAACAGTCAATTAGTGGTGGAGGTATTTATTTTCTAACCAGAAGGTTGTTGACTGGAGCCACGCTCCCTTACATACTTTGAGTCGAACGAATAAGTTGCAAAACATCTCCCCATTAATAATCCATAACCAAAATTCCCGTCTTATATATGATAACCCCATGAGTGAACTCTTAGAGTCCCAGTAAAAAGTCGTGCAAAATCGCGAAGCGACTTAAGTTAAAAATGTAGTCTATTGGATTCTAAATCAGTGAACTAAAGGTAACACACTTGTTTGAGAGCTTTAGGTTCAATCTGATCGGAACTGTGCACTTGATATCCAAGACCCTCCCAAGCAGGTCACTAGTTTCAATGTTAGACAGGTTACATGTTGTCTCAAGGCCAAATGATAAGTGCGAAACGCAAACTTGAGTAACTCAATGTGAATTAATTACTCATCTGGCTTATATCACCATCCATATATACCAGTCGAGATATCAGATGAACACGACATATACTTACGCGTGACTAATGTACATTACTGTTTCCCATTTGGTGACTAAAGATTCCTATGTATTTTCGACCTTCTTATTCTTTATACCTGACAAGGCAAGTATTAGGATATGTGTATTATCACTGAAACAAACTACAGGGCATAACAGAGCATTGATGAGGAACCCCATTCTGGGGCGAAATACTTATCCCATGCCCCATGAGTATTAATAGTTGCTTAGCTACCAATGACATCTGCCATGAATATAAAACTCACTAATTTGAAAAAAAAGAAAGACATTATTACCCTTCGCATTGCTTCAACTTTACTATTGGTTGCTTTAACAATATCTAAGTATTTCAAATGTAATTCAATAAGTCGATCCACTTTTTCATGATCATTCTCAACAAATTTAGCCAAAACGCGAGATTTGAAAGTTTCCGGAGGTGAATGACGTAGCAAAGCGGAAATAATACTGTATAAACAACAAAGAAACAAAGGGATTAGTAGAATGATAAAGCAAAATCTTCGTATCTGCGAAGAGTAGCGGTGAGAAATGATTATTCAAAAAGTTCAAGATATTCATCCACATATATGGGTTGAGATATTGCCTGGACATTTAGTTAGAAGTAGATAAATTTCTTAGAGGATCACACTCAAAACCTTTGGCTTAAACGGTCAATCCACAAAGTAGTGTGGGTGAATCTGAGAAACGCAGTTGCAAGGTAGCCGGTGACCAAAACAGATAAGTAGATTCATTCTTTCCCTCAAGATCCTGGAGCTCATGTGCTCTATTGGTTCAAAACCAGAGCTTTTCAACTCGGTTATCGAAAATTAACAAAGCATCAACTGCAAACATTCGTTAGTCCACCACCGAGGCGTTTTATACAAGTCTGGTCGGCACTGATTAAGTGCGGCGAGACGTAATTCAGCACATTCAGAATACGATGAACAAGCTGAAAAAACAGTGAAACATAGGTTAAGGGCTTAACACAATGATTATGTGCATTACTGTTGGAAAAAGTGGAGCTATTAAGTAGAACACACACTCGCTACTTTGTTTTGTTTCTAGAGGTAATCGACAGGAAATCCTAAGAGAACCTAACCACTTAAGACTCGAATACTCCTTAGCCAATGTTACAAGGAGGATCTGATGCAGACGTAACGGCGATGATTGACAAAGCAAGGGCAGCATCCCTACAGTTAGAGAACACATGGAACTCAAAACAACTGTCAACCAACATCAAAGTCACAATCTTAAATACGAAGACAGTTGAAACTTCGACACCTCAACAACCATCATCAAAAACGTACAAGTATTTATAAACAGTTGTCTATGTAAGATACTGAATGTCCGTTGGCCCGAAATCATCAGCAATAGCCTACTGTCGGAGAGAACAAACCGAATTCCAGCCGAATAGGAAATTAGGAGCACACGCTAAAAGTGGATAAAACATACATTTCAGAAACCAACAAACTGCATTACCAAGCAAGCACTAACTTGGAATCCTGGAGGGAAATGAAAAAGAGGAAGTCCAAAGTACAGACTGTCGAGAATTGAAAGCAGACATGAAAAGAATGAATAGCAATCGGAAAGAACTGAAAAGGACTGCCCAGGACATAGCTCGATGGCGAATGGAGGTGAGCTGCCTATGCTCCTTTATGAGGGGTAACAGATGTAAGTAAGTACGTAGTGTTACAGCCTGAAACATTACCACCGAGATAGTCCGGCGCCGACTAACATTGAAAACTGATAAACAGAATTCGATCAGTATTAAGTGCAAGATAAACACGACATTGGTTTTTACTCAGTAATCAGCCGATATAAGCTATTACCTCGTAAAGTTTCAAGAAGTTCATTAAATAATAGTAATGTCATCTGTAGTCAATAGTTACAACTGGTCAATCAGTTATATGAAACGTAAAACCTGGCACATACATGCATCCGTCCGTTGCCATATCACATTGATACAGTGAGATAAAAATTACTTCAGTCAGTCAGCTACAACGTAGGACCAGGCACATATATACATCGGTCCAAGTTGCCAAAATTACTTCAAGAGAAATCCGAGTAGTAGAGGTAAGAAAAACTAGCCACAGTGGTAGTAAAAAAGATTAGGTATAGAAAAGGAAGACAGGGTATAGGAAAATTTCGGGACTTAAGTTGTAAGAGAAAACAACGAGTGAATGCATTTGCCCTATTGTGAGCAACTCTAACCCATGTCACCCGAAGTTCCTAATCAATTGCTACGATTACCACGCGAACTCACGCCTACCTACATGACTCAGTTCAATAATCAGTGTCTTCATATCTAGATTTGGTTGTCTCTACCTTCCTTCCAACCTACTCCTACACCACACAACATAGTCCGTCGAGATAGGCGATGGTTAAGCATACATAACACATGTCCCACCCACCTCATTCGATCAAGATTCCCTACCTGATCAGTCGATTTGCCACTCTCGCCTACTAATCTGGGTCTGACCTCGGCATTACTCACTCGGTGGTCCCAAAATACAAGACTGATCCCTCGAAGATACCTATGATTGAATACTAGTAACCCAATATTCACTATTCTTAATAACCTTGGTTGGTAACCAGAAAGTAGAAAGGAGAGAACTGCTGCACAGCAAACTGAATAGTGTACACTTACTTAATTACATGTTCTTCCATTTCAGCTGCAGTAGGACCACTAATAACTTTCACCTTGGTTTTTGATCCAGACGAAGTTGATCGAAGTGCATGTTCACGTGGACAATGCATAAATAATGGGAAAATAGTTCGTAAACCTAAAATTTCAATGAACTTCGAACAGTTAGCTATAACTACAGCTTCAGGGTCCACTGTATTGATAGTAGACTTTTGATGTGATTGTAATTCATTGGTATTTTGATCCATTAATTGTGAAACAGGACATAAAGTATAATCAAGAACACGTAGAGCACTGTCGCGAGACATGTGTTTTTCACTAGAATATACACAAAAAATAATGATAATTTTACAGAGATAAAAAATTAAAAACAGATGTGTTTCATTTATCACATATTGATTTCAGTTGGGTTGCCATTGGAAACCAGGGAGTATCGCACAGTTGTTTCGTCCTAGTGTGAGACTCCTCATCGGTCCCCATACACGACACCACTATAGACAGAGCACAGGACCTTTGGATTACGTAGTTATTTCTTAAAAATTAGAGCCGCTATTTCGGCATCCCATGGTACAACCTCAACTTTAATCAACTCGCGATGTAACTCAGCGATCATCCAACGACACTGGTGACAACCGTCCTATTCCCGACATGCCTGTACACCAACAGACATGAAAGAACGTTAGTTCTAGAAGTATTGGTGGATGTACACTCGGTCTGATCAAGATTCACTTGTTAGAGTTTTCAGGTGATGTGATTAAAACTCGATGAACATAGTACAGATGGACACAAATTCTGGCATAACATAGAACCAAAAGAAAATACGCAGCGCACAAATGAGGTGAAACTAAATCTGACAATAACAATCCTTCGGAGATAATGATAACCGAGTATCAAGCGTCATTGAACACCCTAAGCTAAGAGTGGGTAGGTTTCACAAACATAAACTATAACTTTTCTCACAGACCCATAGTAAACCCAACCGTTTTTACAACAAGAACTGAAGAGCCAATTTCTGACTGGTCCAATTTATCAAGAACTACGTCACTGATGAAGAGTTTAGGATATAACATATATCCAACGCAATCTAGTTATCGATGGTTGTCTAACTGAGGTCCAGAATGCAATGAAAGTATTAACTGAATAAAATAACCACCAATAAAACTGATAAAAACTATTTAACTTACCGAAGCATTAAATTCATTAGCTGTATACCTTCACCTTTTAAAAATCTATCTTTATTCTCTGGCAACATTAGTGAACTACAAAGACAATCGAATAAATTAAGCATTAATTCAATTTCTTCTTGACTTCCAGGATCATGTCGTTTATAAACAGATAATTGTTGCAACAATATATCAATGCCGTCTACTTCACCTAATTGACGACGATTAGCTTCATCCATTTGTAATAAGATTGATAATAGCTCACTAACGTATAATTTATTTTTGTCAAATACTGGACGTTTTTGTAAACGTCGTAGAAGCCATGCAAATAAACCTTGATTTGCCATTGTCACATTCATATCTGGACGAATTTCTAGTAAACTTTCAACAATTCCTATCAATGAATTTAGAAATAAAGTGAGAGAAAAGTTTACACTGGATTAAAAAGAAAACAAAGACGTTGATGAAAAACAAAACCTGAGTAAACAATCATCAGGATTGGATATTTGCATAGATTGTGTAATTTGAAAAAATAGTTTACATCATGGGCTAACTTTACTTTTAACCAGTCAATCATAATCAGTATGAGGACCTGTCACAGCTACCATACCATACCTATAAAATAAGATCAAATTATCAAGATGGATAGCAATGAAGCGATTGTAGTAATATTATCAGTGACAGTGGAGAAAGTAAGAAATAGAGAATAAGATTCGAGAGAAAAATTGCGGAATAAACAATTTAAAATAAATTTTGAACTCGGGGGTAGAAAAAGATTGAATGCATCTACGTCATTGCGATTTTGAACCATATCACCCAACATTTCTAACCACTGATCGAAGTTACCACGTGGATCATAGTCAAGTAGTCTGTACGTAATAATGTGGCTCGGGATAACAATCAATGACGCTGTGTATTGATTTGGCAGCCCCTAACTTTCAACTTACTTCCAAACACCAAAAAATATCGCGCATCTGGGTAGGCAGTAACTGAGCGCACAATCTACATGTTTCAACTAACTCCATTAGTGAAGACTCACTACGACATCAACCAACTTATCATTACTTAGTAAAAAGTTGTTTCGATGCATGTTATGTGTTGAACAATCTGTCGACCCAGGCTTCGGCGATAATAAGTTGGTTGCTAACCATCACTTTTGGGTGAAGAAATGCTTATTCTTATATCTTAAACCATTTATGACTAATATAAATCTCTTTACAATGACTTCACTCTGCATAGGAATTCACTTGCATGTCACTTTCCTGTATTTATTTCGGGGAGAGTCAGTTTATATATTCCCTATGCATATTTTTATATTATACTAAGTTTCTATTAGGCTCATTAACTGTTGCGAAATATTTTCCTATTCATAAATTACAGTTAATTAACTATGAACCTGTTACTCAGCTTTGTACTACAAATTTTCCAAGTTATGTATTTATTGAGACTTAGTATTTATGGTGTGCTGATTTCACATCACATGTGCTTAAACATGAGAGTTTCTGGGTTTGGACGACATATAATAATAACTATTATTATTATTATTATTATTATTATTATTATTATTATTATTATTATTATTATTATAGAGAATACAAAATGTTTGATTGGCTCCTTTAACGGTACATTTGCATGTACGATCGGTGGTTCAGTGTATGTAGTATCTATGTAAGCAGAATTACTTTTATTTACGCAGCTGGGGAGCACAAATACCTGGGCTTGAGAAATGTAAATTATTAGATCTAAATGTAACGTGGTGGCTGCGAGGCCTGTAGGTCATGGACTCGATTCCTGATAAGGTCACAGGTGATCACTTCTGATGCGGAGTTTCATGCTAAGATGAAACAAGCTTTCAGTGCTCCGTGCTGAAGCTAATGTCAGTATACATGATGTGCACTAAAAACCATTTAAATAGAATATTTAGCGGATATCCTGTCTCATACACTGGACCAATCAAACAAATAGCTTCCATTTTTGAGGGATTGTTTTCCCAAGGGATATATATATATATATATATGAATCCGTACACGTACAGTCGGGTCGGTTTCGTCAACAAACTTTCTCAGTTTCAGTTTTTTGCTCGAGTAGCCGGTTGGGCTGATATAGGCAGACTAGGTATCAGTATCAACTCTTGGACACATGGCGTCACAACACTGTTAGTTACAGATAGAATGAATGACAGGTGTATACGAAGCATTACTCATGTATTTTGGGACCACGGAGCAAGCAATGTTTGGTTTAAGAAGAGTACTAGGCAAAGGTGAGAAATCAAATGATGAGGTAGTAAATCGTCAACCAAGGTGTTTGGAACATGTGTTACGTATTCCCAACCACCGCCTACCTCGACGGGCTATGTTTAGTAGTGTAGGAGTAGGTTGGAAGAAAGTTAGGGGCAGTCAAACCAAAACATGGAACGAGTCCATGAATCCACTGACAACTGAACTTAGCCGTGTCAATAGGCGTAGACTACCTGGTTGGGGCCCTCGTAATTATCGCAACCAATATTGAAAGACTTTGAATGGCATGGCTCAAAACTATTTGCAATGGCATAGGTGTATCCGTTCTTTGTCTTCCATCAAATTCTGAGATTCTAAATTCCTCATAACTCTTTTTTTGTTTTCTTTCACTAATTTATATTTCCTTGTCGGATCGGATCTTCAATGCTTTATCTTCCCCATTACCAATCATACTGTTACTACCTCTACTATTCTGAGATTCGGCCTGACAATTTTATCTTTGTACTAATGGGACATAGTAACTCGAACCTATTTACATGCGTACGAGGTTGTACGCCGTAACTGACTGACTGACAGTGATTTTAATTTAACCAATACCAATAACCAATCTAACAAGTTAAACTCACCAAGTGTTTTATGCACACCGTCAGCTTCATCTTTCTTCGTCTCATCTAAACGTGAAATATTCTGTATAAGTGATTGTATCAATTGTCCAGAAAACAAAACTTCTAAAAATTGATTAACTTTGTCTAATCCAGCTTCTTGTAAACAACTAGATTCAAGTAATTCATGCAACAGATCAATAACAGATAAACTAATATCTGTATTTTCATGAGCCAATAAACCTAATAATAGTGATATGGGACGTGTTTGTTCTGCTAAGATTGGGTATAATTCTGGATTGGCTGCAAGCACCTAAAACATACGTTAAAACAATAAATCAATTTTTGGGGAAATAAAAACTAATGTCGGCTATTAAATTTTTTTATGTAAATCTGTCCGGATAAACGTTAATAATTTATGTGGACTCCAACTGACTCACTATAGCAACATGTCCGTCGTCCTATGTTCGAACATTATCCGGCCTGGTTGAGCAATGGACAGTCAAAGACGATCAAGAGATGTATTCCTATTCACTTTGTTACCATAGAATATCAAATAATTGAATAAAACTTTTCAAATTATTCACCGTATTTTATATAACATACTGAGTACTTTGTATTTTTCTTTAGAATACCATCAAAGCAATTAAAATTCGCATCTACTAACTGGACCTTTGTGTCCAAAAAAATCGTACAACCCATTTCTCTGCTTTGGTCATTGATTTAAGCTGAACCAGTGCGGAGTGAAAAGGAATTTTTATTAACTTCTTTCTCTAAATGCTCTTCATCTTTATGTTCCTATAAAATGTTATGTCTCTCCCTTAGTCACATTATCTACTGAGTCGGTGTATTACAAAACTGTAACTAAACATTCGCTGAATTTTTTAGTGTCTTTTTATAATTACTATTGTGAATAATATACATATCAGTGGAAATTGTTCAAAAGATTTATTTCTTTATCCTATTAGCCTTTTTATCAAATTTATGAATGGGAGTTTTAATTCAATCGACAAGGCACAAAAATTCACTGATCGATAAGTAGGCACTTGTGATTAGTAGCACAGTTAGAGGGAATAGTAACATGTGAGTCAACAAAAACGAATTGAGAAAAAATGGAGGTAATGAAAAAGTAAATGGAAGAGGATTTGTACTATTACGATCAATTTATAATCATCATAATTGTATGAAGAAAGTTGAACATGAACACAGTTTTGTTTAAATTGTGCAGATCAGTAAGTAGTTATGAACTCTGAAAGAAGTGGCTAGAGGACTTGTTATACATGATAAAATAATATCGACTAATACATCCATTAATAAATAAAAACAGAAGTAGGTTGACAGAAGGCTGTGTTCAGTCTACCATGTGTGATCAACCTATAAAGTCTCTGAGTGTTATCTACGAGATATGTACTTTATTTATTTAAACAAACATTGACACTAAAATATACATGCTAAACAAACTTTGTGTAGGGGTTCGGATACTCCCCAGATGCCCAAACTGAAACACATGGTTTTCTAAGGGGGCCACTCGTCGAGTCTTTGACTCAGATCTAATCCATAAGGCAGTGGGGGAACGTTAGGAGATAAGGTCCCGTGGTAGCTGGTGGCCAAGAACAGGTTCATACGCCATTTTTCGTCAGGATTATGGAGCTCATGTACACCGTTCATTTGGGATCAGGGTTTTCTAACTCCGCTAGATGGATACTTCGTACCCACCAAAGCGATTTAAGCGCTGGACGTTTGTTTTTCGTCCACTTGAGTTCGTAAACAGCATGGCCACCGCGAGACGTCATGTAGAGACTGACTAGTAAACAATGGATAAACTGTTACGAAATCCTGGAAACTAGGGAGAACAATAATTTAAAACTCAAAATATGTTGTTAGTCTGAATGAATGACTGATATTACGACAAAATAAGAAACCTCACAAGTGAACCAACTGTCATATAACCCAATTATATCAGACATAATCAATAACAACTCATTAGATATGTGCACATATATTTTAACGCTCTTGAATAAAAATGATCAATGTAGACAGAGAATATGGCACCTGGAAGTTGGCCATAACTACGCTTTCTTTGATTATGAACTGCATAACATCAATGATAGAAAAACATAATTTTCAATATTTAACTCGTATAAAACTCCCCATAGTAGTTAAAAATCAGGTTGTTATTACTAAGAACCACCATAAACACTAAAGGATACTAACTTGCATCTCCTCTAGTGTTTCTTGTAGTTCCAATTCTGATTGCATAAAACGCTTAGGTTGGTCAGGGAACTTAGTTCGAGCTTCCTGGTTGCTTAGGGCACGTTTTTCAAGAAGAACGGTAAGTCGACGGACAGTAGTCTCAGTCACTTCATTTGCTCCAACAGTAGTAGGCCCATTGTTTGTTTCCGAATCCCACGAATCCGGTGCATTGAAAGGACGTGAAAAATCTGAAATACGACAAAAAACACTCATAAGAAAAACATTTGTTTGATTGGAGATAGAATACAAGTAACTTGATAGATAAGTTCGTTTGACATTAATTCGCACTTCTTACTACTGCTAAGTTATCAGTAAGAATCGGAATTGTTACTGGTTGTTATAAATACACCTTGAGTGGGAATAATACCAAATTCGAACAGTAGGTTAACAACCTTTTTTTCTAAATTCAGTTTGGTTGATACGACCCCATCGTCTGTCCGACAATACGCTAGGGACGTTTTTACCGTATTGAAATTCCTTTGATGGAATAACACATTAAGGAAATGAGGAACAAACGACCACTGCGATTCTTTGTAACGGTCAAATAATTGTCGCCTGAGCTTGAAGTTCCTCCTTAAGTAACCATCAGTGAAACTTAAATCACTTCAGAAAAGCGTAGTCGCTGAAGAGTGATTTCATGAAGACCTTACTACATTATACGTAATGCGTCATTTTACGCTCCGTAGACAAGCAGGATATTCAAATCACAAGTCAGTTGACGGGCAGTATAAGTGCCAATGTCACATTTTTGGTGCTACCAAAACTTAAGGTAAGTCTGAAATGCGGACAGCAGTTTGCGTCCACTCTCATACTTCATGGTGGTGCCATATATATATATATATATATATATATATATATATATATATATATATATATATATATATATATATATATACTTTTCACTAATGGACGAAACAGCAAGCTACTTTCTGAATTCGCCATACCTGTTTAGCCATAAAAACACAAGTTAATAAAATTTTGTATTAATTGTGGGTTTTAAATAAGGAAACTACCTTCGAGATCACCAACATCGGATGAAGTGTCAGAAAACGCGGATATGTGATCAGCGCTGACCTTAGGCCGTTTTGCATCTGCCTCAAGTTGAAGAGATGGTGGAGGAGGAGGTTTCAAAGACCGCTTTAACTGGGGGCTTGGTGACTGAATAAATATATAATGTAAGCAGTAAGGTCTACCGCAAACGACAAAACATCTCGGACGTCCATCCGCTTAGGTTAAATCGCTAACCATTTCAAGGTCCAAATTCAATACTCAATTCCTCAACGACGAGATAGCATAAAACAAATGATTTCTCTACAATCTCTTCCGGCTATTTAGACACAGTCAAAATACGGCCATGAACTTGAGGCTTAAAAATCTGTTGAATAAAATAGCAGACTATTTAGTTTATGCGATTTAAGACTTGTAAACTAGATGACTTTACCTCTAATGCTAAATAAACCGCCCAAATAAATAATTTTATTAGTCTTCGGAACCTATCCTGAACATACTATTTTTGCTGAACAAAGCCGTAGTTGAAGGTTCTCGATCAAGTAACCGCCATATATATATATGCTTCTCTACTCATCAACCATTTTCCTTATAAACTTTTAAGCCTCTTCGTTTTCAAATTTTAGTTTGACGGGCCTTTGTATCCTCGGCTTAGGTGTTATAGACAACAGCGTTGCCAAGTGTTTAATATCAGAGGCTTCATCCTACCCTTATTTTGATGCTTTAAAAGTCTGAGACAACATATATAGAATGGGCTACATGTAATATTACATGCAGTAACTATACCCATCTTATCGTTCTACACAAAACAGCTACCACATTTATTGCCCCGGGGCTGACTGAATTGGGAGTTTTCCTGAATCCAATGTCCTGTTTATTTACTCCTTGAAGTAGGGAAACTTGCTGAATTAGTTTAGTTATAAATGGAGCTTCAAATATGTCTTAACAACGGTATTAGGTAACTCAGAGGTCACTTTATCCACAGTTCTGGAGAGAAACCATAGGACATAGCAGCCTTCGGAAAACTGGTTTGGAAGTCAACTAGTGAACCTCAAGAAGGCTTTTTATTATCAAACGACTGGTGATTATATCTTTCAGGGAGTTAAAGCTAATTGCGTCAATGCTATTTTCCGATACCGCCCTTCATTAACCAGTACTATGAGGTGGTGTGTTTCTAATAATCCAGGCATACATTCTACTTAATTCATGTTAAAGATTAGTTACCTTCGTAGAACCGTTTATTTCATCGTTATAAGAGGCCGACATGACAATATAACAGTCTACTTGGAAAGAGAGAATGTTGATAGTTGACCAAGATGAAGTAAGTAAAAAGTTCCATAAAGAAGAAACGAACTCTCCCTGATCTTAAGTTTGGTGTAACCAAAAGTTTCGAAACTCGATGCTGCATACCGTTTTTGTGACTCATCTAAGGATGAGCTCAAAATCCGTTAATATTTTTGAGAAAGAAGGAAAAATGGTCTTGGATTATAGATGATTCGCTGTCCTTACTTAGTCACGAGCTGAATTTGGATTCTTCTGAAGAACTTACCTATCACTTTGAATGTAAAACGTTTCTTAACATATTATGTGGCCACCAAATAATGAGTTTTGGAAAATTAACCTTCCTGCCGAATAGTGACAAGAACACCCATTCTTATAAGGCAGTAAAAGTTTATACTACTTTACGCGAGTTCTCGCCAAAACAAGCCAATGTTTCCTATTCATAAAACATGATAGTAAACAGTGATCTTGTCGGATAGAAACTCATATGAATTAATAAAGCCATCATGATTCTCAGTTTTCCAGTTGAATGATATAGATGATCAGTTATTAGTACTGATCGGGCTAGTAAACTATGAGTGCTAGACAACATTACAATACGATAATACACGTGACAGCTTATCAACATACTAGCAGAAAGATGAATTAACGTGATTAGAAATCAGTCGATCAATTTAAAGTTGATGTGAGAATTAATTACATGCTGGGTTTCTGCAGACAGTCCCACCAACGTAGAATTATGGTCTAATTTGGTATTACTACATTTGCCTTTGTTACTATTGTGGCGTGGTGTCGAGTCGAGATTGACTATGAGCACCACTACAGGGAAACGCATACCAAATAAATCAGAAGGCGAAGATAGGGCGTAACCAAGTTTATTTCGTTGGCGATCTCGTGGTATCGAACGAATACCGAGATCGTGCCAAAAGGAGTACAAGTGGAATCAGCGGGCAAGAGTACGAACGTACGAGGTCACAATCCGCGGAAAAGTAATGGAGAGGAATGGAGGAGGAATAGGGCTGTCTTTAGCACAGTTAAACAAACGAGCACAGTAAAACAATCACCGGTACAATTGATTATAATAATAATTGTTTCAATTAAATCAATCGCGTAGGTCACTACACTATAATGATAGACCTAACCCCTAAATTGTAGATTTGTCATGATGTGACTGCCTAATCTATAGGATTTTGCATGTAAGTCACACTACTGTCTATACTTACTCGTCCTATCCTGACGTCGGTAATATGTCTAACGCTTCTTAAAAAGAATTTGGGCTGGGGATAGAATAATATATTTAATGTGAATAGGGATTAGGTACAGGGAATGATCACGCCTGGAAGTCTGAACAATTTCATACCAATCGGGTGTTCCCGTGTTCACCATTTCTGGCCTTCCTAAGTGCCACATGTTGAATGCTAATCGTCTCAGTAATTATGTGCTCGGCTTCAATTATTGCGTCGTCAGGACCCAATACCACTCCAAGCTCTCCAAAGCTCGACTTTCTGAAAATCTTCGGAAATTATATTTCTGTCTTGAGCATAAGTGACATGGAACTCATCTCAATAAGTCTTTAGCAAGGTGTCCCAGGAGTTTATTGTGTGAGATACTTTTTGTACAATTACTCCAGGCTCACTCATCTGGTCGTCTGATGAAACACATTTCATTTTCTCGGAATCGCAAAATGTAATGCGACAGTGCCTTGGCTGACCTACCTATAACCAACTATTAGGCCTATGACCGAATTCAGAGACAGAAAACAACATAGTCAACATTCCAATGGTTGCCAAAATCAGGACAAATGACCAGTAACATAGGCACTAACGAAAAGCACCAGCCATTTGTACACACTAAAGTTTACTCCGTAATAAGTGTAAGAAGAACACTATGAACGTTCCACCAAAGTGATCTGTTGGATAATACTATTATGTTTTTATTTTCGCCCTGCCGTTTTAATTTAACTCTTGCTGAAAAATTTTGCAATCATGTTTTATGTTCTTCAATCTTCTTTGTCTATACCCTGGACATTTTCAGTTTCACAGTGTTTCGGTCATGTATTTTGGAAATCTTGCTTCAGAAACCTAAAAATTAAAGGTTTGTTGTGAATTTTCTTATGATTACTATAATATACATCTATACTCGTTATTTCCGAATAAACGTTTGGTGTATGAAGTGGAATTCGGTTTTAATGCCTTTTGGGTCGTAAGTTAAACGAATAAGTTGATCGCGTTTAAATAAAAAAACGAGTAGAATTAAGTGCACCTCTACCTACAGTGAGGACTCTGTCAAAGGAGCTGAAGTACTGAATGATTGCTTTGTTTGGCTTTATCAAGTTTCTAGTCATTGATACCAGTACACAAGTCTCGGGAATTCTGACCTTGGTGAGCACCATACGAGCTGCTCCCTTAATTATTGGTTGGAACAGTGTTAGTGAGAATGTTAGAAAGTAATATACATACTTTTTGTTATTACCACTGATTTCTGAACATCTATTTAACCCTCAATGTAATGACCAAATTTCAACATTTGATCCGAACGCAGAACTAACAAGACAAAATTTATTTAACTAGACCGAATCACTTTCTTCTACATAGCATACGAAAAGTTTTTGTGTGATTCGCATCAAATTATATAGAAACACAAATTCTGTGCTCAATTTAAACGGTCCTAATTTAAGAAAGAAAAAACAATACTTACAAAATACAAAATAACCAAAACGCTACAGCCTGTGTTGTATAAGCAAAGATTTCTCTATCAAAATATAACGTGATAAACAGCAGAAGTAACGTTTCATAAATTGGTGTTCGGTACTGGAGAATCAATAAGAGTATTCCCAACAATATGTGATCAAGTATTTATCTGCAAGGATTCGATGATAAGGTATCCTTCTTTGCAGTCAATCGGCATTTGTTCTTCCTCAAAATTCTTCATGATTAAAATATGGAGTAAGTTTACAGTTGCCTTTATATCTTACTTTAATGCTTCATCCAGTATATTGTCAGGTCCTTCCGCTTTCCCACTCTTGATTTGTCTGATGGTCATCGTTATTGCTTCGATCATTGGTGGGCTGACATCTATAGGGATGTTTGTACACGCTGCTTCAGTATCCGACGGATTAGATGAAGCTGGTTTATTTAAGGGTTCCCCGAAGTGTTCCACACATCTGTTCCTCTGTCCTTGAATTTCAGTAATTGGTTTACCTTGTTTGTCCTTGGCCGATCTCTCTGGTTTGTGATATTTTCCTGTTAGTTTCTTTGTCATGTCATATGTCTGTTTCATACTTCCTTTTCTCGAAGCTTTTTCCGCTGTCGTTGTTAGCCCCTCCGCACATTTCTGCTTGTCAGTTCTAATACTCTTCTTTACTTGCTTGTTTGCTTCTATGTATTCAGCTTGTGCCTTGACTTTGTCTGTTCTTTTTGGGTTGGAAATTGTTAATTGCTATCTTTATGTTCTTCCTTTCTTGAATCTTGTCCAGGGTTTCGACCGAGATGATGGTGCTACTTGAGGCCCAGAACCTCCTGACACGTTGAATTTAATGCTTCTTTGATCCCCTCCCAATTGTTTTCCATAACAGTTCCTCCTTCTTCAGTACGTCCTGTAATTCTTGAAACCTGTTGTTGAGAGTTATCTCGAATTCATTGAGTTTGTCAGTATGTTGAAGGAAGGCTGTATTGAACCATTATGATGCTGTTTCCCCAGATGTCCAGAACTCCTTTAGCTTTAGTTTCATCTTGGCAACCACAATCAGGCGGTGATATGAAGTAATGTTAGTCCCCCCTCATGTTTCTCATGTCTCCTGTTGACCTTCTGAATTTTTAGTGATGTAAAAATGATCGATCTGACTCTCTGAAGTGTGATCCGATGAGACCCATATAGCTTTTTGTATGTGTTTCTGTGGTAATATTGTGCTACCAGTAACCAATCTGTTGAATGTGCGTAAGTTTGCAAATCTCTCGCCATGCTTATTTCTCTCTCTGTCCAAGTCGTCCCATGATATCTTCATGCCTAGTACTGTCCATTCCGACTTTGGAGTTGAGCTCTCCCTTCAGGATGGTCAGGTCCTTTCCTGGGCGCTTCGCTATGATCGACTGCAGTCCCTCGTAGAACTGATCTTTACCGTCATCAGTGCTATCATTGGTGGGTGGATAACACTGAATAACATTCATTGTAATTCCCTCCTTCTTTGTTTTGAAGGGTACTTTGATGATCCTGGGTTCATGAGATTCTCATTCTAATAGTGTTTTACCTGTTTCTTTGAACATCATCAGAGCAACTTCCTGAGTGTGTGGAGCATTTTCCTCTTCGTGACTAGAGTACAACGGAATACCTCCCGATTCTATTTTATTCTGTCCAGCTTGGGTTCAATGGGTTTCACTGATTCCGAGAACCACCAAGTGTTAACTCCTCATTTCTGCAGAATTTGACTGGTTCTTCAGATCTCAAACATAATCCGAACATTCCAAGTAACTGTATTATTTGTTGCTCTGGTTGTTGGAGGGGACATCGGCTTCATGACTGCTGAAGAATCTCGGCTTCTACCATGAGGCATCATAAGTCTTATGAATGAAGATCCTTCAACTCCCAAGGCAGAGTTTAAGTGGTTTAAATTGTTTATTCTTGTTGGTGTTTTTTTAGAGAGGTTACTTTCTATGGGATAGGGTTGCTGACCCAATATCCAGCCCTTCTTCTTTACCCGGTCTTGAGACAGGCACTAAGGCTATGAGAGTCACCATTTAATTTAGATATGTAAACCTTTGTATGTCAACTCATTGTCCTGATATTTAGGTGCTCACATAGGGGCCTTAAGATTTTGAGTTTGATTCTTATATGGATTATTATTATTATAAGCAACTTTGTTCAATATTATGGATGAGCACTTCTATTTGTCATGCTTTCTTGTTTTCAATGGATGATTAAAGTTATTCTGTGCTATAAAGCTATTAAATTACATGACTTCTACAACATTTTATACTAAAAGCTTCATTAATCAACAATCACACATGAACATAACCAACTGGATATAAACAATTAAATGTAGATTTGTTCAACTAACAAAATCACATCAAAAACTATATTTTAATTTATATTGACTAGTAGTTTACATTTTAAATCAACTTCAACTTTATGGTATTAATCATTAATTAAAAGTTAAACTATGAATACTTTAAGAATATTAGTAACATAGTCAAGTGAATTAAGCAGTATTACGGTGTCTAACCTCATATTCATATAATCAGTAAACGATTCAGTTTGCAAAAACAGTCTATTCTAAATAAATTAACATGATAATAATAATATGATTGATTACATCATTGGCTAGTACATAGTTCAAATCCCATATGAATAACATTGAATTTTCACAGATTGAAATCATGAGTCAATCGAAGCTAGATCATCATGGAAAACCTGGAAGCATTGAAAGGTCATCTCGTCCTACTGTGGGACTCCTCACCAGTGCGCATTCACGATCCCGCACACCGCGAGATTCGAACCTACGACAGGTGCTGAACCAACTAGACCACTGAGCTGGCATCCAATAGTGTTGATGTCTAACTTCAACCAATCCACGAAGTTGCGCCACCGTACACTACTGTCTTCAGTGATTCGATATCTCACAACAGACCTGGTTGAACTCCACTAGTCACTACTTCTCACCAGAACTAGAGGAAATACCTCTTGAAGCCAGTCACTAGTGAGCATATGTTGATTAATATCAGAAGGGGTTTTTGTGGATATTATAGTAATTTCAACAGTTGAGATCATGAGTCAATTGAAGTTAGACTACCATGGAAAACCTGAAAGCACTGGACGGCCATTTCGTCCTAGTATGGGACTCCTCAGCATTGAGTTTACATTCCATAATTAAATGACTATCTTTATACTTTGTTTATATACTTAAAAGAAGTTATAAAACGGTTCTAATAATATTTGAATGGATTTCAATTATTGTACATGATACAGTTGAAAACAAACAAACAAACAAACAGTAGAATGTAGGTCATTATGTATAAGAATTAAATTAAATTTAATGTTTTAACAAAAATGATAATAATAATAATAAAATAGTAATGAAAATTTTGTATACAAACAGAAAAATAAAATAAATTGCCATAATCTACAATGAGAATTCTGAATGGTAACAAAGAAAAAGAAAAGCAACAACGAAAAGAAAAACAAAAACAACAACAACAACAGAAATCATTAAAAAAAAAGAAAGAAGAAAAGATTAAAGAATTAATAATGTAAATAAAATTAAGGTCACGATACATTATACTTTTACAATTGAATAATAGAACTAAGCATATATTGTTATGGTTGATAGAATTGAATAGAAATGAATAAAAGTATCAAGTCAGTTATTCATTCATAATCAGTCAGTCAGTCAGTCAGTCAGCTACAATGTAGGATCAGGCACCTATATTAATCAGTTCAAGTTGTCATACCTTATTAGTATAACAAGATGAACACCAAATTTATCAAAGTAGTTACTTCAATGGTAGTAATTTATAAAAGAAATATTTTGTATAAGGATATAGTCAAGGAAGAAAGAATAAGAAAGAAAGGTATAAATTAGTTTTAATCTCATAGTTTAATGGAAGACAGGGAATGTATACACCGACGCCATTGTGATCGATTCTGAGCCATGTCACTAAGAGTCTTCAACCATTGGTTACGAAAGTCACGCGGACCCCAACCAAGTAGTCTGCATCTACCAACATGGCTCAGACTAGAAGTTAGTGACTTCAGGCACTGATGCCACGTTTTGGTTTGGCCGCCTCTAACTTTCTTACAACCATCTCCAACACCGGTTAGCATTGCACGTCGTGGTATTCGGTGTTCAGGCATACGTAACATGTGGCCCAACCATCTCAGTCGATGAAGGTTCACAACCTCATCAGCTGATTTATCATCATTCCCTAATACCCTACCTCTAACCTCACTATTACTTACCCGGTGATCCCAGCAGATGCCAGCAATATTTCTAAGATATCTGTGATTAAATACTAGTAGCTTACGAGTATCTCCTACTCTTAATGGCCACGTTTCTCAGCCATAAAGTAGAACAGAACGAACTGCCGCGCAGTATACTCGTCCACTAATTGATAAGTGAATATCTCACCTTCGTCACTGGTGATGTAATTTGATGAAAGCCAAACGAGCTTTATGAATTCGTACTGAGATTTCGTCAGACACCAACCCATTAGGACTGATCAAACTTCCAAGATTAGTGAATTCGTCGACGCGTTTGACTACTTTACTCCCTATTTTAGTTGAGGTGTTGACGCAGACCAGTCTTGAAGCAACAACATGCATTTAGAGGGGGAGAAGCGCATCCCAAACATTCTGGCATTGTTGCTCAGTGTTACCAGAAGACTATTTTATCAGCGTCTTCACCAAACAGATCTATGTCCTGTCCATTCACATATACATCAGTAAAATCTGGCACATCATATTAGCAAATTGAGATAAATATGAAAGAGGTAATATGGTTTGTGCTACTTATACAGACAGATATAAGTAGTATGTAGTAAGAAATGGAAATAGAATTCTCGTTAGACAAAAAAGAAAATAAGAGAAACAGATTAAAAACAGTAACAATGGAACAATAAAGTTTTTTAAAGGATAGCTCTAGGAAGATGAGCAAGTAATGTATTTAGTACATCGGTTTCATATTTTATAAACGCACAAGCCTTCGTTCATCACAGTTGTACAAATAAGGTGAATAGTAATTATGTAAGCGGTAGTGTGAGTAGTAGTAAAATTAGTTGGTGTTATAGTTTATGATTTAGTTTTTACTCTTCTGAGCACGAAACAAGCTTCGAAACACAAAACCATGTGGCACACATCTGGTGGTTAAAAGCTCGTAATTTAATCTGAATTGGATAATTACATATTTAATGCTTTCAGGTTTTTCATGGTAGTCTAGCTTCAATTGACTCATGATCTCAACTGTTGAAATTACTATAATATCCACAAAGTCTCCTTCTGATATTATTCAACATATGCTCACTAGTGACTGGCTTCAAGAGGTGTTTCCTCTAGTTCTAGTGAGAAGCAGTGACTAGTGGAGTTCAACCAGGTCTGTTGTGAGATATCGAATCACTGAAGACAATGGTGTACGGTGGCGCAATTTCGTGGATTAGTTGAAGTTAGACATTATCACCGTTGGATGCTAGCGGGCTCAGTGGTCTAGTGGTTAGGTGCTCGCGCGCGAAACTAGTAGGTCCTGGGTTCGAATTTCGCAGGGGGCGAGGTCGTGGATGCGCACTGCTGAGGGGTCCGACAAGGGGACGAAACAACCATCCAGTGCTTCCAGGCTTTTCATGGTGGTCTAGCTTCAATCGACTCATGATCTCAACTATTGAAAATACATATTTGTTAAGAATTTTAGTATGTTTTCAGAAATTTCCAGAATATCAAGTTCAGCTAAAAACCTTAAATAACCTTATTTTCTTTCAGTTCAAACTAATTTTGGAAATAAGACAATCTTTTATTCTTTCTACCTTTTGTTTTTCATTCAGAGTTCAATTCTAAGAGATTTTAATGAGAAGAAGGAAGTAAGATGTCATTATAAACTCAGTTTTAAGGATTCAAATAATAAACCTATCACCTATATATCCTCATTTCATATTAGGGTCATTCTTAGCATCCATTGATTTACAGTGTATGCTTTAATTGTTTTTATCTATGTGAATTGAATGAAACTATACATCATATGCATTATTTTAAAAATATCCCAAACCCTCAAAGAGTATTATTTCCCTTAGGATTATAATTATTCTTTGCTAATCAATACTATACAACGCCAAATTAAATTCAAATATGGCTTTGTTTTAACTGTCACTTATTATGTCAACTGAATAGTTAACTAACTTGTACTTGGTAACAGAAACCCTGAATCCAATGTCGTGTAATGAAAACACAGAAACTACTAGTATGGATTCATTCGATTATAGAAACAAATCAAAATGCTACATGAATTCATCCTTTTTTTAATATTATTTATTTATTTACAATCAGATCTGTCTAAACTGAATAGACAATACCAAGTGAATTTAAATTCACTCCATTGCACAAGCAAGTGTCTGCCAGGACTCAGTAGCTGAGTGGATAACGCGATGGTGTTTGAAACGAATGGTACTGGGTCCGAGTCCCAGAGTGAACATCAACACTGAGATGCAGGTACATCGGGCTGACGAGTCCCAAATAGGACGAAACGAGCGTCCTAGATTCCACTGCTAGTCACTATCCATCACTGCTTACAAAAAGCTTGTGAATTAAGGCAATATCGAGGCAATGCTTACAGTATGCAATTATGCCAATAACAGACTGATCAATTGCAGTCTTAAACCTCAATGGGAAGATACAAGCCAGATAATACAAAGTGAATTTGAATTGAGTAGTATCAATTATTCAGCAAATTTCAAAATCAGAATCTTCAATATAAACATCATGACAGTTCTACTATATGGAGCTGAAACTTCAAAAACTACAACAACTATCATCAAAAAGTTACAAGTATTTATAAATAGTTGTCTACGCAAGATACTCAAAATCCATTGGCTGGACACCATCATCAGCAGCCTACTGTGAGAGAGAACAAATCAGTTTCCAGTCGTATAGGAACTTAGGAAAAGACTATGGAAATGGATAGAAAATACATTACAGAAATCATCAAACTGTATCTTGAAACAAGTGCTAACTTGGAATTTTGAAGGTAAACGCAAAGGATGAACGCCAGAAAAACATGAAAGGGATGAATAGCAACTGTAAATAACTGGAAAGTATTGTGTATGACATAGTTAGATAGAGAATGATGGTGATCAGCCTATGCTCCTCCATGAATGGTAACAGGCGTAAATAACTAAGTAATCAGTGAACACACATTTACAATATTATACAACTAATCATCGCTTCTTAAGATACAATTACATATCACAAATCAATTTCTTAAATCATTCACACTGAAATCAATTATGTCATCGATTGCCAATATCAACTAGATTTAGATTACTTCCAACTACCTGGTTGGGGACCGCGAGATGATAGCTGCCGATGGTTCAAGACCCTGAATGACATGGCTCAAAATCGTTTGCAATAGCGCAGGTGCATACACTCTTTGTGTTCTCCCAAATTCTAATCTCCTGATTCCTCCTTGTCTCTTTTTCCTCTTCCCAAATTTATTTCACTGTATTATACTCTTTAAATAACATCTCCAAACCCTAATCTTCCCGATTACTGCTTATACACTTACTACCTCTACCATTACGGGATTAGAATCGACAACTACATCTCTGTGCTAATGTGGTATGGCAACTCGAACTGATGAACGTATGTACGAAGTTCTACGTTGTTAATGACTGAATGACATAACCGTTTTAATTTATTATAAATTCCATTTAATGAGAAATTTATAAACATACAATTTTACATTTCCAACTTATTACATTGTAACATTTTTATAAATGGAAATGTATAGAGTTTTTTGTTGTTTATTTTTATTTATCTTTTGTCGTCTTCAATGAAACTCTACCTACAATTATAATCATAATGATCTTCATTACTTACACACTTACGCCTGTTACTCCCAATGGAGAATAGGCCATCGACCAGCATTCTCTAACCTATTCTGTCCTGGGCCTTCCCATGTTAGTTCTATCCAATGATGAGTAAATTTCGTTGACCTTGTGATTTTAAGGTCACTTCTTAACTAATTTATTTAATTGAACACATAAATATTGGTGCAAGGGGGCACCAGATACACGTGCGCCACACAATAATAATGAGAATGGGAAGAGATAAAGAATGTAAGGTGCGTATACGAAAAAAGAGGAACAATAACGAACAGAAATTAGTGTATGATAGTAAAATAATAATAGTAATAGGAGAGACGGTTCAATTAGCAAAAGTACAGCCACAGAGAATTCTTGCAGTTAAAGAAGTAACGTCTATTTTTTTAGGAAGAAAGTAAAATGAAGTTACAGCAGGATTGTCACTGGCTTCTATTCTGAGCCATATTTGATAACGTTTCTTCCCATTGTGTTGCATCGTCTCTAGGACCTCAACCAGGGAGTCATGAAAGACCGACAGAAGCCAGTCCTGTACAGCTTTTTTACCATACCACGACACCGTGTCATGCACTGACCACCTCTCCGCTTTTTCCAAACAGTTCCAGAGTCGGCAAGTAATGCACGATGTGGAATTCTCTGGAAGAACATATCCAAGCTACCGAAGTCGGTGTTTCAAGATGGTGACACTAATTCCATTATCGTCTCTGTGCCCGAACACACGATGCCGAACCTCTGCATTACTGACATGGTGTTGCCACTGGATGTCAGCAATCCTTCGGAGACAACGATGATCAAACACAGAGAGTCGTCTAACGTCCTCAACTCGGAGAGACCAGGTTTCACAAGCATAGAGCAAAACTGCTCTCACTGACACGTTGTAGATCCGACCTTTTACAGCCAGACTAACATCACGAAGGTGCCGAAAATGGTCCAGATTGGCATAAGCCACTTTTGATTTCACTATACGTGAATTGATCTTACCACCCATTTTACCACCAGCACTTATGCAGCTATCCAAATACATGAACTTCTCGACTAATTCTATCTGCTCACTACCCAAAGTGAGTGCAGGTTCAGGAGCTTGCCAGTCTTGTAAAAGTACTTTGCACTTCGAAGGTACAAAGTACATAACGTACCTACAGACACTGATTGCCAACTGATTAAGTGCGGATTGTATGTCTCAACCAATAAGAGAAGAGTTAGAATAAATCAAAAGTATTTCATTACAGAAGTAACAGAATATATCAGAATAAAGAGATTTTAACAAAGTTTATTAGTTTTTTGAAGGTTATTTATAAGTTTTCCAGTATTAACATCAACCTTATTCATTTAATTCCAAATAATATTCAGTATGAAGATTTCTTTCCTTCATAAAAATTGATAGTTTCATAAAAAATTCAATGAACAACTGATAAAACAATAGGTCCTGGGTTCGAATCTCGCGGGGTGGGATTGTAGATACACACTGCTGAAGAGTCCCATATTAGAACAAAATGGACACCCAGTGCTTCCAGGTTTTCTATGATAATCTATCCACAAAACCCCTCTCTCATTATAAAATGATTACTTTAAGAGTTTAAGGGGGACAGAGTTAAAATGATATAAAAATGATGGAACTGTCGTATATGAATGACTTTGAGCAACGTTTTGACTAATAAGAAAGTATCTGATAATTAAATCAATAATTTATTACAAGAAAAGAACTGGAAAAATTAGAGTATTGGCATACTTTGCATGTACTTCATAAACTATTTGATGTTCTTAATCGATTCATCGGTATAAAAGTCATCGTGAACATAATAGAAAACTAAATTTGACCAAAAGTTTCGTGTCATTTGGTCCTTGTTAACCAATTTGATTGATAAAATTGAATTAGTACTACGGAAGAACTTGATATACATGACATCAATCACTATTCAGTTATCAATCAATTGTAAGTACATCTCAGTCCTACAAGAGGTCATTTGGATACAAACGGATTTTTAAGAGCTTCCGAATTGTTCTGAATTAGAATTGAGTATATGGGGTTTTGAATTTGTCATCACAAACTGACATCTATGATGTACCGATGCTGTGTATTCATACGATTGAATAAATTTTGCTCGAAAATTCAAGAGATACCATCGGATTAGTTTATTGATGAAATGCAGTCCAACCAAGTTAATATTCATTTCGGTATGAGGGGTTCAGTGCCAGACTTTATAAAGTATTGGTTCGTCTCTTATATACAATCTAAGGAGACAAAATTAAGCATTTGGTACATTTAACACTATCATTCATACTCTAAGATGATATACAGTAATTTTCCTCCATCGTCTTGGACGTTTTGAGCTGTATATAAAGGTATATCTACTGTTCCTTATACATAAAATTTGAATTTTACACATCCATATGGCTTTCTGACTAATTCTTTTTATTATTTTGTACATATTATATATTCGGGAAATAGAAGATGCTTAATTGTATAGGAACCCTTATGGTTAAGCCGCTCATCCGAGGATAAGTTGATCATTGAATCTGTTGTTAATGAATTCGTTCTTTGACCCTAACAGCGGTGAATTTCTTCTTATCCAGTGATATAATGATATTCATTTGACTGGTGAGTTAATAACCATATACAAATATATCATAATCTCTATTAGTTTGGTGTTTAATGTAGCCCACCCCCCCCCACTCTACTTTGACAGAACATGAACCTAACAATCAGATAAAACTTTTATAGAATAATTCAATTGTAACTCAAATAAGGGTATACTAGTAACAGCTAAATAGATTACCATACAACAAAAACAAATGGGGAATTATAATGTTTACAAGAATTTGCCATAGGTAAGGGAAAATTGATTAACTAGTGTACAATTAATTAACAATAATTTAGGGAAGAAAAATCATATAACTGCAATATATACAACAATATGGGGAATAGAAATATACAATAATCCAAGTATTCAATAATTATACAATAATTTCCCAACGTTTATTTATATTAATTGTTTGAATCTTCCCATTGTTGTTTAGGAATCCGATGGATTGGCATATATGCATCTTGTGCGGATTACGTCCATATTGCTAATGAATTGTCAGTATCTTAGATAGATGGATGGTGACTAGCAATGGAATTGAGGACGCTTGTCTCGTCCTATCCGAGATTTGTCGAATGGATGATTCTATATGCAACCGTTTATATCCACTCAGGTACTCGAACCTAGTAACGATCACTTAAAAGTTATTTCATTATCTACATAGCTATTGAGCTCAGTCGATAACTGGCTTGTGAGTTTGAAACGGACAAATCCCGGAGTGAATATTAACTTTGAGATGTATGTGCACACATCCGACATATTCCGAAAAGGACGAAAACGCTTGTCCTGGATTCCCATAAGATAGTTCTCAAATTTCAACATTTCCCAAATACTCTTCGAAACGATAGTTATTATATTCTCTGACTAATCACCGAATCCCAGTAAAATATTTGTGTAGTCGACTGTGATTTAATCACTAATTTGTTTTTGTGTTCTTTGGACTTACGCCTGTTACTCTCAATGGAGCATAAGCCACCGATCAGCATTCGCCAACCCACTCTGTCCTGGACATTTCATTCCTGTTCTATCCAAATTTTGTTCATTTCTCTCATGTCTGTCTTCGTTTCTCGACGTAATGTGTTCTCTAGTCTTTCTCTTCTTCTTTGGCATTGAGGATTCCAAGTTAGGGATTTCCTTGTGGCACAGTTGGGTGGTCTTCTCAGTGTGTGTTCTATCCACTTTCAGCGCTTCTTCCTGATTTTTTCCTCCGCTGGGATATGATTTGTTCTCTCCCACAGTACGTTGTTGCTGATAGTGTCTGGCCAACGGATCTGAAATATTTTGCGAAGACAATTGTTAATAAACACCTGTATGTTCTGGATGATGGCTTTCGTAGTTCTCCAGGTTTCCGTCCCATACAGTAGAACTGTCTTGACATTTGTATTGAAAATCCTGACCTTGCCGTTGGTTGACAGAGAGTTGTTTTGAGTTCCATGTGTTCTTCAGTTGTGAATATGCTGTTCTTGCTTTGCCAATCCGCACTTTCACATCTGCATCAGATCCACCATGTTCATCAATGATGCTGCTCAGATATGTAAAGGTTTTTACATCTTCCAAATCTTCTACGTCAATTGTGATTGGATTGGTGCATTCTGTGTTGTATCGGAAAATCCTGCTTTTCCCTTTGTGTATATTGAGACCTACTGCTGCTGAGGCTGCTGCTACACTGGTAGTCTTCTCCTGCATTTGTTGTCGCGTTTGGGATAAAATGGCCAGATCATCTGCGAAGTCTAGATCGTCTAACTGCATCCTAGATGTCTACTGTATCCCGTGCCCCCTTCAGATGTTGACGTCTTCATAATTCAGTCGACCACCAGGAGAAAGAGAGAGAGTGAGAGTAAGCAATCTTGTCTGACACTGGTCTTTACTTTGAACGAGTCTGTCGATTGTCCGCTAAGCACGATTTTGCAATTTAATCCATCATAGGAATTCCGTATGATATCGACTATCTTCGGAGGCACGCCGTAGTGTTGAAGACGCTTCCATAGTGTTGTCCTGTTCACGCTATCAAATGCTTTTTCGTGGTCAATGAAGTTGATGTAGAGTGATGGATTCCATTCAATTGACTGTTTCACAATGATCCGTAGAGTTTCGATTTGGTCTGTACACGATCTGTCCTTACAGAATCCTGCCTGTTGGTCTTGAGGTCGGGCGTCTACGGAGTTCTTCATTCTGCTTAACAATACGCTGTTGAAGACTTTTCCTGGTATTGAGAGAAGGATGATGCCTCTGTAGTTCTCACACTTGCTGAGATCGCCTTTCTTTGGTATCTTGAACATGTGTCCTTCTTTACAGTTTGTTGGCACTTGTTTTTCATCCCAAATCATTTTGGAGGGGATAAATAAAATCGACCATCTACCATCCGTCTTCATTTCTTTCCCTGTGTCATCTAAATCTCAGTTCAGTCACCTCATTTCATCTTCTATCCTAATTACCAGTTTTGCATGGATGTAACACAATTTACAATATCATAACACTGATCCATTTACAAAGTTAATGACCATTATTCCTGATTAACAGAGATAATAAAATTTTCATTGTTATGCATAGATTGTTATAAAATACGATAAAAAGAAAGCAACTAGATATCTAGAACAAACTTTCTACTTCTGACCTAATGATAAAACTAGGAGAGAAAATAATTCAATGTTATTATCGTAAGAGAAACATTCATCAGTAGATTGATTAAATGATACTGTTTATATATATTTAGATATCGAGCAAATACGTTTATTGATAGTTAACATCATGGGATAATCTAAGTTGAAAAACCATTACAAAACTAGAAAGCATTTCACAGGTATTTCGTCCTAGTACGAGACCTCTCATGAGTGCTGATCCACGACTTCATCACCAAAGATTGGACTCAAGACTTTTGGTCTTGTATACCAATACTTAACTTCAAGACCACTAAACTGTCTTTTATTTATCTATGCAGTGATCATATTCAACTGGTAAATGACTATATTCACCCATTGTTGAATGTTATAAACTGTAATTGATCCTTCTTTGATATCATATGTGTATCGTGAGTGAACTACCTAAATATTGCTACTTAATTTTTTCAAAAGTTCGTTATTGGATATCAATGGAACAAGCTATGGACTATCTGAACTTTGTATTTTAATAAATAGCGAGTTATCAGAGGGGGTTTTGTGGAGACTTTAGTATTTTCAATAGTTGAAATCACGAGTCATTTGAAGCTAGACCACCATGGAAAATTTGGAAACCCTTTAGCCATTTCCTGGAGTTCTAGTGAGAAGCAGTGACTAGTGGAGTTCAACCAGGTCTGTTGTGAGATACTAACTCACTGAAGACAATGGTGTACGGTGGCGCAATTTTGTGGATTAGTTAAAGTTAGACATTAACACCGTTGGATACTAGCCGGCTCAATGGTCTAATGGTTAACCACTCACGCGTGAGACCAATAGTTCCTGGGTTCCAGTCTCGTGGTGTGCGGGATCGTGGATACACACTGGTAAGGATTGCCATACTAGGATGAAACGGCCATCCACCACTTCCAGGTTTTCTATGGTGGTCTAGCTTCGATTGATTGATGATTTCAACTATTAAAATAACGAGTTGATTTTTGAAGAGGAAGTAATTGGGGTTCGATTTTTAGTTTTCAGATATATTCTCAAATAGGATGAAATACACTTTATCGATTCTATTACTAACCATAATTCTAATAAATGTATATGTTATCCCAATTGATTGATCACTAGGTGGTGATCAGTGCCATGTGTGTCAAGTCCTTATCTAGTGCAGATCAAATGCTATCGACCATGTTTCAATGTGGCCACCAGTCTAGGTGACCCGATACTGCGTGCACTATATATTGAGATTAGATGGTGGTCGGAGGTAGTCGACAGGAAACCTTGGACCCGGGTTTCGTGCTACATGGCACTCTTCAGCAAGGTGTACTTGTAATCTTAAAGGAACTGGTGCTCCCTGGCGGATTCGATCTTGTGTCACCCAGCTTCACAGTCACAGATGTTGCCACTGAGCTATCCGGGCCGCGCCTGACCTCCTGTAGGACTGAGATGTAATCACAATTGATTGATCACTGGGTGGTGATCAATGTCATGCGTGTCAAGTCCTTATTTAGTGGAGATCAAATGCTATGACTGTGAAGCTGTATGACACGGGATCGAATCTGCTAGGGAGCACCAGTTCCCTCAAGATTACAGGTACACCCTGCTGAAGAGTGCCAAGTAGCACGAAACCCGGGTCTTGGGTTTCCTCTCGACTACCTCCAACCACCATCTAAATGTATATGTTCTTTTCACATGTGCAAATCATCAACAATCCTCATGCACATACACACACACACGCACATATTTTGTTTTGTTTCTATCGTGGTTTTTTTCTTTCCCAAGAAATATATTTACCGTCTAGCAATGAATCATAATTTCAGTTTTCAATATCTTAAAGTTTAATTAAAAACAATTTTCTTATCTAAGAAATCATCCATAAAAAAGGAAGAGAAGAGAAGAACAAACAAGAATAATGATGTAAATCGAGAAATTTCTAAAAAATTATCAATTAACAGAAGAAAAGAAATACATAAATAAGTCTTGAATCTGTATCATCAATAAGTGTGAATTAGGTAATTAAGCTATAATTGATATTGAATCTGAAGGATCTGATACAGACATAAAGGTAAGGATTGGCAATGCAAGAACAGCATTCCTACAATGGAATAACATATGGAATTCAAAACTGTTATGAGCTTATGTCCGGCTTTTGTCACGTGACTTATTTACCAATCAAAATACGACTTATACTATCTTAGCACTATGCCAAAACCGATGATGTTCGACCGGTATGAACAGCCTAGAAACCTTATTGGTTCTATATCCGTCTAATCCGTCCACTTGAGTCTAGAATCCCAATACCAGCTTCCACTATGCGAATCGAATCGAATCATTTATTTCAAACATACTGTATTTATATATGAAACAAACAGACCGTAACGCACCATAAAATAGGAAATAACATTTGCACACAATAAAGCTAAAAAGTGACTGTGAACGTGGGAGGCAGTAGTCAATGAACTGAACATACCTTAAGAACAGTAAATCGTACAATAACAGATTATATGTCAAAATAAAGCTTATAATAAGAGGAATATAAATATACATAATCTACTTGTTGAATAGTTATACCATAAGAATGTATAGATACTATTAGTCAATTAATATGTCTCAGAAGTTACTCGTGATTTAATCTTCGCTCGGATATAACAAGAACAACTATCTGTCAATCAATATCAAAGTCACAATCTTCAATATGAACTTCAAGACAGTTCTACTGTATGGAGCTGAAACTTTGACAACTACTACAAACATTATCAAAAATGTACAAGTACTTATAAACAATTATCTACGCAAGATATTCAATGTCTGTTGGTCGGATACCATCATGAACAGCCTACTATGGGAGAGAACAAACCAGCTTTTTTTTAAATAGAGTTTTGTTCTCTGAGCTGAATGTTTTAGTTGTGAAGTTTGCATCGTTCTTCTGAACGACATCAATAGCACAAACTTCAGGTAGAAGTGAAGTGTCCGAATTTCTTCACATGTGGTTCATTGTTTGTCCTGTACACCTCAATGGTCTCCAACATCTCACAAACCAACTTCCAATTAAAGAGGAAATTAGGAAAAGACAGTGGAAGTGGATAGGAAATATATTGTAGAAAACATTAAACTGTATCACGAAGCAAGTACTTGAATGGAAACGAAAAAGAAGAAAGTCAAAGAACACATTACCTCGGGAATTGGAAGCAAATATGAAAAGGATGAATAGGAAATGGAAAGAACTGGGAAGGATTGTCCACGACAAATTTGGATGGAGAATACTAGTGGTCAGCCTATTCTCCTTCATGATGAGCAACAGATGTAAGTAAGTAAACTACAATTAATCACTTAGTTAACTAATATCATTATTAGAAATAAGAATATGCATATCAAATAATAATTTAACTTACAGGTTTTCTATAAATCTTTGTATGTATATTGGGATATTTATGTTTGTCTCTCACTCATTACTCTATCCTCTTTTATCCCCTGTCTTTACTACATTCCTTTAAGGAAAAAAAGATATCTGTATGTATGTGTCTAGTAAACTAATATATATACACTAATGTAAATACACACAAACACAAATCTGTACATACACATAGATACAAACATATTTGGCGAAGAATAAATGAATGAATGAATGAATGACTGGGATATCTATCTATCAGTATTTGTTGTAGTTGTTGTTGTTATGGCTGTTGTTGTTGTTGCCCAATTGATTTTGTAATCTGATTTGTTATTTAATGTTGTATCAATAATATGCGTGGGTTGTTTAAATTTTCATTCATAGAATTATTTTCATCATCATCATCATCATCATCACATCACCATCATCATCATCATCATCAATACGAGTAATAATAATAATAATGCATAAAGGAACTCTTGATAATAATAATAATTAATCTCTATAGTGTCTTAGCAACAATTATTATTATTATAATCCTTATATAAATAATAATAATAATCTACCTGAATGTCTATCCATATCCGACCCTAATGACTAATTGATCGTAGGCAAAAGAGTATTATCATTCTTATCCATTGTTCATATCATTTGATGAATACTGTTCATTTCAATGTGTGAAGTTTAACCAAATGTTCTATTACAGTTATCTGGGTGGATATAAAATTATACTCAAACAAGTACTCAGGAATAAGGAGAATATCTATCATCTATTACTATAATGGATATATATATGTATGCATATAACAAATAGATACATGGAAGATTGATTATATTGGATATTAATCAGAAGAAATACAAATCAATTTTTGATACCTTAACAATTACAAACTAATGGAAGTAAGTTGTATTTCAATATATTACTTTTTTATAAAATGGTTAGTATTTACTTACTTATGTCTGTTACCCCCAATGGAGCATAAGCCGCCGACCAACATTCATCAATCCACATTGTCCTAGGCATTCATTTACTAGTTCTATCCAATTGTTGTTCATTCTTTTTTTGTATGTCTGTTTCCATTTCTCGGTTTAATGTGTTCTTTAATCGTTCTTTGGTCTTGAGGATTCTATGTGACGGTTTGTCTTGTGACGCAATTAGGTGATTCCCTCATTATGTGTCCTATCTAATTTCAGCGTTTTTTTCCTGATTTCTTCCTCGACTGAGATTTGGCTTATTCTCTTCCACAGTAGATTGTTACTGATAATGTCTGGTCAACGTATTCGATGTATTCTACGTAGAAAACCTGTAGAAAACTAATTCGCTAAAAAACGCTAACTAGAAAAAATAAAATAGTCAGTAATATTATTGTATTGAACTAGTGAAGTTATCAAGTAGTGACGATCTTCATCAACTTCAATCTTAATAACTAATGAGTAAATAGATCGTTACCATTCTAAATTAATTGATCACTGATCACTAGTCATTGAAGTAACTACTTCTATAAATCTGGTATTCATCTTTTTGTACTAATTAGGTATGGCAATTTCGACCGTTGTATATATGTTCCTGGTTTTACGTTGTAGCTAACTGACTGATTGATTGATTGGTTAATCGATGTAAAAATATCCCAGTCATATTGTAAGTTAGTTGTGATTCAAATAGCATGATAACAATGTTTCAAACTGTGAAACTTGCTGGTCTAGGTTAGAATCTATCTGTGAACACCAGTTCTCTCGAAATTGTAGCTACGACTTATTGACTAGAACCAAATAATAGGGAAACTAAATCAAATAGGGTGTCCTTCTGATTATCATCTACCGCCTAACATCAAGATTGATATAATCTTAGGTTTGTTGTTATAAAATTTACAAAAAAGTTAATGTATCTACAATGATTTTAAATGGGTTATAAAATTTTTCAAAGTGTACAGTCAGTTTTCATCTTTTTCTAAATTGATTATTTCGGCTACACAAAACCATTCAGCATTTAAGAAAAGAGTTGAAAGTAACCATAAAACATCCCACAGAAGTCAGGTTTCACTGACGATCGTCAACTCGAGACATATATATGTACACACTTATCTTATGAGAACTGTTGAACACCATGAGAGTTCAATCCTTATTACCCAATATGTGGTGGTAGTCAAAGACGTTACTGTTGAAGAATTAGTTCATTTTCGTCTTATCTCATACAGAAATACAATAATTTTACTTAATAATCACTAGAAAGGTGGCCTAGTGGTTAAGGCCTTTGATTTCCATCCATGAAGGTAACGGGTTCGAAACCCCTTCCTACCTACTTAGGTTCAGACAACCATGAAGTATCATTAGTCACTACGCTTTAGGCGTAACTTAGACCCTAGTACTTGACAACTAAGTTAATTTAACTTAATTTTTCAAAAGCAATAATAATTTTGTCTAATCCTTTTATAGGAGCATGGAATTTTTATCGAACAAACTGTACTGTTCCTAATTCTGATGTTTTAGTAAATTAAGACTGAATAAAGCTGATAAGTTAAAAAGATATAACTCTATTAACAAAGAATACTGATTGTTTTTGCTTGATTATATCACTTGAAATGCTTAGCAAGGCAGTACAAAATCGATCTGTTAGTGTCTTGATTGAGTTTTGTGGAAATAAGTTTACTTTATCGGTTGTATTCGTGACAAATTAATCCCAGTCCAGATACCATTAAAAACCAGAGAACACTAGATAGCTACCTAGTTCTAGTATTAGACACCACGCAGTGCCCACGCACTATCCTACCACGGATCGAGCTCATGACCTTCAGGTCTTAAAGTAATCAACTGATCTTTTAAATTGTTGGGTCACTACCGTACAATGGTACAGTTCTGAATTTCGATTAATCAGTGATGAAGCATGACGAACATCAAATAGGGCTATCAAACTACTGTTTTACTTTCGACATGTCTGAAATCTACCAGTTACGACTTTTCATCAGAACTTTAGGAAAATCTTGAAGTGATTCATTAGTGAGTTGATTATAATAGTATAATTCAAGTGATTTTGTAGGGATTTTTTTATGGACGTGAAGGTTCGGGATTCGATCCATTGTAATGTTGTAAATACGCACTGCTGAGGCATCGCATACTAAAATGAAATGGCTATCTAGTGTTTTCCGGTTTTCATTGGTATCCTGACAGAGATTAATCTGTGATGAATACAACAAATAGATTAACATCTTTATTGAACCATGAAAACAATGTATAATTGGTTCGCCCTTTAAAAGTAAAACGCCTCTGTAGTATGTATCACTGGTCCCACTGTAGTGAACGAGAACTCAAGTAGGGTAAATTTATTGTTTTGATGCACAATTACAGAGTGCATTTGTAAAATATGAATGACATTATTTGTACATCTTCCTTCCGTTTTCATTTACATACTTCATGATTCTTTAAATTCTGTTTTTATTACAACTGCTGTCTGTTTGTTTTCATGTTCTCTTCAATTCGATCCTCTGTTGGCAGGCATTTCACTTCTGACTGGTGCTACATATTACTTATATTTGTAAGCATGAGTAGCATAAGTAGCATACACCGCACTACTACCACTTCAAGATATTAATTTCTTCAAATTGAGATTTAATTCACAAAATGGTCAGTATATTTATAAGAGACTGAGGAATAGATATGAATAAGTCAAATCAATTCCTAATAAAGTAATATCTTATTATGGTCTACATCAAAGGGATTTTATTGATATAATCAATTGACTGAAGCGAAACATTCACTCAAGACTAGAAAACACTAGACAACAATTTCGTCCTAGTATGAGGCTTCTCAAAGTTGCACACCCACAATACCGCTACAGGGGATTGAAACTAAGACCTCAGATCTCATTGCAAACGCTCAAACTTTAAAATTATAAGCCGGAATCCAATAGTGTACAAGTTTGACTTCAATCAATATATAACATTATACAACTTTCTTTTATCGTCTTCAACAGATAGGCGTCACACACCCGACACATTTGAACTCCAATGATTATGGCTTCTGACCAGGAACAGCTATTCAGTTTTTCCTGGATTTAAATGGATGTCCAATCTAGGTCATTTCGTGATATCAATATCAATCAATAATCTTAAGGATGACTCTATACAGATAACAATAAGATCAAAAGAGGGTTGTAAACTAATGTGAATACTTAGAATTAAGATTTATCGTTAAAAGTTTTCGTTAGCAGTTAGAGTTAGGGATCTCATCACCAACTGACATCAGCTGCAATCCCAAAATACCATTTAGCCATATAGATAAATAAATTCACGCAAGAACCCAAGAGTTTCTATTTTAAATCTAACTAGTTCGTTCATAAATCATAGACCCATCCAATATTTTTAATTACATTGATCTAACTTCTTCATCCAATCCAGCCTAAACAACTTAATAATTTCAGATGGGTTTTTGTGGAGATTGTAGTAATTTCAATGGTTAAGATCATGATCTAGTGGTTAAGTGCTCGCGCGCGAAACCAGTAGGTCCTGGGTTCGAATCTCACAGGGGGCGAGGTCGTGGATGCGCACTGCTGAGGAGTTCCACAATAGGACGAAACGGCGATCCAGTGCTTCCAGGTTTTCCATGGTGGTCCAGCTTCAACTGACTCATGATCTTAACCATTGAAACTTAATAACTGACCGAATCAAATTCCAATTTGGTCTGATGAGTTTCATTACATTTTCTATAATAAAGTCTACAGAATCTCATATATATAATTTTGTTGCCTGACGTAATCACTCAGTAAACTCACAGTATATTGACTGATATTCATTTGATAAAAAATAATTGATCACAAAAGTTTTGACGGTAATCTCTTGTTTATTATTGATTGGTTTTGAGATGAATAATGCATATAATGTGAGTGTAAACGTTCAATCTCTAGGGGTTAATCGATTTAGTAGTGGACTGTAACGTATTGTAAGTTGATTGAGATTTGAAAGCCTTTTGCTAGTCATCCAACCTGAAAGTCCTGAATGGTAGCTAGTGTTGTGTTATAGGTTTTCATGTCTAAGAAATGATAAACTATGAAGAGACATCTGTTCAGGGCTATACCATCTAGGGTGTCCAGCCATAAAATATGATAATCAAACGGACACAAAAAAGAGGTCTGTACATTTTTGACTCGGTTTGATCTACTGGTCACTGATTTCAAAAAGTGATATCACGCCTCGGTCTATCTGTTTCTATCTCTCTTTTGGTTTAATCGTTCGCTAGCCAGTACCTCGCATAGGTTTGGGGGATGATTAGGTTCCCCCCCGACCGTTTCAAAACAATACAGGGTGACTACGCTACATTAATTAAGTATGCCTATGCACTACCTACTAAAACGTGGGATGATGACTAGAATGGAAAAGAATTATAATCAAACAGGACAAGATATAGTATGGATCAGTGAAGGTCATAATTCCTGATCTGATTTACATCATTAAATTAACAATTTTTGGGCTAGGGTTGGCACATCACTCGCCATCTCTGATCGGAAACGTTCGGTGATATAGTTCCAAATCAATAACGGTAGTACATCTGTAGTGTTATCTTGTTTTCGGCTGGACCTATCACAGTTCTTATTGATTAAAGACTGATCGATCACTAGGTAGTTCTTTATATCATGCTTGTCTAGTATTTTAGTGATGATTCAACTCCATCGATTAATTTGGAATATGTTGGTAACGAATGTAAGTGACTCGACATCGCGTTCAATCTGTTGAGATTTTAGGCTATTGGAAGTAATCATCAGGAAACATTTCCTGACCTAGGCTTCATGCTAGTTAACACTCATCGGTATGGTGTACTTATACTCTTGAGGGAGTCGATGTTTCCTGCGAGATTCGAACACATATTAACAGACTTCTTAGTTTGAGATATTACCACCGAGCAAAACAGACCATGAATGATTCCATGTAGGTCTGAAATGTATTTACAATTGATTAATCACTGAGTAGTAGTGACCAGTGTCATATTACATATGTGTAACAATAAGGACGAAAAGTAGATCTCGGAAATCGCGCCAACTACTTCCATCTACTTCACATCAAATCATAGTGCATACAGTGTTAAGTCACTTAATGATTAATGACAATTGGGTAATTTGTTCTGTAGAGTTATATCAGATTACTAAAATGATTAGACAAACACGATATTGATTATTACTCACTAGTCAATCAATGTATCAGTCAGTTCATTCAGTACTATTGGAAACCACGTTAGTGTTGCCTGTATATCACTCATTTACTGAAGAGGGAATCAATTGACAACTGGTCATTATTCCCAGTTCGAAAAAATTCACAAAATTTCAAACGAACACGTACACAAACATAAAAATATTATATTCAATTTGTAATGGTTTTCGATTATCTCGTTGTTGATCATTTTAACTGAAATTTGATCAGTCTTGATTGGCATATGTGAATAGTGCGTGAAATGTCTCGATGTAATCATTATGACACGAGTTTTCATAGAATAAATAGAATATGGCTAGCAGTAAAATCTGAGATATGTATTTTGTCTTGTTCAGGACTCATCAGCTGAATGTGTCTGCAACTTACAGCTGATGTTCACTCAAATATTCGAACCCATTAGCTAAGTGGATAGTGAAAGGTAGTTGATCTGAATCCCTGAGTAAATATCATTTGTGATATGAAGGCACATCTAGCTGATGAGTCTGAAATGAGAAGAAACGCCCTTTCCAGATTCTATTGCTAGCCACATTCCATCTATTCTACATTTCAAAAAAACATCCGTTAAGAAGATATACAGGATCAGTCAGTCAGTCAGTCAGCTACAACGTAGGACCAGGCACATATGTGCATCGGTTCAGGTTGCCATACCAAATCAGCACAACAAGATGAACACCGGATTCACAGCAGTGGTTAGGTCAAAGGTGGTAATATATAAGAGAAAGATTGCATATAGAGATATAGTACAAGAAGAAAAAATTGGTTCGTAGAAAGAAAGGTATGAAGCGATTTTAATCTTAGTTTAAGGGAAGACAAGGAGTGTATACACCGACGCCATTGTGATCGATTCTGAGCCATGTCACCAAGAGTCTCCAACCATTGGTTATGATAGTCACGCGGACCCCAACCAAGTAGTCTGCATCTACCAACATGGCTCAGACTAGAAGTTAGTGTCTTCAAGCACTGATGCCACGTTTTGGTTTGGCCGCCCTCACTTTCTTCCAACCATCTCCAATACCGGATAGCATTGCACGTCGTGGTAATCGGTATTCAGGCATACGTAACACGTGGCCCAACCATCTCAGTCGATGAAGATTCATAACCTCATCAACTGATTTACCATCATTCCCTAATACCCTGCGTCGAACCTCACTACTACTTACCCGGTGATCCCAGCAGATATGAGCAATATTTCTAAGACATCTGTGGTCAAATACTAATAGCTTACGAGTGTCTTCTACTCTTAAAGGCCATGTTTCGCTGCCGTAAATTAAAACAGAACGAACTGCCGCGCAGTATACTCGTCCTTCGCTGTAGTAGGTGACGTAAGTTGGCAAAAGCCAAACGAGCTTTTCGGATCCGTGCAGACATTTCGTCAGACACCAACCCATTAGGGCTGATCAGACTTCCAAGATAAGTGAAGTTGTCAACGCGTTCGACTACTTCACTCCTTATCCTTAGTTCAGGTGTTGACGCAGACCAGTCCTGAAGCAACAACTTGCATTTAGAGGGAGAGAAGCGCATTCCAAACATTCTGGCATTGTTGCTTAGTGCTACCAAAAGATTCTGCATTTTTTCAGCGTCTTCACCAAACAGGACTATGTCATCTGCGTATTCTAAGTCGATAAGTAGACCTCCTGGATGGAGATCAATACCCGAGAACTCAGTCGACGAGAAAGTTATTTCTATCAGTAGATCTATGATGAAGTTAAACAAAAGTGTGGAAAGTGGACAGCCTTGACGGACACCAATTGAGGTTGCAAAAGTAGATGACAGTTCGCCATAAGCTCTGACTCGACTGGTAGTGTTCGAGTAAAGAGCCTTTACAAGGTTTATGTACTTCTGGGGTACGCCTTTCAATGACAGACACTGCCACAGAATCTCGCGGTCTACAGAGTCAAATGCTGCTTTTAAGTCGGGACAGGATCAGTAGTTGAATAACAAATTCGATTCTTTTCAAATGTCAATGTATTTCATCTGGCCCGTCTTCTGAATTCCATTGAAATAAAAGTTAAATGATCTTGTATCGTTGAATCCCTTCGATTCATCACAATATTCAAGTGATATCTTGTTCATTGTCATCGTGTACTTAAAGAATATAGATATAATTCCATCACTTAGCCAGGAAACAAGTATTTAGTTATAAAATAGCTTATAATACAGAAAATGTAAAGACAAATTACAATGGATAAACAATTTTTATATTGATCAATGAAATTATCTATGTTAGTAAATGAGAAATGATCAGGTTTAAGTGTTTCAGATTATGAATTAGAGTTAAAACGTTAGTAACGGAGAATGATTTGTCGTTATAATGAACAAATAATTCTTTGATTAAGATCATGAATCGATTGATGTTAGACCACCATTGAAAACCTGGAAGCACTGGACAGCCGTTTCATCCTATTGTGAGACTGTTCAGCAGTGCGCATCCACGATCCCGCTAACGGGACTCAAACTAAGAACCTTGGGTCTCGCGAGCGAACGCTTCACCACTAAACCACTGAGCATACATTTTCACTAGGGTTTTCATTTTGATCATCTAAAGTTGTCTATGTGTGTATTTCATGAACACGCCATTGTAGAACATTTTGATATGTCAGATGAAATAGAAGATAAACTGAAAGCAAGAGCTTGATATGAAATGTTTACTGAAAATTATACATTTCTTGGGCGGAGCTCATTCATTAAGTATAAACTAGAAAATGTTCGGAAATGGTTGATAACTCAGTTATTAAAATTTGAAAAATGAAGGAATTGCATATTCACGAACACTTATCCTATCGCTAAAACGCAACGAACAGAAGCTCGAATAAACCAGAATTGTGTTAGATAATAACACTTTAATGTAAGTAATCTATAAGCCAATGAAGAAGATGGGATCTTAAGATAATTTAGTGTTCTGTACAGAAGTCAAAAACTGAAAGCAACAATTGTATGTTTATAGTAAAATGTAATGGCCTTGAAGCACCTAACAAACCTAGAAAACGAAAACCATGCAAATCTATGAGATTAAGCGTTCACACGTGAGACTGATAGGTCCTGGGTTCGAATTCCGTGAATGGGATCGTGGATGCGTATTGATGAGGAGTCCCACAATAGGACGAAACGGCCGCTCAGTACTTCCAGATTTTATACGATGGTCTAGCTTCAAGTGACTCATGAATTCAACTATTAAATCTCCATAAAACCCCTTTCTGATCACAGTAAATATTAACATGAAAATGGGAATTTTTTAAGACTATAATATATGGATGACCTTTGAGCGATACTAGAGTGTTATAGCCCAAAGCCGCCAATCAGAAGCAAAGAATTATCGACCGGATCAAGGACGAGTAAAACACGTGCGAACAGCCTAGAGTCCTCATCGGTCCTGCTTTCAGCCTAGCCTAGCCAGGCCAGTTAAGTCCAGAACACCAGTCTCAGACTCTGCAATATGAATCATTATATTTCAAACATACTGAGTTTATATACCAATCAAACAGGCAACAACGTAGCATAAAATGGAGAATAACATTTGTACAACATTTGGCCAAATGTGGCTGTGAATGTGAGAGGCAGTGACTAATAGTCAGGGCATAATTCAAGAATGGTAAAACGTATAATAATGGTTCATAGGTCATAATAAAGTTTATAATAAGAGGAATATGAATATGTATAGTTTAGTTATTTAACAATTATACGATAAAAAGATACGTATAATATTGGTCCATAAATGGATCCCAAAGTTACCATTCATTATGCTTATCGGGACCTAACATAAAGTAACCTTGAGAATGTTCACCTACTAACTAGGGCTAAATGAGTATTTTAAACTAATATAAAGTATAAGAATTATGATTTACAATTGATGGTTAAGGATAGGGATTAGATTTAGAATTTTTCCATCAAATCAGTTAAAATATCAAGATATTATTTAACTAAATGGAAAATGAAATAGTGTGCGGCCAACGGATCCGAAGTATTTTGTCTACAGTTCTACTGTATGGGGCAGAAACCTGGAGAACTACAAAAACCATCATCCAGAAAATACAGGTGTTTATTAACAATTGTCTACACAAAATAATTCAGATCCATTGGCCGGACACTATTAGCAACAACGTACTGTGGGAGAGAACAAACCAGATCCCAGTGGAGGAAAAAATCAGGAAGAAGCGTTGGAAGTGGATAGGACACACATTGAGGAAAGCATCCAACTGCGTCACAAGACAAGCCCTCACACGGAATCCTCAAGGCCAAAGGAAAAGAGGAAGACCAAAGAACATATTACGCCAGGAAATGGAGATAGACATGAGAAAAAAGAACAAGAATTGGATGGAATTAGGAAGGAAGGCCCAGGACAGAATGGGTTGGAGAATGGTGGTCGGCGGCCTATGCTCCATTAGGAGTAATAGGCGTAAGTAAGTAATAAATGAAATTCACGTTAAAAATCCAAGATCTTTTTTATAATCAATCTGATTGATTCATCTATAAACTATAATCTCACCTAAAATATGATGAAGGGGTTATTATTTATTAGAAAAATCACTATCTCCAAGTATAATGAAAGGAGATCGTTATAACAAACGAATAACCTTAAAAGGTCATATTCATCTATTAACTAACCAATCATTTTAAATGAAAGTTTCTATTTTATCGTGAATGAAAATAGAACACTACTAATAAGTAGAAGAATTTTTTTAAAAACACACACACACACATCATTCAAAGGAAAATATTGAATAGATACTCAGGGAGAGTATGGAGGGGGGACAATAACAGTTGTCGGGTTATATGACAAATATATATATATATATATATATACATTGGAAAAGATAAAAAAATTACAGAAAAAAATAAACTGTACAAGCGATTATTTGGAAAGATTTTTCTCCTAGTTACAAACAATCATTAGCTGAATGTGACTATTGTATCAAACCTACTTAATATATATATATTGACATACATGCATACACACAAACTACCTACAGATAGACTAACGGACATACATACATACATAAAGTAAATAGACCAATCATCTATTAAAATAAATAATGTGTATTTGTTTATTTATTTATTTAATAAATAAAATATACAAATTAATCAATAAAATATTTGCAACCAATCAAAATGATTTATAAATAGCCATAGTGATCACTTCTATAAATATATTTCATAATTACTATAGCAACATTCTTTAATAAATATTATTCCTTCTAATGATATCACAAATTATTATTATTATAACCTTAATTTCATTGAAATTTATTATCACTAATATACTACTCGACTGACAATATCATTCGACTTGTTTTTCTAACCAAAAAAAATAACAAATAAATAAGAAGAGAGTTATTTTAGATAGACTTTTTTTGAAGGGGAGGGAGAGGGAAAGAGTGTGTGTGTGTGAATAAGTAGGCAGAGATCAGTAGTTATGCAAAAATCTATCTATTTCATCTCTATATAAATAATTCTATATAAATATATATATATATATATATTGATGACTGTCTGTCTATCCATCTATTGATCGATTGATCGATCGACTTTTTAGCTCATATGTCTACTCAAAGAAATTCATCATGTGTGTTTATATATAGACCATGTATTTAAATGTCTGTATATCTATCTAATAATGATAGCGACTATAATTGATTGATGAAAAGATTTATTGATCGTTGGCATTTTAAAACTAGTTATGGACAAATATAGTGAAAGTTGCGTTATCTTTTTGTTAAAAAAAATCAATAGTACATACTTGACTGAAAATAACTAACTATATTGTTTACTATAAGTAAAGATGGATAGTGGTTAGTAGTGGAATTCAAGATGTATGTTTCGTCCTATTTGTGACTTGTCAATTGGATATTACCTGTATCACAGAATTGATGTTCACTCGAGTACTTAAACCTAGTATCGTTCTGTTCAAACATCATCGTGTTATCGACTTAGCTACTGAGTCCTGATAACCAATTACTTTTGTAATTGGGTAACGTTTTAATTTATTTGGTATTGTTTGTTTGAATCTTTTCATTGATTTTTAGGACTGAAATGGATCATTTGATCAGTATGGTGTGAACGGTAATGGGTTTAAGTCCCAGAGTGAATATCAATTCTGTGATACAGGTATATCCAGTTGACGAGTCTAAAACTAGGATGAAATGCTAACCACTATCTATCTTTACTTATAATGTTTGTGAATTAAAGCAATATCAAAGCAATACGACAGTATGCACATATACCAATAATAAGAGTGTGACTGATCATTTATAGTCCTAAACATCAATGAGAAGATTCAAGTAAACAATAATACCAAGTGAATTTATGTTTTCGGTTGAGATCATGAATTAATTGATGTTAGACCACCGTTGGAAACCTGGAAGCACTGGACGGCCGTTTCGTTCTAGTATGGGACTCCTCAGCAGTGCGCATCCACGATCCCGTACTCCGTGAAATTCGAACTCAGGACCTATTGGCTTCGCACCTGAGCACTTAACCATTAGACCACTAAGCCGGAATCCAATGGTGTTAGTGTCTAACATCAACCAATCCACGAAATTGCGCGACCACCTTCCATTGTACTGAGGTAGATACCTGTCTCTACCCGACACGGATTAGCTCCACTGGTCACGACTTCTCACTAGAAATCCCAGAATTCCCTCACGAAGCTAGTCACTAGTGAGCACATATTAATTATCAGTATGGGGGTTGCGCGGGATCATTGGATGCCGGCTCAGTGGTCTAATGGTTAAGTGCTCAGGCGCGAAGCCAATAGGTCCTGGGTTCGAATTTCGCGAAGTGCGGGATCGTGGATGCGCACTGATGAGGAGTCCCGTACTAGGACGAAACGGCCGTCCAGTGCTTCCAGGTTTCCAACGGAGGTCTAACATCAATTAATTCATGATCTCAACCAAAAACTTAACAATCTCCACAACCCCCATACTGTGAATTTATGTTGTTTACAGACTAGTAAATGTTTGCATGCACAATAGTTTTTTTTGTGTGAATTATATAGATATATAAGTGAACAATATTGTTTCCAATTAGATCTTCAACATGGTTTACTCAAATGAACAGTAAATGTTTATATACATTAATCAAATTATTTAAACCAATCAAAACAATTTATGATTTTTATTCTTAACACACATAGACACACACACACCACTTCTATGCCTGTCACCACACTATCAATTTGTACTTATTCATTATGTTTAGTTATCGTTAGGTCCAGATAAACATAATGAATGGTAACTTTGAGATCCATTTATGGATCAATACTAAACGTATATTTTTATCGTATAATTGTTAAATAACTAAACTATACATATTCATATTCCTCTTATTATAAGCTTTATTTCGATGTATGAACCATTATTATACGTTTTACCATTCTTGAATTATGCCCTGTCTATTAGTTACTGCCTCTCACATTCACTGACACTAGCCTAAATCTTGTAGAAATGTTGTTTCCTATTTTATGGTACGATGTGGTCTGTTTGATCGGTGTATAAACTCAGTATGTTTGAGATATAATGATTCATACTGCAGAGTCTGAGACTGGTGTTCTGGACTTAACTGGCTGGGTTAGGCGGAGAGCAGGACCAATCAGGACTTTAGTCTGCTCTCACATGTTTTACGTGTCCTTGATTCGATCGATAATTCTCTGCTTCTGATTGGTGGCTTTGGGCTATAACATTTATGTAATCTATTTCACTGTTATTATTGACTCATAAGATTTATTGATTAGCTTAAATAATTTCCTTAATGTATATAAATATTTACAGTATATTCGAGTGAAGCCTGATGGAGAATCCAACTGGAATTCACAATATGGGACTTTTAATAGTGGAGATCATTAGTTAATTGAAGCTAGACCACCATGGAAAACCTGAAAGCACTGGACAACCGTTTAATGATATTGTGATACTTCTCAGCAGTGCTCATCCACTATCGCGCACGCCAAATTTGAAACCAGGACCTATCGGTCTCTTTCGCGAACGCTTGATCTCTAGAGTACTGAACTGGCATCCAACGGTGGTAATGTATAACTTCAACCAATCTATGATATTGCACAACCGTCCACCATTGTGTTCCGTGAGTAACTACCTTAGACCAGATACGGTTGGACTTCACTGGTCACGACATCTCACTAGAACTTTAGGAAATCCATCTTTAACCTAGTCACTAGTGAGCACATGAAACGGCCCTCCAGTGCTTCCAGGTTTTGAATGGTAGTCTAACATCGATCCATTCATGATCTCAATCAAAATTCAATCATCTCAAAAACCCTAGTCATTAATGTTTATGTGTCTGAGATTCGATTAGATGATGCTTCCTTCCATAGTAACACAAAGATACCAACATATTTTATGTATCAGTCTAACACTCTGCTCAAAGATATTCAGAATGAATTATCAAAATAAATAACGTCTAGGTTAGTCAATGAGAATCAATGGTAAACCATGTACAACATACTAAATTATTTCCGAGTATTTAAATAATAAAGTGACATGTCTCTTTAGATTTCATTCAAAAATTTCCTCATTTCTATACACTTTAATTCACTGATACTGATGCTCCTGATAATGATCTCCAAATCGCTTTCTAGTTAACGACAATTCTCTTGTACTTCAACCTTGAATAGCAGAATGAAAGTGATAAGTGTCGAATAAAGTCTTACTTTCAAGGAGGTTTTATTTACATAAAGCAAAAGCATCTATATGTTTAAAGATGACCTTGATAGATTATGAAGGTTTCTGGCATCAATAAATTTATTAACAAGATAGATAGCTAACTGTTATGTTTCTAGCTTATACGACTACCGCGAATAGGATTGCCATATTTAGATACGCCGACTTATACGACCAACAGATGACGCATACACCTGGACGAACAGTCTGAAGTCCCGATTGGTCCTTTTCCAACTAGCCCTGCCTGTTAAGTCCAGAACACAAATTTCAGCTTCTGCAATATGAATCATATATTTCAAACATACTGGGTTTATATACAAGCCAAACTGTCCACATTACATCGTAAGATAGGAAAATAACATTTGTACAAAATTTAGCCAAAAGTGGATTTGATAGTCATACAATAAAAAAATATACGTATAATATTAGTTCATAAATAGATCCCAACAGTTACCTTTCATTATTCTCGTTGGGATATAACACTATCCAATCACAGTGTAACATAACATTCTGTCAAGTTTCCATTAGGCATTGATTGGACGAAGTATTTTAAGCCTTATCCCAGTTTCTGGAAGTTTTTTTTTGAGGTTTCTTTTTCAAGGACTGCCAACACTCTACACTCTACAAAGAGTTATCATACAGTTATTTCACTGGTTGAAATCATGAGTCAATTGAAGCTAGACCACCATGGAAAACCTGGATGCACTGGACGGCCTTTTTGTCCTAGTATGGGACTCTTCAGCTGTGCGCATCCACGACCTCGCCCCCTGCGAGATTCGAACCCAGGACCTAGTGGTTCCGCGGGCGAGCGCTTAACCAACTAGACCACTGAGTCTACCGGCATCCAGTGGTGTTAATGTCTAACTTCAACCAATCCACGAAGTTGCGCCACCGTACACCATTGTCTTCAGTGAGTTGATATCTCACAACAGATCTGGTTGAACTCCACTGGTAAAGGCTTCTCACTAGAACTCCAGAAGTATCTCTTGGAATCAGTCACTAGTGAGCAGATGATTATTATTAGAAGGGGTTTTGTGGAGATTTTTAGAGAGATATCAACTCACTGAAGACAATGGTGTACGGTGGCGCAACTTCGTGGATTGGTTGAAGTTAGACATTAACACCATTGGATGCCCACCGGCTCAGTGGTCTAGTTGGTTAAGCGCCTGGTGCGAGACTGGTAGGTCCTGGATTCAAACGTCGCGGGATGTGGGATCGTGGATGTGCACAGCTGAGGAGTCCCATACTAGGACAAAAAGGCCGTCCAGTGCTTCCGGGTTTTCCATGGTGGTCTAGCTTCAATTGAATCATGAATTCAACCGGTGAAATTTCTAGAAAATCTCCACAAAACCCCTTGTGATACAGTTATTTATCTTGGTTCAACAATATCATGTCCGTAAGTTAAATGGATTTCTTTAACTGAACCTTTTAAAAGACATAATCTGTATAGATATCCCTACACACATACAAAATGTATACAGATTCATTTTCTGGACTTGTTATCGCATTTTCTCATTTGATTTTAATAGTTTCTACTTTGGTTGTTATTATTATTACTATTATTAGTAGTGTTCCATTAATTTGATATCTACACAGAGTAGTTGCCTTATTTTCTCCCTCCGAAAACTAGTTCACTCATCAACATATTTATCGGACTATTGATACCATTTGTGTTGAATCTTTTATAGAGTTATTACTACACATATTATTAACAATCTTTTCCTTTATTATTCGATTATAATTAGTTAATTAATATTGAGAGGTTTATGGCAATTATTGAATTTTGTGCTTTACATAATGAATTAAACTTAGTTAGATAAACATTGAAAGCCAGAAAGTGTTTGGCAATTGTTTCATTGTAGTCTTGACCAATGGAATTTATTCATGTCAACATGAATGTAACTACCCACTATTGACTATATATAATGGTTACGTATTACATATTGATCAAAATTATAATCCAGCAGATGCCAAACTAGTAATTTACAGGTTAAGCCTTTGCCGCGAGATCGGAATTTCCGGACTCCTATCACTGATGTAGTTGTGCATGAGTAGTATTGAAGAGTGTCATACTGAGAAAAAATAGATATTCATTAGTGTCGGGTTGTGGAAATTATTGAGTTTTTGATTGAAATCATGAATCGATCAATGTAAGACCACAACTGAAAACGTGAAAGCACTGGATGGACATTCCGTCCTGGTATGAGATTTAGTAGTGCGCATCGACGATCCTGTACGCGAGATTCGAAGCCAGAACTTTCGGTTTCGTGCGCAAATGTCTAAGTTCTAGACCACCGAGCCGGGATCCAACAGTGTTAATGTTTAACTTTCTATTTTTTCAACGGTATTTAAAGTGAGATGGCGAGGCTATAATTTATGAACGACCTTTGAATGAATTTTAAGTGACCTTGAGAAATATTGGCCAATCAGCAAACAGTCGGTATAGAGTAAAAATATATTATACAAAACCAAAGTAACAAAGTGGATCCACCTCTTATACGTGGTTCAACAACTTTTCAAAGTTAGGAAGAGGTTCAGAGGTTCTAAAATCGTAATGCATGCAGTAGAGAAAATGGCTACAGAATCGTCGGCCTCTGAAGCCATGATAAGGTCGCAAAAGCTTTTTCAGCCTCGACTATATAGATTCAATATATTGTAGTACCTGGCTGTAGCCAGTGTTACTGGTGCTTTTATTATCTATTTCACAATAATTGTCATAATTTGCCTTAGGAATTATATATAGGGTTTTTATCACGAACTGACATCAGCTATAATGCCAAAAATTTATTTAGCCAAATGGATGAAAGGCTTTCGCGTTAAAATCCGTGATCTATTATCTTCTACGTGATTGATTCGTCCACAAATTATAGTCTCGCCATTTCATTTGTTATAGCCGCTCAATTATCACGTTTTATATAAAATCCTCTGTAAACCAATCGTACGTTAGCATTAAGTACTGAAGTTAGGGCTACGGCCTTGAAACCCCTCAAACACTTCTGATTGGCTCGTCTATAAATGATAGTCTTGATGTAAATAAACCTCAATCCTGCAGGAGGTCAGTCGCGGCCATGATCGCTCAATGGTAACGTCTCTGACTATGAAACTGGGTGACACAGGATCGAATCCATCAATTCCCTCAAGACTACAAGTACACCATGTTGACAAGTGTCAAGTAGTATGAAACCTAGGTCCAGGGTTTCCTGTTAATTACCTGCAATCACCATTTTATCCCACTGAGTATTTATCGTTAAAGTTAGTTTGTAATTACTAATCTTCCTCAAGTGATAGTTGCTAAATGTTTTAATATAATGTTATGTTATAATTGATAGCAACAATTTTCTAATTATGCGTTAAACTCAATGTATTTATTTAAATCTGTAGAGTTAAATTATGTAAGCATGAACCAGTTAAGTTTAATAAGATGAACTTAAGATCATAACACATACTTGGAAGATGAGTCCTAATTACCTGTCAATATACACTCTTACTTCTAATAATATGTAACTAAAGTATAGAAATGAATCATAGAAACTCCTGTAATTAATCTGAGTTAAATGATGTTATTGAAAAGATAGATATGCAAAATTTTTCTCCAATCCTCCTGGCATAAATGTCTAGAAATACGGATAAAAACACATTTTTTTTGTAAGCAATGATGGATAGTGGTTAGCAGTGGAATACAGGACACGCGTTTCGCCCTATCTGGGACTCGTCAGCTGGATGTACCTGCATCTCAGAGAGTTGATGTTCACTCTGGGACTCGAATCCAGTACCATTCGCTTCAAACGCCATCGCGTTATCCACTCAGCTACTGACTTCAGATATCCACTTACTTGTGCAGTGGGGTGAATTTAAATTCACTTGTTATTATTTGACTTGTATCTTCCCATTGAGGTTTAAGATTGCAATTGATCAGTCTGTTATTGGCATATGTGCATACTGTGCATACTGCCTCGATATTACCTTAATTCACAAGCATTATAAGCAGAAGCAAGCGGCAATCAGGACTTAATAAATAAGTGAATAACGTGATGGCGTTTGAAGCGGGCAGTGCTGAGAAGCAGATATCTCCGGCCGACAAGTCCCAAATAGGACGAAACGCGCGTCCTGGATTCCGCTGCTAATCACTATTCATTATTGCTTACAAAAAAGCTTGTGAATTAAGGCAATATCGAGGCATACGCACAGTATGCACATATGCCAATAACAAACTGATCAATTGCAGTCTTAAATCACAATGGGAAGATACAAGCCAAACAACACCAAGTGAAAAACACAATTGTTCATGATGTCATAGTGTAGTCATAGTGTAGTGAACAGAACACGGGTTGCGACAATCAAATATATTTAACACAAAATTACCGGACTTGTTAATAAAATCTAACAATCATAAAGTAAATGCTTACATTTGCGAAATGTCCATCAACTGTCTCATAATGACTCAGACTTCATTGTTCTTGTATTTTCATACAAACTGCATCCTGTTTTCATTCTTTACTGTTCGATCCTCTTGTCTCTCTGTTGTCAGACCTTCTGTTCACGACTAACATCATCTACTACTTATGTCAATATAAGTAGCACACACCACAATTGGAATAGATAGATGATATAAAACGTTTTAAAGTTAGTAGAAGAAATTCTTTTACTGAATATTTTCAGATTTCAATGAATAAGAACATTTAAATAATCTTGGCAAAACTGTATATATATTTAATTCGACTTGTTCCCAATTGTAGACTGTTCATTCTTATTATCTGTCCCGATTGATTGATCACTGGGTGGCGATCAATGTCATGTGTGTCAAGTCCTTATTTAGTGCAGATCAAATGCTATCGACCATGTTGCAATGTGGCCACCAGTTTAGGTGACTCGACACTGTGTGCACTATATATTGAGATTAGATGGTGGTTGGAGGTAGTCGACAGGAAACCCTGGACCCAGGTTTCGTGTTGCTTGGCACTCTTCAGCAAGGTGTACCTGTAATCCGCCGGGGAGCACCAGTTCCCTCAAGATTACAGGTACACCTTGTTGACGAGTGCCAAGTAGCATGAAACCCGGGTCCAGGGTTTCCTATCGACTACCTCCAACCACCATCTAATCATATTATCTGTCCTTTAGATTGGTTAAAAAAAGATATTTTTCAAGGTTATTTTAAGAACTACTCATCTTTTATCTTGTATTTTGTAACTATCATTATCCGTAATGTTTTCTATGCTCATTATGTCTTGCTTAGTACATTCGATCACTTTCCCGTTGATTTAATGAACTTTCGTTGTATATTAGGTGTATAGTTATCATCAGAGACTTCATTTCATTCATTAACGTTCACTACATTTCTATTCTTCACCTAGTATCTTGGACTGCACTACAGTGGATGTGTTTAGAAAAGATAGTTCATGATAACTCCGGATTCTTAAAGTTGTTCGTTAAAAATACACACTAATATAATACAACTATGCACTATATGAAGGGGAAATGACTGAAAGTGCTATGTAAAGTAAATTGAATAGACGTTAAAAGTGTTGAGTGTGGTCTCAATCTTAAATCATATACGCATATTCTAATTTTACTCATTACGTCTATGAACTATTTACGGTATGAGTATATTATAGTTACATTATACAATGGTTTTGTAGTGATTAGAAAACAGTGTTTAGTTACAATAAAACCTAAGAAAATTACAACGGATGGAAAGTTTTAACGGGATTAACGAATTTTTTCCACGTTAAAAATTGGTTTACTCACAATGTTCTCCCTCAGAAGCTAATATAGGGTTGTAAATAATGTTTAATACAACCCTCAAATAGCGTCAGAAGCGTTAGTGTTAGTTTATTAAGGTTTGGATTGTGGGTAAAGTTAGTTCAGTCAAACAACTTTGGTCCATGACATATTAGCAGATATGAAGTACCCAGTTGAGACCCACATGGTAACCACGGTCAGCTGTTGGGGAAATAACGTGAAGTAACTACGAATCACTTACAGAGACATAGATTCATTCAACTTTTGCCTAAATCATGCCATTGTATCTCAGTATCCTTTCATATATACTCTTTCATCCGATCTTCTTGTTTCATATTCTCAATGTTTGATGTTTGTCGTTATCATTATTATAACAGTTACCTCGGCTCCTTTTAATTTCACTTTCTTAATTTCACCTCACTGTGCTAATATTTTATGGTTACTTAGACTAATGCATTTTGGGGATAGAATCTACGGTAATTATGACTGACTGAATCCCATATAGTCAACTTAAGAAAATGCATTTTATAGTTGTATGATATATCTATCGATCAGTGTAGGATTGTGGATGAACACTGCCGAGGAGTTCCACACTAGGACGAAACGGCCGTCCAATGCTTCCAGGTTTTTAATGATGATCTAACACTAATCGGATCATGATTTCAATGTCTCTCTACGTTGATAGTCTTAGTTACCGAATGGAGGTAATTTTCTAAAAGGATATATATATATATATATATATATATATATATATATATATATAGTACGAACTAGCTGCAATCATATTCTGAATTTTGTAAAAAGATCAAAGAGTAGGTACTTTGAATGTGGTTGGTTCGATTTTAGATTGTACCGCTTTCTGAGTGGTTAACAACTGCTAATCCCTTACCAAGGTTATTTTAAGAGTCTGTCAATCCCGTTCTTACAAAATAAATTTACTTCATGGATCATTTTATTTTTATCGTATACATTCCAATGTATGTGTGTAATAATTTATTTTTACGGATGGTATTTACAAAGAAATCAACATACCTGGATGGCAGTGGACAGCTATTTCGTTCTAGTATGGGATCCTTCAACTATAAGTTCCGTAATACAATGCTAAAAGTCTTCCTTATTCAGTCAGTAAGTGATATAGAATAATCCCAACCTAATATCCACAGTTAAATATTGTCTCACTCTATGCTTGATTGACTCCACAAATCAAGATTTCACCTTAAAGCAGAACCTTATATTAGATTGTTTTTTAACAATATGAAAGTAAGTTTCTTCATAAACTAACTTTATCTGGTTAGAAGTGCAGATTATTGAATACTGTCAAACGTTGTTGAATGATTTGATATTACACAGTTTGAGGCGGTCCCAAAATATCCCTCGTCGAGTTTTCTCGAAGTCTAGACACGTCAGGAAACGTTTCATCCATTCGCGTTAAATTGAATCTTCGCATAATTACGTGGACTGGATATTTACCTATATTGCTACCGTAATTAGTGTAGTTCCAGAAATTTCCATAAGCCTAAGGTCAAATGCAACTTCATAAATGCCCTCGTTTTGTATTTACGTAAACTGACCCTGAAGTAAAGCTACAACTGACATTTCTTACCTTCCTTCTGGTGTTCCAGTTGACGTGCATAAGTAGTTGAGGTATTTAAAACCATCTAGGGAGATAGTTTAGGCGTATCGGTAGGACTTTATATCTACAGTTTTAAGGGAACTGGTGCTACTTGGTAGATTTGAATTTAGTTCAATCGCTTTTACAAACTCAGATGTAACCACTGAGCTGTCAAAGCGACGAATGAACTCATGTAGAACTGAAATATTCTTACGATACACTGGTCACTAGGTGTTGACTAATATCGTGTTTATTCAGGTTTTTTTTAGCTAAGTGTCTAGTAAGCACATTAAGACTTGGTCAATATAATTCGATCATCTTTATAAACTGGACAAATATGATATTAGACATTAATTGGTGTATAATCAACTTTTCTTATTGCTTCCTTATTTCCTATGGAATGCTTTTTGACTATGTTACTAGTTCGTAGGAAAGTGAATTAGCTTTGCAATTATTATGATGAGAGGTTATTTTCAATAGTTGAGATCATGAATCAATTGAAGCTAGACAACCATGGAAAATCTGGAAGTACTGGAAGGCCGTTTTGTTCTTCTGTGGGAATTCTCGGCAGTACTCACCCACAATCGTGCCTCGCGAGATTCGAAACCAGGACCTATCGATTTCACGCGCGAACGCTTAATCTCTAAACCACTGAGCCGGTATCCAGCAGTGTTAATGTCTAACCTCAACTAATCCACCATTGCTTTAGGTGAGTTACTATTTCACAATAGACCCAGTTGAACTCCATTGGTCACTGTTCGAATCTCGTGAGGCAGGTCCGTGGATGCGTACTAACTGATGGTACTTTTTGTTGTTGTTGTTGTTGTTGTTGTTGTAAAAGGGACATAAAACTGACATTTAATTTAATGAACTGATTCCAATTATTTGATGATATGCTCATAAGAAGTTTAGACAAATTTCTATAGAATATTTATTATAATTACCAGATATTTCAATGCAGACAGAGTCTGAAATGAATGTACAATATAATCAGATTATATGTATATTTAGGTTTTTAGATATATAATAAAGTGTGTATACTTTGTAGTGACCTACTGTTACCAAGAGAACGCGATTGATTTAATGGAAACAATCATTATTATAACCAATTGTACCGGTGATTGTTTTACTGTGCTAAAGACAGCCATATTATTGCTCCTTTATCCTTCCATTGATTGCGACCGTGCACGAGCTCGGTTACGCTCGGTAACCACGCTTGTACTCCTTTGGCACGATCTCACTATCCTTTCGATACCACGAGATCGCCAACAAATACATCTCGACTACAGCCATCAACAGACTTCTGATATTTGGTTTACGGGGGATTTTATCGGTTAACTGGCACGTAGTCTTCTTGTAGTGGTGTTCATAGTAAATCGCGACTCGACCCACGCTACAACTTAAATTAAGTAGTCTCTTTATTTATCGGTTTAAATGACAATGTAATTTAATGATCTTGATGTAGAAATCTGTATTCTGTTACTTTAAAGTTAAGTGATAGATACTGTACATTGAATTGTAATAAACGTAAAGTCGTTTCAAAGCTGCAATTCAATACTCTTTCAAAAAAATGAATGATATTGATCAATAATTTACCTCACCATGCTTGAGAAGTCTTAAGTTTAGTATGCTTAATGTCCTCAATTTTCAAGAAGTATGTTTTATCATGTACTTTCCGGTATTTTTCCGTTCATTTAGTTGAAAAGTGCTGGATATTTCAGTGTAATTCTCACCACATATTTCATTTCAAGAGTCTACAACTATGAATAACTATCTTCTATAAACATGTCAGTCAGCGTAACACAGTTATACTAAAACTCAAGGGTTAAAATGAAATGTTCATTAGGAAGCCGTGACCAGATGGAGTTCAATCATGTCAGTTATCCACTTAAGGCAATGAAAGTTGCTTACACAATACTGTGAACTGATTGAAACTACATATAAACACCATTGATAACAGCCTAGTGGTTAAGAGGTTAGGCGTACATGAGCAAAACCGAAGGTTTTGTATTCGATTTAAGCGTGCAGAATCATGGATGCCCACTACAGAGGAGTCCCATACTGGGATGAAACAACCATCCAGTGTTTCAAGATTTTCAATGGTCTAACATTAGTCGTTTCATGAGTTCAATAACACTCTAATATACATCACACGTACAGAACACTGGGAACTCTGTAGATTACAACTATAAATCTTTTCCCTATTGATCGAACATTTAGGGTCTATCTCATATATGTATGTATATACCCAAACAGGCTTTTGATCAATAAGGATGTGATAATTTATTTCATTTTTTTTCTTTATCTCTTTAATCAATCGATTTTCAATAAATTATCTGAATAGTTTATTGGATGTATGATATCCTCAGTAATCAGATATGATATAGAATAGGGAGAGAGGGGGAGAGAGAGAGAGGATATATATCAAATGGATCATGCTGGTTTTCATGCCATGCATACCATACAATTGATCAAAGGTCATAATAATAATGTCATATATTTACATTCCTGTTTACATTCCTGTATCAAATATACACACACATACCCATATATACATTAGAAAGGTATTGGTAGGATAATAGAACAAACATGCTGATATTTTATACTAAAGAATTAATATAACACATACATACATCCATATCCATATACATGGAAATGAGTACATGGGAAACAATCTATCTTATTGTCGACTTAAAATAATTTTTTTGATTGAGATCATGAACCGATGAGTGTTAGACCACCACTGAAAACCTGGAAGCAGTGGACGGACGTTTCGTCCTACTATGGGACTCCTCAGCAGTGTCCATTCATGTGCTCACTAGTGACTAACTTCGTGAGGGAATTCTCGGAGTTCTAGTGAGAAGCCGTGACCAGTGGAGCTAATCCGTATCGGATAGAGACAGATACAATGGAAGATGTATCAGAAGGGGTTTGTGGAGATTTTAGAAATTTCACAGATTGAAATCATGAGTCAATTGAAGCTAGACCACCATGGAAAACCTGTAAGCACTGGACGGCTGTTTCGTTCTATTGTGGATTGGTTGAAGTTAGACATTAACACCATTGGATGTCGGCCGGCCCAGTGATCTAGTTGGTTAAGCACCTGGCGCGAGACTGATAGGTCCTTCGTTGGAATCTCGCGGGGTGCGGGATCGTGGATGCGCACTGTTGAGAAGTCCCATAATAGCACGAAACGGCCGTCCAGTGCTTCCAGGCTCTTAATGGTCGTCTTACATGAATCGGTTCATGATCTCAATCAAAAACTTAATAATCTTCACAACCCTATACTGATTTAAAATAATGTTCGATGCTTTATATCATTTTTTTATTAAGAATAGAAATTTAATGAGAAACTATTAGAAATTAGGAAGCTATTTTATCATAATACAAGGCTTCTCATGAGTTCATATCTATAACTCTATTGCAGGAATGTGTCAATTCAAAAGACATTAGGAAACAAATTAGTTTAGTCATTGAATTAGAATTATGTGAATTCATTGTCTTTGACTTTGTTGTTGTCTTTGTTACTTTCGAAAATATCTCTCATGATAACATTAACCAAAGTCATACAATATTAGTAATATCTTCTATTCTCTAACATGTAACAGAATAGAGGAATATTCAATCTCCAACTATTTATCAACATTAGGAACATTCAAGTTACGATTATTCTGAAGTTACCCCGTCTGAGTTTATACAATGTAAACTATGTTAAGTTACTTAGACTAGTGGGTGGTATATTACAACTAGATCGATAGAATTTGATTACTACTAAAAAACCAGACAAATATGATACTCATTACTATGTGATTACCAATAAATGTAAATATATCAGTTGTGCAAGAAGTCAGTAACATTCGGAATGGTTCAGTAATAACATCTCAGATTGTGAATCTGGTTGATGCAAGTTCGAATCCTACTAGCGGGTAACAACTATTTCAAGAATGCAAATATCCACTACTTACGAGTATCAACTTGTACAAATCTAGGTGGAGCATGGTTTCTTATTGACTACTACCAACCAACTAACTCTGAACTTTATTGAATTACTATTATTTTGACTATGTTATCTGCTCTCTTAATTGTTTTACAAATCAATAGAACTTTCCATTAGACGTGATTCATTAAGCTATGTTTTAACATGGTGCAATTAAAGGTATCATACTGAAACTTGTCACTTTCTTACATTGGATTACAGCATATTTTCAAAATTACCATTTGATTATAAATGTATCTACCGTCATAACGCATACTATTTCTGTACCGAAATATCAAAAGATGAGTGGTCCTTCGTTGAGAAAAAAAAGACAACAATAATTGACATGGATTCTTGTAAACGTTGGTCATTTCTAGGTGCCCGATTTTTTGACAGTAAACGCTGTCTACATTTCCAGTTGAAGTTATGAAGTTAGTAATCTGTAGACTGTGTCTATCACAGACTGATCTCAGTTGGGGTAACATCGAGAACCAGGGAGTACTGAACTTATATGTAACTATCTTCTCGAACAAAGATTGTTGCCTTAACGAATCTGTGCTTCTACTAGTATGGTTTTACCAAATACTCTAGAATATTTTAAAAATGCAATGAAATGAACACTAGCTTCGTCTGTTTTGGCATTTCACAACAGCATCGAACAAAATGAAACTCATATACAGGGAATCGAATGATCTACAATTTCGAAGTATCGCGACAAGTACTGTATAATCCATCATATATTGTGTTGGTGCTCAAAAGACTAAAAAATGAGATAGTCTCTGTGATAAATTAGTTGACATATATAGCAGCAAGAAAGTATTGGATAGTTGTTTCGTTCTAGTGTGGGACTCTTCAGCAATGTATGTATGGATAAGACCCAGGAACTGCAAATTTCGCAGTAGACACTTAATCGTTTAGATCCACTGGATTGGCGTCAAACTGTGCAGTTTCAATTTTAATCAGACTTGAGGTATCAATCGATGATTATCCACTGAGTCTAATCCAAACTGTTTCTCTTCCAACATGTCTGAAAAATACAACTTATAAATTAATAAAATCTCCACATAACCCCTTCAATTAAAATCATGTATCGTTTAATTTTAATCCACTAGTCTGATGGTTTGAGTGAACATTTATTTGACATGTAGTTCATTGTAAATAATTTTTTATCAAAATAGGGTTATGGAGATTGTTGAATTTCAATTGAGATCATGAATCGACCAATGTTAGACCACCACTGAAGACCTGGAAACACTGTGCGTCCATTTCGCCCTAATATGGGACCACTGAGGAGTGCGCATCCATTGTCCTGCATGCGGGACCCCAACTCAGGACCTTCGGTTTCGCGAGCGAATATTTGACTTTTAGACAACTGAGCTGGAATCCAACGTTATTCATGTCTAGCTTCAACCAATCCATGATATTGCACAACCGTCTTAAACCGTAAACAGATATCTGAAGGTTTAAGAAACATACTAGAATTAAGTTATGTTTTTTATTTTAAACAAGTTTCATCTTAAAAGTGACGAGGCCAAGTAATGTGTTTATCTTCATTTCAACCAAATTATACTGGATTATAGAAATTTTAAGAAAAGGAGATAAACTTTCTTAAAAAGAGTAATATCAACTTGGGTAAGAGTGAAGAATCATTGGAAATTAGGAAACTTGAAACCGCTGTTACAACAGATAAATTCAACTGATAAATCACATGGGAAGATCAAATTTTCGTCCTGGATTCTGAATATGTTAGAGCTAGACATCTGCACTTGTAACGGTTATGAGATTTCTTCACTCAAAGATAGAAGGAGTGATAGACCTAAAGATCTCGTACAGTTATGATTCGATTAAGTCAATATATCACTGTCTAATTAGTATATATTGTTAACTTCAGCTAATCTTTAGCATACAGCAATGATTGTATTTAACGAGCCACATTAGTAATTTCAGTCTAATTTCTATAATGATTGAGCTTTAGAGTTAATAAATTTAAACTTAATTCTCTGGAAAGCTAAATATGAATCTATGAATAGTTATTGGTTAGTTTGAGGAGAGAGTGAAGAGACTAGGGATTATTATAAACATACTTTCACTTAGGAAATGATATCATTTTGTTGCTGAGCATAATGTAAAGAAATAATGTGAAAATCGTTGAGTAATATCGTGGATTGGTTGAAGTTAGACATGAATAACGTTGGATTCCAGCTCAGTGGTCTAAAGGTCAAATATTCGCTCGCAAAACCAAAGGTCCTAAGTTGGGGTCCCGCACGCGGGACAATGGATGAGCACTCCTCAGTGGTCCCATATTAGGGCGAAACGGATGCCGAGTGTTTCCAGGTTTTCAGTGATGGTCTAACATTGGTCGATTCAAATTCATATTTTTTTGTTAACCATTTCTCACCTATTCTATAAAAACTCGCGTCATAATGGCTATTTCAAGGCAATCCACACACGATGCTCGGTAACCAACAGAAATCAATCAGAGTAACTTTATCGAGGGGTCCAGTCACTTGACTATTAGTGAATAATTCCTTTTGGACTGTTTACTAATCACTAAGTAAGTAAACATTAGAAATATGGAAGGCATTTAAAGTCATTTTCTCCTGAAATATAAGTTTATTCAAGTTAACACTACATGCTAGTCATCTCAACAATGGTAATAATCCTGAATTCACATTCTATCATGTTAAAAAAAGTATGTACCGTAAACCTCATCACCTATCGAATTATTAATTTGGATATATTGTGGTGTGTGTTACTGATGTCGACAGGTATAAGTAGTATGTATCATCAGTCTAAAGTGGAATGTCTGGCGGTAGAAGGTTGAGAAAATAGAAGAAAAGAGAACGAGAACAGAGAGGAGTGTTTGGTATGATAACGAAGGAATAACAAAGTCTGAGAAAATGGGTGGAGATTTCGCGAATGAAGTATTTACTTTAGGGTTCTCAGATTTTACCATCATATTCTGTGATGTATTAAAACACATTTGGTTGTCTCCGCCTTTGTTCACGTTCACTACAATATAACTGTGGAAAATGAGAGAAACTTATGGAAAAGATTCTTTCAGCCATATGGGCAAATTTCTTTAGTTAGTTAAAAACAAAAAGACTGATAAACAGTCTAAGAAAAAATAATATTTATTTATAATTTACTTCATGCTATGTTAAAACTATTCGTTCACATTATCGGTTTTATGATAAGCTAAAAGCTTAGCTGAAAATTATCTTAGGGTTATTTGATCGGTCATACAAGTTCGTCCGTATCATTAACATGAATCTCGCGTGGCGGGATTGTGGACGCGTACTGCTGAAGAGTCCCATATCAGGACGAAATGACCGTCAAGTACTTTCAGGTTTTCCATGGTGGTCTAGCTTTTATTGACTCATGAATTCCACTATTAAATTACTATAAAATCCACAAAATCCATCACTGGTGAATAAAAATCTTCGTTGACTTGGGAAAAAAATCCAAAACACAAAAGAGGCTTTCTGAATCTGATCATCGAAGTACTCTACTACATGTGTTGAGGACAAAAACACAGAAGGAAAATACTGTAAAGGTGGTCTGTAAGTGCGAACTTGAGTGACTGTTTAAATTAATTCGACAAGTTCTTGATTATATTGTAGCAATCAGAAAACAGTAGTTATAAATGGATGATCTATGGTGTTGGGGCTATCATAAATTATACTCTTAATGTTCAATCGATAATTTACTGAATTCATGAGTCAATTGGAGCTAGACCACCACGGAAAACCTGGAAGCACTGGACGGCCGTTTCGTCTTAGTATGAGACTCCTGGCGGATTCGATCCCGTGTCACCCAGCTTCACAGTCAAACGTTACCACTGAGCTAACCGGGCCGCGGCTGACCTCCTGTAGGACTGAGATGTAATCACAATTGATTGATCACTGGGTGGTGATCAATGTCATGCATGTCAAGCTGGGTGGCACAGGATCGAATCTGCCAGGGAGCACTAGTTCCCTCAAGATTACAGGTACACCTTTCTGACGAGTGCCAAGTAGCACGAAACCCGAGTTCAGGGTTTCCTGTCGACTACCTCCAACCACCATCTAATCTCACTAATTCGGCGTACATTTTCCTGACCACTTAAATCTGGGAATGGTATTTTTGAGATAATATACAGATGAGATTTGCTTATGTTTTCAGTATTGAGAAATATACTCAGTTGGTAAAGAAAATTGATAAGTTACTTAAAAATAGGAAAAAAAATTTAATTTGAAACATGGTTTCCCTAAAATTTCAAAGTGAATTTTCATATTTCCCTTATCTTATTTCATTTGAACTCGCTTCTGATTAGCGGCATATGCCTCATGGGGGCGTAAGTTTCAAATAATATAGATGTCGACCATCTTGCTGGATCAATAGTTCAATAGATAACTCTCGAGAGTTATAAAGCAACGGTTACTGGATTTCAGCCGCTCAATGAAAACATCCATACGTATGGTAATTACATCCGGCTAAAAAGTTTCAAATAGGATGAGACTACTCGTCTTGGATTCCACTTATAGTCACTGTCTAAAATGTTATACCTTGAGACGCCAATGTATATCACGTGTTAAAGTCACTAGTCACGATTCTGACTATCGTTTGGTTCATCTATATTGCCAACAAGACTGCTGACCTTCTAAGTACCAAACGATACACCAACCAACAAACAACAATTAACGCCTTAAGGCTTAAAGGTCCTGAAGCACCTTGTAACCCAGTAGCCAAATTGAAGACGAAAACAGAACACAACCTAGTTCTCTGTTGTACTCAATTCAATTATGGCTCAAAACCCATACAAAAATATGCCTGAAATGAGATCATAAGCCGATCAATATTAGACTAGCACTGAAAATCCGGAAGTACTGGACAGCAGCGTTTGGTCCTGGGCTTAAGTCCCGCGTGTGTAATGTGGGTGCGCATTGCTGAGGAGTCTCATACTAGGACGAAACAACCGTCCAGTACTCTCAGGTTTTCAATGGTAGTGCAATATTGATCGGTCCATTATATCAATTAAAACTCAACATTTTCCACAACCCTATACTGACACTTGAAACACTTGAGTTCACACCCTGTCAAATAAGAAATCTTACATTATACTCAGTCACCCCATAAATGATAGAAGGATGAGCAACCAGTACATAATTAGTTAGCAATAACTAAAAGACAGTAAAACGGATAAAAATGGTTAATAAGTTCACAAGAAGTTTACATAAGGAGAATATCGCAGTATAAAACAGAGCGTATATCATAATAGAGACTTTTCATTGACCACAAATCGTTTTATACACCATAATTTGATCATTTCTTACCGATTATTATTAAGATGTAAAGATAAAATGGATGAAATGAATTCAGTTGTCACTATGAGGATGGTTCCGTTGGTGATCATCAATATTACGGTTTGTCAAAATATGTTGCTAATCAAGTGAACTTAGAAATTCATCCAATCAAATGATGGTACAATAGTTTGTGATGTAGTTTACCATGTTATTCACGTTGTTTATGGGAAGAGTTCGTAGATTTTTAGCCCTAGTGAAGAGTCTTAGAGCTGGAATAAATAGTTATCCAGTAGTTTCTGATTTCAAAATAATACATCGACTAGTGTTAATCCATGAAAAATATAAATTACTTTGATGGTGTTGTGTCCTGTAAACTAAATGACTTAATTTTAGAGCTTTCGTAGTCAGTCTGGTCAACATTATCAGCCTCTACTTGAAAATATAATCCAAAACGACTATGAAAGCTTCATAACTAAACTATGAAGCTTAAAAGATACACAATATTGCCAAAAGCATCCACTCGAGCCATCAATCTTCTCTGTTATTTCAAAATGTTAGTAATTTTTCACCTGGTATTGTTTTACTTATATCTTCCCATGGTTATTTAGGACTGTAATTGATCAGTTTCATGTTGGCACATGTACATCCTATGCGGATTGCCTCGATATAACTTTAAGTCACAAGCTTTTTAAGCAAAGATGGATAGTGGCTAGTAGTGGAATTCAGCATGCGCGTTTCATCCTATTTAGGACTCGTCAGCTGCATGAATCTGCATCTCAGGGTTGATGTTCACTCCGGGACTCGAACCCATTACTGTTCGCTTCAAACAACCTCTCTTTATCCACTTACCTACTGAGTTCTGATAGCTACCTGCTTGTGCAATGGGGTGGTATTTAAATTTACTTTTACATTATATAATGACCAATCTTTAACACTACCCACTTCATCATTCATAGATGATCTCTATTTGTTTCTCAATTTCTAGAATGCTTAATGGACCAACTGTCCTATTAAAAAATAGTACAACATCATTATGTAATCCAGTAATCAATAATTTATCATCAAGATCATCATCATCATTAACATCAACAAATAATAATAATCATAATGATAATGATCAAATTAAACCTGATCTATCTCAATCATCATCATGTTTATCTACTACATTATTTACTAATTATTCAATGCATCCAATTCATAATCATTCTATATACACTACAAATCTATCATCATCCATTAACTATGATAATACTACTACTACTACATTGAATCATCATAATCAACCATATCAACTATCAGATTCATTAAAAAGAACCAATTTCAATTGTCCTAATAACACCTTATTCATTAATCAAGGTATAAAGGATAAAATTAAATCATCGGAACAATTAACATCAACTATAATGATAAAAAATGATGACATAATACAGATTAGACGAAGATTACCACCATTAGGTAAAAGTGATAGTAGTGAAACAGGTCTACAAATCAATAATAATAATAATAATAATAATAATAATAATAATAATAGTATTGTTACTACGGCAACTAAAATTGTAATTGAAGCTGATCCTAATGACAAGGATAGTAATAATAATGACAATATTGGTCAACATAAAACTATTGAAGAAGGTGATATAAGTCATGAAGAAATTACTAGTGGAAAAATGTTACAAAGTCAATCAAATTCAGTGAACATTGAACATAAGTAAGTTTATCATTGTGTTTAAATAATATAGAGACTGTTGAACATTTTTTCCTAGGATAGGACTATTTAGTTGTGTGTATCTATGGTGCCGTCACTGGGAATCGAACTCGTGACTTTAGATTCTGAGCTGGAACTGGGATCCAATGGTGCACAAATATAATATGAATTGCTGAGCAGTATTTTTTTATAGTTTTGTCACATTTATAAACTTTGGACCTTTTTATAACTAAGTACAAGCTACACTTCACCTTCTACTGAATTTCACGTAAATATCCAATATCAGATGGGTTTTTGTGGAGATTGTAGTTATTTCATATGCTCACTAGTGACTGGCTTCACGAGGTATATCCTGGAGTTCTAGTGAGAAGTAGTGACCAGCGGAGTTCAACCAAGTCTGTTGTGAGATAGCAGCTCACTGAAAACAATGGTGAATGTGTCGCTCAATTTCGTGGATTAGTTGAAGTTAGACATTAACACCGTCGGATGCCGGCTCAGTGGTCTAGTGGTTTAGTGCTCGGGCGCGAAACCAGTAGGTCCTGGGTTCGGGTCCCGCAGGGGGCGCGGTCGTGGGTGCGCACTGCTGAGGAGTCTCACGATAGGACGAAACGGCCGTCCAGTGTTTCCAAGTTTCCCATGGTGGTCTAGCTTCAACTGACTCATGATCTTAACCATTGAAATATCCAATAGCCAATATCGTAAATTTGATTGGATCGTCGCTACAGTATAGTTCCACCAAATTAAAATAGATAGGTGATTCATGTCAACATGTTATGGAATATATTTAATTAAATCTCAGGGTTGTTGAAGGTACTCGGTAGGAAACTCGACACCACATCTATGTCATATCAGTTAGGAATCATCAACAAAGTGCACATGTAATCTGTAGAACTCAAAGTCTGGTTACTCAGTTTCACAGTGTGAATCGTTACTCCTGGGTTATGCATACAGTGACTAATTTACTATAGAACTGAATCTTTTATATCTGTTAAGTACCGACTATTAACCAGTGTCATTTTTGTCTAGTTTGTTGGTATTTATAGAATCCTATGAATCGAGTTACAATTAAGTGTTCATTGTAGTCGATCAGTAACCATAGCAACTAATTTCATGGCTAAATAGAACATGGGTGATAATCCATTTGAAAGATATATATTATAGATTTCTTGTACATTTCGTTAATTTCATTTTTTGCATCTCCATGCATATATAAAAGCTGATAGGTTCAATTCATTAGAAATATTACTATACTCGGAAAGTTTTTGATTGAGATCATGAATCGATGAGTGTTAGACCACCATTGAAAACCTAGAAGCACTGGACGGCCGTTTCGTCCTAGTGTTGGACCCTTCAGCAGTACACATTCTTGATCCCACACGCGACATCCGGACCCAGGACCTTCGGTCTCGCGCGCTAATGCATAAACTTTAAACCACTGAACTGGCACCCAACGTTGTTAATGTCTAACCTCAGACGATTCACAAAACTGTGCGACGATCGTCCATTGTCTGAGATAGATACCCGTCCACTCGGAAATTTGTTGACTTATTAGAGGGCATATCTTTAACGAAAATGTCAAATCATCATAAGCAAAGATGGATAGTGGCTAATAGCGGAATCCAAAACAGGCATTTTGTCCTATTTAGGACACATCAGCTGAATGTACCTGTATCCCAGAGTTTATGTCCGTTCCGAGACTCGAACCCAGTACCGTTCAATAGGGAGATTTAAACAAACATTACAAAATAAATATCAGATCATTTTAATTTTTACTGATTTTCCCATTTGTTTTTTTTTCTTTTAGTGAATTAACAAAATCAACTTTTCCAATCTCATCATATTCTAGTCTACGTGATATTGATAATGATCGAAATATGTGCCGTTATTGTCATAATCGATTACCAAGTTGTACACATCAATTAAATTTACTTCAACCTACCATTACCACTACTACTTTCAACAATAATAATAATAATAGTTTGTCGACCGGTATGATGGGTACTCGACAAAAATCCACATCAGCTATACCATCATGTTCAACATATGAGATTAGACCAAATACAACAGGGAAATTATCAGAGTATAAGCATGAATCTTATGATCCTTTATCTAATCATGATAATCATTCTTATTATTACAATAATATTAATCATCATAATGATATAGATAATAGTAAATTATTATTTCCAGCAAATTTCTGTCATGATAATTTACATATTATAACACCAAGTCAATGTTCAATTAATTATGTAACAAATGTTCAATGTTCATCACCATCATCATCAAATTATGCATATCATGAGCTCAATCAATCAAATCTTCCATATACTACTTCAATCACCACCACAACCACCACCACCACAACAACAACAACTACTACTACTACTACTACTAATAATAATAATAATAATAATATAAGTAGTATAAATGAAAATAATCATGTACAAAGCTTGAATTATCTCTATAGTGAAACATTTAATACTCCAAATCATTTAAATACACATTGTGATAGAAGAAATTACACAAGGGAAACACTTTTGATACATACTGACAATAGTATTGATAATAATAATGGTAATAATAATCATACAAGATCTTGTATGAAAACGGATCGATCTCATTCCGAGTCCATAAGTGGACCATTTCAACGCATATCATTATATTTTACAAATGATACACAAAATAATAATAATAATAATAATAATAATAATAACACTAATAGTAATAATGATAATAATAAAGAGAAACCTCAACATTATAAATCAGTTATTCGTAATAGTATTCCAAGTTATTCTATTCTACGTGGTACATTAAGAAGTTATATCTCTGAAGCAACATATAAAACTAGTAGTAGTCGTAATATTAAAACAATAAATCATCAACATACAATTACTGTGCCAATAGATTCAACGAATTCATGTCAAGATTCCTTAATACCAATCAATAATAACAATAACAACAACAATAACAACAACAACAACAACAACAACGGTAGTAATAATAAAAGTACAAAACATACAAATGAACATTTTGATACAATCATTGAAGATAAACATAATGAAGAAATGATTGTCAACAATGAAGTATCCACAATAAGACGTAGTTTAAATTCAACAACTAATACAAATCAAATTATACAAGATCCAAGATCAAGAACATGTTGTTTTTGTTGGTGTTGTTGTTGTTCATGTTCATGGTAAGTAAATCAATGATCAATAATCAATAATATTGATCTGATTGAGATTTGTTTTTTGTTTTTTTATTATTATTATTCAAGTTAATAATGCATTTCACTGATTGATATCATGAGTCAGATGAAGCTAGACCACTATGGAAAACCCGGAAGCAATGGACGGCCGTTTCGTCTTAATGTGGGACTCTTCAGCAGTGCGCATTCACGATCCCGCACCCTGGGGGATTCGAACCAAGGGCCTATCAGTCTCGCGCCAGGCGCTTAACCAACTAGACCACTGGGCCGGCCGGTATCCAACGATGTTAATGTCTAACTTCAACCAATCCATAATAGGACGAAACGGCCGTCCAGTGCTGCCAGGTTTTCTATGGTAGTCCAGCTTCAATTGACTCATGATTTTAATCAGTGAACTTTCTAAAAATCTCCCCAAAACCCCTTCTGATAATAATGTATTCATTTGTGTTGTATAACTTATGGCTTTGTGGCCCCTATCAATATATATGTAATGCAATGATAACGCTACTTTGAGAACAATGACTTTTCGACTGAACTAGTGAGTCATAAATCTGTACAAGCAGTTTAGAGTCTTTAATGGTCCTGCTTCCTGTGTAGACTTGCTTGCCTGTTAATTCCAGAATACCCATGTCACCCTTTGTTATATGAATCATTATATTTAAAACATACTGAGTTTATATACAAACGAAACAGACCATATCATACTATGAAATAGAAAATAATATTTGTACAAGATCTAGCCAAAAGTAGTTGTGATTGTGAGAAACTGTAATTAATAAACTGGATATAACTTAAGAACAGTAAGTTGTATCATAATAGTCTATAGATCGAAGTAAAGCTTGCAATAGGAGGAATATGAATATATATATAGCTTAGTTACTAAACAATTATACAATAAAAACATATGTATAGTATTAGTCCATAAATAGGTCACAACAGTTAGCATTCATTAGTTTCATCGGGATATAACACTATTGAATGGAATGATTGGGTTGATCATATTTTGTAAATAAAACCAATTTAAAAATTAATGAAAGTGGAAGTAAGATTTGAATGTAGTTTAACTGTTAAACCCACTAGTTGATCTTAGTTAAGCCACCATTGAGAACGTGAAGGCATTAGATAGTCATTTCGTCCCAGTATCAAACTCCACAGTAGTGCTCAGTCACAATCCCGGCACGCGGGACGTCCAGTCCTCTAAGGTGTTTAATGGTGATCTAGCTTAGACTGACTCATGAACTCAACTGTTAAAATACTACAATCTTCACAAATCCCCATACTGACTTGAATATATGTTATAGTTTATAGTATGAGATATCAAATTAGAGCACACTGATGATTCTTTCATGGATTGGAACATGGACATTTAAATAGTTTAGAGAGAAACAGAAAGATAAAATTAGATATGTGACTACAAATAGTTTACTATATATATACCATCTTCGATGTTAAGCAGTTGGAGAGAGTCGACTGGAAATCCTGCTTGAAATGCGTTTCGTGCTATTTGGAACTCATCAGTAAGCTATACCTGCAATCTTCATGGTTTAGTTGTTCCACGGTTGATTTAAACCCTGATCATTGAGCTTTATAATCTGAGGCATTATGCTGTGAACAGGGAAATAAGAAGCCCAGACAAAAGTTATTTTTTGGGACGTTATTTTATTTTATTCAAACCTTGTAAAACACATATCTATTTTTGTCCCTATTTTATTCTACATAACATGAGCTTTCGTTCTATGTAACATTCACTGCCATACCCTTTTTTGTTCCGAAACTATTGTAATTTAAACATCATATTTTGCACCTTATTTTCTACCCTAATTCCCAGTTTTGGACATAATTGTATTTTCCCAAATTATCGTACGTTGTGGTCAGGATATTCACTTATTTATTCATGTACCTTTTTGCACTAATCCGAATTCAGAGATTTCAAAGTGTTCCAACTGTCTTGTCTTCTCTCACTCACGTGCTTGCCAGCCAGTCAGGTTCTAGAATAGTTTTCTCTCTGCCCCAACATGCACTTCTCCAGTATTCTTTTCTGTCTTCTGATTTGAGACTGTGCGGGGGGGGGGGGGTTCTAAACGTTCGAGTACCGTAGTTGTAATATCGTAATATGCATTAATCAAATAGAAAACTTAACAGTCCGAGTAATTATCAGAAGGGGTTTGTGGAGATTTTAGAAATTTTCACAGATTGAAATCATGAGTCAGTTGAAGCTAGACCACCATTGAAAACCTGGAAGCAATCGTTAAAATCACTACAAATTTGTACAAAATAAGTTGGCATAAGAATTAAAGATAAGTTTTAGTGGAAATTTTTTTCCTAATATTTTTAGCATAACAGTTATTTACAGTTAGGGAATGAAATAAGAACGCAAAGTTTTACAGAAAGATTATCGATTAATGGATACATGCCATCGTGGATACGCACTGCTGAGGAGCCCCATGATGGGACGAAACGACCGTCCAGTGCCTCCAGGTTTTCAATAGTAATCTGACATCAAGCAATTCATGATCCTAATCAAAAACTTAATAATCTTCAAAACCTCATATTGATAAATGTTATCATTGTATGATCATTAATAGTCCAGACCGTTAATGGTACCTTGGCGTGATGATCCAGTTTGTATATTATCATGATCTATGCTGTCTAGATCATTGTTTTTTAAGTTCTACCATGGGAAATAGATTATTTGGCGAGCAGTATGAATAAAAGGTCCAAGGGCGTAGTCATATTAGTAATTGTGCTGAGAAATGTGATAGCAGTAAGGGGTTTCACTCAGATAACTAGCATTTGCAGTGATGCCAACTATTCACTCCTGAAAGGATCCGAATGGAATTTACAGGGTCTTCATATTGTTTCTGATTGAAGTTATGTAGTTAAGGTAAGGACAAAGAGTCTAAGATTAAATGTTTTATCACAAAATAACGTTAGACAAATGGAGAAATGCTCTGTAGCTAAACAGATGAGTGAATTTAACACAAAAAATAGGAATCGCTATCTGATTAGTCCACATATTAAATATAGTTCCATAGAAACTAAATGTCTACTCACTTGTTGTATACAGTCTAAAGATATGGAATTACGCATATGATACGTTTATTACAATCATTTCTACTTTATGAGGACAAAAACTAACTTTTCGGCACCATTTTAAAAGTTCTGAACAGTATACGAAGGTATTTCAATTGTTCGTTACACATAATAGCAGAATTTAGAGCAAAAGCCTGAAAGTCTAATCCTTGATTCTGATTGACTAGTCCTTAAACTATACTTTTACCAAATTTTATTACCTCAATCAAGTATATGATAATGAATAAACTGAATACTTTAGTGATTAATATTACTAGTGACTGACGAATGAATGTCGGACTAATAGACAAATGACTTTTTGATTTCATTTTAAAACCGTCTAAAATTAAACATTAAAACGCGTTTTTATAGAGTAGATTGAATGTGGCTAGTAGTGGAATCTGAGACGCGCATTTTGGAGCTCATCATCTGGATGTACCTGCATCTTAGAGTTGATATTCACTCAGATATTTGAACCGATTAGCTATGACGATAACCCATTAAGCGTTTAAAGCCAAATGTTGGATTGGTTTAAAGTCTTCTTGGCCTGACGGCTCGGGATACTCTCTCTGGTGAGGTTTACAAATGACCACTTCAGGTGAGCTTCATACTAGAACGGCACAACTGTCGAGCGCTTTATAGTTTCAACTAGCTGTTTGATCAAAATTAGTCTGCGATAAGGAACTCCAAAATAATGTGTTTTTAATTACTAAACTATGTTATTGGAACAGGGAAGAGATTTATGTGAATTACTTAATTTGAAATTCTCCATGGATTTCCATCGAGTCGAGGACCCTCAAAAATCAAAGAACACTTTCCAGAAACTTCACTGTTGTTTAAGACGTGTAGACAATCCAAAGCATGAAACTACTAGAGATCAAACTCAAGACTCTAGATACTCTTGGGATATAATAAACCGTCAGATTAATGTGTTAAGATCAATCAGTTTGTGCCAGTGTTAAGTGATGATTGTCACTCTCGTCAACATGGATAACTTTCATCTGTCATGAGTTTTCACTTTAGTCCCAAATGGTGTTCATTCAGAATGTAGTCCATCGGCCGAGTAAAGATAACTTCATAAAATCTTACTGTTATGATACCACACTGTTATTTAAATATTAAAATACGTAAAAATGTTATCCACTTGAATAAACGCTGAAACACGATATCATTTCTTTTTATTTGGGGAGCAGTTCATACAACTCAAAGAAGTCTAGTAATATGTAATTAGGTAAAGTAATGATAATACAACTAGTGTTGGTTTCTCAACAACATTGGTTTCCATGACTTCATCATGTGACTTCCACACCTAGAATTATTTCCTAACGCTGAAACTCATTGCAGGAAGCCGAAATATCATCAGTTTATAAAATGGTGCTTTGACTTTGAGAAGTAGTTGTTTAGAACTGACATCTCTCAGTTCATCACGACTGCTTGGTTCACACATTAGAGATTATCCAATTCATTATGTTAACATGTTAACAGATATAACTCAAAATAGTAGCCACTAGTAATCATGCTTCCCTTTATTTACATGGTTCATTTATTTGATGCCTAATGGTACCAGAGTTGATATGCTTTACATAACTACATAAATAAAGTCTATTCTTAGTTAAGTAGAATAATTTGTATAATTTTTTTTCTCTTGTTTCATATCTGGTATTCTGATGAATATAGTATGCGTGTACGTGCAAATCTTGGTGAATCCAAAAGACCATCTGCATCCAATGATCCACAATCAACAATAGATTGTCAAATTTCCGATGAAAAGTAAGTTATCACCAATAATTTCATTGTTTACTTCATTGAAATTCTATTCGAATTTATCTGATCTATTCAACTAACTGATGTAAAGAAGAAGAAGAAGAAGAAGACTTATTCATATTACAAGGTTGCTAAAACGGTTGAATTTACGATTTAACTAAACAAACGTTTTGAAAAGTAGAAAGGACTTATGAAATGTTTTGTTCTATTATAGGACTCCTTAGTAATGTATATTCATGACTTCAAGAGATATTGAAGTTGGGTCATTCAAACCTTTCAGAGAATACATTACCGTTGGACTAATGAGTTTTTAATGAATGGTTTACCAATAATCATTCAGTGATTACCAGTGAATGACTTTCAAAGTTAATCCTCAGAGATTTATTGAGAAACGGTGACTAGTAGAGTCAGGAGACAGATATTAGCAATGGTGGTAAGCAACGCTTGAACAATATCGCAAACTGATTGAAACTAGAAGTGCAAAACATCAGATGTCACCTCGGTGATTTGAATGTTAAGTATTCACAGTTAAGTTTGACATTCTTACAGCTCAATGACTAGTGGGGTGGTGAGCTACGCTTCTGACGAGTTATATACAATAGCAAAACAGTTGTCTAAGTCTTGTTGTAAATTTCAATAGAGTAAATTCTACTGACCCATTGTTCTATCTCTTGTTAAATGTCAATTTAATAGGATTTAATGTATTATCAATTGTTATGAAGTTTTGTTCTCTGAGCTTCAGTTAGTTTGTTCTGATGATGTCGTTCAGGAGAGTGATGAAAGCTCCACGACCAAACTATCCAGCTCAGAGAATAAAGCTTCATCAAAATCATTCGCATGAGCTAAAAATCTTCTCCACCATCTCAATATTTTCAGTTTTTTCAATAATTGAGATTATGATTCAATTGAAGCTAGACTACCATGGAAAACCTGAAAGTACTAGACAGCCCTTTCGTTTTATTGTAAGACTCCTCAGTAGTTCACATCCACGAGGAGTCTCACAATAGGACGAAAAAGCCATTCAATGCTTCCAGGTTTTCCATGGTAGTCTAGCCTCAACTGAATCATGATCTCAACTACTGAAATTACTACAATCTCCAGAAAACCGCTTCTGATATTTTCAGTTTTGTTTATTGTTTAAAATTCTTACTTGATTATTTCATTTCAATATTGATGATCGATTTCATTAGGAGATAATATACCTCATAACTCATTTTAGTAACAGTCTACATTGGCAAAATCTCGGCGAAACTATAATTTATGGACGAACCAATCAAGTATAAGATAACTGGTTTCGAAATTTGGCTCGAAATTCATTCATCCATTTGACTAAATAGAGTTTTGGCATTATAGCTAATGACAGTTAGTGATGAAAACCCTAAATGTAATTCCTAACTCTAACCATCAACTGTAAATCATAATTCTAACTGGTTTATAATCCTCATTTAGTCCTAATCAATAGGTGTCTATTCTTATAATGCATTGATAGTTTTAAGTTTCATTGAAACAGTTGTAGATATACTACAGTCGTTCAACGAATCTCAATAGATCCTATGACTATTTATATAAAGATAAGAAGTTTCTAAAGATTCTCTGATTTAGAGATTGTTTAAATCTTGTAATGATTTAAGCTGAGTAACCATCGGAAAGTAAAGAATACATAAGACTATTTTGTTAAAATATTGGATTCCTCAGCAATAAACACGTAATATCTCCAAGTGTGTTACCATCAGACTATTGATCGGATATATAGTGATTCACATTTACAACTACTTCACGACCATCATCCATTGTTGTCTTTGACAAAAGTCTCATTTCTGATATGTGCAAAAAGATTTCATTTGTCATAGTTTCTCACTAGAATTTCGGATATCCTTCTGAAGCTTCGTTAGAAATGAGTAGATGTTTATTATTAGGATAGTGTTATGGTACACGGCGTCCAGTTTAGATAAATATACTTCCTATAGACTTTCCAAATCAGCTATGCTAGTGTGGTGACTGGGATCATGAATGTGCACTGTTGAGGAATCCCAAAATTAAGACGGAACGGCCGTTTAGTGCTTCCAGGTTTTCCATGGCGCTCTAGCTTCAATCGACTCGTGAATTCAACTATTAAAAATTAATAATAAGTTTTGAGTATTTGAGAGAAATTTTAAAATGACTGACTTTTCTATCTTATCATATAAAATATGCGTTAGAGATAGCTTTGGTATAGAACTGCAGGAAATACCTCTTGAAGCTAATCACTAGTGAGCACTTGTTTTATTTATAAGTAACATTGAAAAGAAATCATTTTATTAATGATTCACTGAATTATAGATGAACTGGTGATGTAAATATGTTGAAAACGATTATGACATCATCTCTGTAATCATGATGATGATGAATTTCGTACGAAATTCAGAGGGCGGTCCCCTTGGATTTGATTAGCTCAGAGATACACTGTAGTTTCTATGTCTTTTGACTTGTTAATTATATCACGTGATATTATCACTGATCAGAACACGTCTTATACAATATTAGCACTGTGCCAAACCAATGACATGTTAACCGATACTACCAGACTAGAGTCCTTATTGGTTCTTCTTGTCTAATTCAGCCTGCTGAGTTCAGAACACCAATATCAGCCTCTAATATATGAATCATGTATTTCAAACATACGCAGTTTATATACAAAGAAACCAGACTACATCATACCATGAAATAGAAAATAACATTTTTACAAGATCTAGCTAAAAGTGGCTGTGAATGTGCAAGACTGTAATTAGTAGAATGGGCATAACGTAAGAACAGTAAGTTGTATAATAATAATCTATGAGTCAAAATAAAGCTTATAATAAGAGGAATAGTTGAGATCATGATTTAATTGAAGCTAGACCACCATGCAAAACCTGAATACACTAGACGGCCATTTCATCCTTTTGTGGGACTCCTCAGCAATGCATATCCGTGATCCTGCCTCGCAAGATACGAACCCAGAACCTATTAGTCTCGCACGTGAACGCTTAATCTGTAGTTTCAATTGAATCATGATCTCAACTATTAAAATTACTGTAATATCCACAGAAACCCCTTCTGATAACTTAGTTACTTAATATTTATCCAATTGGAATATATGTAATAACAGTCCACAAATAATTCCTAGTAGTTACCATTCGTAGATGATTCAATTAGAAGATACTAATAAATCCATTTTCGGAGATCACATGGTATAAGGAAAGAAAAAAGGGAAAAAGAATGAATTGAAGATAAAAATGACAACTCTGTGTGTGTGTGTGTGTATTCATATTCCTTTCTTTTTATCAATATTTTTCGAAAATTTTAAAATGAACAGCCAAAAAAGAGGTAACCTACATATGAATAATTTCTGTTTTTGCCGTTCTTCCCCCTTTTATTGTATTCAACAGTTTTAAATTATGTTGCTATGTCATTAATATAAACAGTAAAGCATGTCACCGTTTATTGTCTTCTTAAATATACAATACTAAGATGCAATTTCATAGTAAGTTTTGGTACTGTAAGCAGATGATTGTAGACGGAACCAAATCAGTTTGTACACAGTTACTCATCAGCTTGAATCTGTTCGATCTTGATGACCTGTGTTATGTATGCGTGTGTGTGTGTGTGCATGTGATTGAAGTTTTGAACTGGTGATGGATAGCTATATCAGTTGAAAATGAAATTAAAGAATGTAGCCCCTAAATGCCCAAAGAAGAATTAGCTCTCCCTCTCGAAATGCTCTAACATGGCAACGTATATACAACCACCCTCATACCTCTAACAGCATTCAAGACCACTGTATTCATCATCATCATCATCATCATCATCATCATCATCATCATCATCATCATCATAATAATAATAATAATAATAATAATAATAATAATAATAATAATAATAATAATAATAATAATAAAGTCTTGAAGACGTTAGTGATTAGCTTCAACGTGGATTGACTGTGAAAGTTATCTTAGTGACAATCTGAATTGTGGATAAATATTATTATTCATAAGTAAACAAGTGACCAATCAGTTTTTAGTTTGAACTGTCACCACTAATCTGACTCAGTTTCACCCATCTGATCCTATTTGTCTTTATTGGACAACTACTATTAATCGATAGACATTTTAGTATCTCGTTTATTGATAATAAAAATATGGAAGAACTATTTAACAATGCAAACAGCATTTCTGAAAACATTAAACTAACTAAGGAATTAGAATCAGTTGACCACAAACTAGCATTTCTAGATTGTCTGGTTGAACGTCGACACAATAATAAGAAGTTAAAAATAAATGTTTACAGAAAATCAACGCATTCCGAGAGATACTTGGATTTTAATTCAGCCCATTCACAGAGCACGAAAATTAATGTGGTAAAAAATCTAATGAACAGAAGTACTAAGATTGTTACAAACAAGGAAGACCAAAGAACCGAATTAAATAAAGTATTTTCTACTCTGAGGGATAACAACTACCCAAAAAGGTTTTTAAAAAAGATTATTAAAAATGAAAGAAAAACTAAACTAGAAAGTATACGAAAAGAATGGAAGTACACCGTAGTCATACCTTACCGGAGTGAAACATCAGAAGAAATCAAACGGATTCTAAACAAACATGATATAAGAGTGTATTTTAGAGCAAATAACACATTAAGATCGACATTGGTGAAAGTTAAGGACAAGTTAGCAAAGGAAGAACAACAGAACATTGTGTATGAGATTCACTGTCATGACTGTAATGCTACCTATGTTGGAGAAACATCCAGGCAACTGAATGTAAGATTGAAGGAACACAAACAATGCTTGAAAAATGTTCCAAAATCCTCGGTAGATTTAAAGAAACTTGAAAATAAGTCAGCGATAGCGTTGCATGCGTTAGAAACAGGACACAAGATTAATTTTGAAGGGACCAAAATACTTCAGAAAGGTTTTAACACCCATAAAGAAAGATTGACAGCAGAAGCTCTGCATATATGGGGGAACAAGAACAGCCTGAACCGAAAAGATGGTATTCAAATGGCAACTACCTGGCAAATTTCGTTTGACAAGTAAATTTGGAACCTATCTCTTGTTTAAACCTGTTTTTAATATCACATCCATCGTTATTATTATTGAATGAGTATTTTAAACAATACAATTTATGTTTTGACATGCACATCGATCTTTTATTATCAAGTTTTTCATCCTTGAACTTGAACTTTATTTATTCCTTCATATCAATCTCTCACACATGCATACATACATACACACTCACACACATACGATTTGTTACTCAGTTAAGTATTTCCATGTAGTTGAATTCATCACATGATTTGTAGTCAACTGACTCATTTTATCCTATTTTACAAAAAAAGTCAACACCCAAATATGATTGGTTTAACACAGTATAATCCTGATTGTTAAAAGCTATATATTTCTTTGATAATTTTGATTATTTCCCTGAAGAAGTCCAGACAAGTTAGCTGGACGAAACGTTGGAATTAGTTAAATTTCAATCGCTGAGAATATTTCAAATATAATTTTCACATATAATGACTTCTCTATACTCGGCGCTCAATTACTGTCAAACTATTCGTTCTAATCTTGACGAATATTCGTATAAATATGATTGATATGTTTTTCACCAAATGCCCTTGAACTGCCGAGAGTGGGGAGAGTCAGCTCTCCCTCTATAAATGCTCTCACATGGCAACGTGTATACAGCCACTACCAGCAAAGTCCTACTCACTACACCCTCGCACCACGCGTGTTGTTTACGAAATTCAGAGGACGAAGAGTGAATATCCGGCACTATAACCGGGTTGGTGGATATGGAGAGTCCATCTAGAAGAGTTGGGAAATCCTCATTCCATATCAATGGTGTACATGGTCTCCAGTTTCCTGAAGGAATAAATGGTGTGTGAATCAATCGTTGGTCACCGGCTACCATGTGACTTCATCTCCCAACGTTGCTCCACTGCTTTGTGGATCACACCTTTGGGTCGAAGTCTCCGAGTGTGGCTGCCTAAGAACATTACCTGCTTCGTTTTGGGCACTTGGGTAGTCTTCCAGCACTCATACAAATCGAATGATTTATTTGGTGCATGAAATTCAAAATGATCATACGAGAACAACATTGAACTAATATTATGATGATAAAACTTGAAGTAGTAACTTGGTAGTTGAAAAAAGTTGTTTTTAAATATTTTCTGGAATATCTTGAACAACGAAAACGGAGATGAGATAACTGTGCTGTATATCAGAGGGGGGGGGGGTGGAGGATATTTGAATAACACAAATTTTGTATAGTTTTTAGTTATGGAAACTATTGAATCCAACTGTCGTATCAAAATCCCGAATAAAGTATATACCAAAGACATAAGTTCTTGTGACATTGTCTGTTTGTTTTGCCGCACAAATAAGTACATAGGAGTCAAGACTACTACATAGTCTCTATATTCTACCGTCGGTTCATGATAAACGACAATAGTTTTACTATTTAAATCAGCTTCAAATGTCATAGCACAACTAAAAATAATGATCAACACTAACTATCAAGTTGATAATAATAAGTGAATATGAAATGTATCGTACCTCAACTCATTACCCACTAAGATATCAAGTCTGAATGACTATCAACCTAGTCAATAAGTGTAGAGGTATTATAAAGAGTTTATGATTTTGAGTTGTTGAAATTCAAAACTACGATTAGTAATTCTCTGTTGAACTTTGAGCATACTGGGCTGATTGGCTTGATATTGTCTTTTAGTCACAAGCTTTTTTGTAAATCTTCATAGTAACTAGTAGTATAATCCAGGGTGGACAATTCGAATGAGTGTTATATGAATACTTTTTCTTTCATGTTAATCGTGCTCAGAATTGCATAGTTGCTAGGGAGGTTTTAGATTCCCAGTAGATATTCTAAATTCAGAATAGCTGTAATTAAGATGAGAAGTTTCATTTTCATTACAATCTTATATCAGTTGGAAAATCATTTATAAAAATATAAGAGATACGACATTGTTGCTTTGCTAATTCTATTACTTTAGTAGTATGTTCTCATCGACCACATTAGAAGTTCAACTCGAGATTTTCGGGTATTCCAACCATCAAGATATTGTTCAGTTACTAAGTTCATACCTAACTTGTTTAAATATGCAACATAAGTGTACCCATATACATGACGTCATCAATGAGTTACTTTTCAGTCCAGATATATTTGGATTTCACTGGTCACTCAATCTTCAAAATCTTATCACGAAATTGATCCTCAGTGAGTACACGTTTAGTATTATTTCTAGGAGAGAACGACTTTACAGTCATTTTCAATAACATTAAGTAAAGGCTAATCACATTTTTTCACGACCAAACACTGACTAGTATATAATGTACAAACATAAATAATGTAAGCTTATTACTGGCTATGTTCAATAAAACGAAACCATCTACCGGGATTCTGGGAGCGAAGTCAAAACAAGTCCGATCAGAAATCCGTGATATTTTTACTAGTATTTTGTGGAAATTTTCTTATTATTTATTTGAACATATAAATATTGGTACAAAGGGGTACTGAATAGATAAGAGCCACACAAGTCACTTGATTTGTGTGTGAGCTGTGATACTGCCCGGATACCCAAACCGAAGCAGGTGGTATTCTTAGGGAGCCACAATCGGAGCCTTCGAACTTATGGTCTGATCCACAAAGCAGTGCAGCAACGTTGGGAGATGAAGTCACATGGTAGCCGGTGACTAACGATTGATTCACACACCATTTATTCCTTCAGGAAACTGGAGACCATGTACACCATTGATATGGAATGAGGATTTCCCAACTCTTCTAGATGGACTCTCCATATCCACCAACCCGGTTATAGTGCCGGATATTCACTCTTCGTCCTCTGAATTTCGTAAACAACACGCGTGGTGCGAGGGTGTAGTGAGTAGGACTTTGCTGGTAGTGGCTGTATACACGTTGCCATGTGAGAGCATTTATAGAGGGAGAGCTGACTCTCCCCACTCTCGGCAGTACAAGAGCATTTGGTGAAAAACATATCAATCATATGTTTAATACGTTGTCCTTAAGTCATCTTCGTTAATATACGAGTAATTTTTACACAATTCTTTTCACCATAAACTAATATGAATTACTGAACTGTTGGAAGTTAGTGAGTACTGAAATAGATTGAACTCATACTGTACATTAGTATCCAGTCGATAACTTCTAGATATCTATGCTAGTAACATACTGTTTAGCTACTAAGCATGCCCGGTTTATTCATATTTTTTTAAAATTCGATCAGTTTGAGATACGTTTAACTTTACATTATACAACTGATTTTATTTTTGTTCGTTCACTATAGTAATGTAGTACCAGAGTCTATATAAAGTACAATTTTGGTCTGTACTACTGTCAAACAATAGTCGGAGATATAACAAATCGAATAAAAAATTGTATAAGAAATAACACTTGTAAAGATACTACAATGTCTATCGATTAATAGTAGTTGTCTAATAAAGACAAATAGGATCAGATGGGTGAAACTGAGTCAGATTAGTGGTGACAGTTCAAACTAAAAACTGATTGGTCACTTGTTTACTTATGAATAATAATATTTATCCACAATTCAGATTGTCACTAAGATAACTTTCACAGTAAATCCACGTTGAAGCTAATCACTAACGTCTTCAAGACTTATTATTATTAATACTATGTTGTTTTGTGCTACTGATGTCGACAGATATAAGTAGTATGTATCATCAATCGAAATTGAAATGCCTGGTGGTGGAAAGTTAGGAAGATCCAAGGAAAGAGAACAAGAACAGAAATTGTAGGAACGAAAGAACATTGAAATCTGAGACGACTGATTGATACTTTTCAAATGAAGTATTCACTGTATGGTTCTTAGATGATACTAAAACGTTCTGTAATTGTCCTCACTTGTGTTCTCATTCACTAAACTACTACTCTAAAGTAGTCTTGATTCCAGATATATATTCATTAAATGGAGGAATTGAAAAGAAATTAAGTCTATGCACTAAACTTACATAACTAATTAGATAGATAAATGACTTAGATATGACTACTTATCACTTCATTTTTTGATATAGACAAAAGGTGTTTCAATGATTGATGCTTTTAATGCATAAAATTACTATTCCATTTTGTATTTATATAAGAATAAAGATGGAAAATTTGATTCATTTAAGATATAAACTGAAGATTATTCTATATCGTGAATGAATGAATGTTAAATCACCATTGAAAACCTAGAAGTACTAGATAACTGTTTCGTCCCAGTATGGGACTCCTCAACAGTATACACCCATGATCCCACTTGTGACATTCGAACCTAGTGGGTGTGCAACAACCAACCGTGAGAAAGAACAAACCAGATCCCAGTGGAGGAAGAAATTAGGAAGAAGCGCTAGAAGTGGATAGGACACGCATTGAGGAAAGCATCCAACTGCGTCACAAGACAAGCCCTCACATGGAATCCTCAAGGCCAAATAAGAAGAGGAAGACCAAAGAACACATTACGCCGGGAAATGGAGATAGACATGAGAAAAAAGAACAAGAATTGGATGGAACTAGAAAAGAAGGCCCAGGACAGAGTGGGTTGGAGAATGCTGGTCAGCGGCCTATGCTCCATTAGGAGTGACTGGCGTAAGTTAGTAAGTAAGGGTGTGCACTATTGAGCGGTGATATACTAGGACTAGAGCTACCTAACGCTTTCCAGTTTTAAATAGTGTTCTAAAGTCAATTGATTCATAGTCTCAATTAAAAAAAAACTTTTTTGTTATTTCACCATTTTATTGAATTTTCATTTTTAGGGTAACATTAGAAGAATTAGAGAAATGGGCAGAATCATTTGATATATTAATGAGAAGTTCAAGTAAGAGTTTTTGATTTCCATAAATTTCTATTGTTCATCTTATTATCATGTTAGAATATTCATGCTAAGTATTAAAGTATAATTTATTGATTAAGTATGTATTGTATCGCCCCCAAATGCCCTAGTATGGCCGAGAATGGGAGAGTCATCTATCTCTCTACAAATGCTCTCAAGTGACCACGTGCATACAACCACTGACATGAAAGTCCTATTCACTACATTCTCGCACCATGAATGTTGTTTACGAAATCGAGAGGAAGAAAAGAGAATGTCCGGCACTATAACCGGGTTGGTGGATATGGAGAGTCCACCTAGGAGAGCAGGAAAACCCTCATTCCAAATCAATGGTATACATGGGATTCAGAGAGAAGAAATGTCGTATGAACCAATCGTTGGTCACTGGATATCATGGAACTTCATCTACTGACGTGGCTCCACTGCGTTGTGGATCAGATCATAAGGTCTAAGGCTCCGAGTGTGGCTCCCTAAGAACACCACTTGCTTCGTTTCGGGCACTCAGGTAGTCTTCCATCCCCTACACAAATCGAATGATTTATGTAGCGCATATCCGTTTGGTGCCTCCTTGTACTAATGTTTATGTAATTAAATAAATCAAATGTATTATATCAGCTTTCATTTGTACTTATTCGAATGTACTGTCTTCTGACGATATCTAGCTCCTTAACTCTAGATAGGTGATATGAAGTTCCTATGTAAAGAGTAATTTAATGATGATTCATTTTACTCAATAATCCACATATCTTAATCATATCATATTGATGATAATAAATATTGTTCGTATAACATTAGAATACAGTAACGATGCGAGTTTATCAAAAACCAAAGCTATTTTGAAGCAAATAATTAAAGAAACAAGGCTTAAATCATACAGTATTCACAACATTTTAATCCTGAAGTGATATACTATAGAATAGTATCTACATAATCATAACTTTTAATGGCGAGACTATAATTTATGGATGAATCAATCAGAGCTGCGATAACAGGTCTTGGATTTCGAAGTGAAATTCTTTATCTATTTGGCTAAATAACGTTTTGGCATTTTAGCTAATGTCAGTTCGTGATGAAAAGCCTAAATTTAATCTTTATCCCTAACCATCAACTGTAAATCACAGTCCCTATCCTTCACACAGGTTTCAAACCTTCATCTAACCCTAGTCAGTAGGTGAACAGTTTCAAGGCCACTTTAGCGTCGATCAAAGATCGTCCATAAATTATCGTCTCATCCATTCATTAACAATATTATAGTTTCTATTGTAACATCAAACAACATCAAGATTGACAAGGAATGAATGGGCATAGTATACTATCACTTATATCAGTTTATGCTGACAATTACTAACATGGATTTGAAAGAGATAATATCAAAAATCCTGGATTGAAGTAACTTCTAAGGAGAATCAGGAAAGTTAAAGAAGCACTGAATTGAGTTTAATTTGCATTCAACAGACACATCGAAAAAATCAATGAGTAAAACATCAACTAATTACATGATTATAGGTTAACTAAAACAAAAGAAAGACAATCCATAGGAACAAATGGACATATGAAAACTATGAAACCTGAGTGAATAATTACTCAAATTCAAGGTTATTAGAATGAACTAACTTGTTACTTGTGAAATGATAAAGATCCTTGCTTCTATTCAAATTCACAGCCAATGATAGTGAAAGTCATTTGGTATTGTTTGCTTGTATCTTTCCATTGATGTTTAGGATTACAATCTCTCGTGTTGGCATATGTGTATACTGTGCCTGTGCCTCGATATTGTCTTAATTCACAAGCTTTATAAGCAAAACTGGTTAGTGGCTAGACGTATGTTTCGTCCTATTTGGGTCTCATCAACTGAATGTACCTGCATCCCAGAGTTGATGTTCACTCTGGGACTCAAATCCAGTACCGTTCACACTTCAAATGAAAGTTTTACAATTAGACTATCTAATTATGAAAGTTCAAAAACTAAATTAAATTAGTCACTGAAAAATTATTCAATACTAAATAAAGAGTGACTTTATTCACTTAAGATAATTTGGTTTTTTGATTAAATAACTCGTTATCAGACTCGACTTATTTCGAAAGCTACAGAAGAAGACTGTGAATGTTGCAGTTCCATATATGGTCAGAAATGGCCTAATTATTTCATGTATAATTATTGACCAATTAGATTTACGGGTTCCAGGGTCACATTAGAACCGCTCAGCTTCCATCATATATCTTTGCTCTGATTGGTTGCGAAGCAGAGTAATCGTTTCATTACTAAATTATATATATTTTTTGTGTTTTTAAGGTGGTCAGAAAACATTTCGTGAATTTCTTCGATCTGAATACAGTGAAGAGAATATCATGTTTTGGTTAGCATGTGAAGATATTAGAAAAGAAAGTAATTTAGAGATTGTAGAAGAAAAAGCTCGTATTATTTATGAAGATTTCATTTCAATATTATCACCACGTGAAGTAAGTTATGAAAATTTAGTTTGTATTGCATTTGTTAATCAATTACTTGTTTATCAGGAAGGAGTTTTTGTGGATAGCATAGTATGTTGATAGTTGAATTCATGAGTTAATGAAAGCCAGATCATCATGGAAAACCTGGAAGAACTGGATGGCAGTTTCGTCCTAGTTCGGGACTCCTCAACAGTGCTCATCCACGATCATGCCTCGCGAGATTTCAACTCAAGACCTATCAGTTTCGTGCGCGAACGCCTAATATCTAGACCACTGAGCTGGCCGGCATCTAACGGTGTTAATGTCTAACTTCAATCAATCCACCGAATTGAGCCACCATTTACCATTGTCTTCAGTGATTTACTATCTCACAAAAGACCTGGTTGAACACCACTGGTCACAGCTTCTCATTAGAACTCCAGGAAATATCTAAAGTACTTTCAGGTTTTCCATGGAGATCTAACTTCAATTAACTTATGAACTCAACTATGCAAATTACTTCTTTGTTTGTTAACTGTAAAACTTGAAAATGAACCAAGTTCCGCCCCAAAGATACAGTTCAGAACAGCAGCAGCTCGTGAGCTATATGTAACTTGAAACATATACAATGAGTGCTATGAAAAACTGGAGATTGGTTGTCTCAATACATTTCTAAAAGCGCTGATTAGTTCTCTTTTGAGGAAAAATAAACAGATGAAATCGATGGGAATCTTTGATAAGATCAAATTAACATACGTAATACCTTCATTTGATCTTAAATTACTGAAATAAGCGGGAATTCATCATTTCAAAATTATCGTCGAAATTTTAAATAATAACAGAGAAACGATGGATAATGGTTAGCAGTGGAATTCAGGTTGCGCGTTTCGTACTTTTTGTGCCTCGTCAGCTGGATGTATCTACATCACAGATTTGGTGTTCATTTTGGGATGGGACTGGAACCCAATACCATTCGCTTTAAACTTCATCGCATTATCCACTTAGTTACTGAATGCTGATGGTCACTTACTTGTGCAATAAGGTGTAGTTTAAATTCAATTGATATTGTTTACTTGAATCTTCTCATTGGTATTTAAGAATGAAATTGATCAGTCTCTTTGTTCATAAAGTTTGCAAGTTCGAAATGACGAACGATAATGAAGTTTTATCGTTATCCATAGACCGTAATGTTTTTTTCAACAAAGAATACATGATTTCTTCATTTATATAAAACTGGTTTCATTCTACCCATTAACATGGATAATCAGATGTTTGTAGATGTATACTCCATAAACTCATTACATTTGTAAGATAATAAGTAATCTAATAAAGATCTTATTCAGACAAGGGTTTTGTGAAGATTATATTAATTCAATAATTGAATTGGTTAAAGTTAGATATTCACACCATTGGATGCTGACCGACTCAGTGGTTTAGAGGTTAAGAGTTCACGTGCGAGACTGATAGGTCCAGGGTTAGAATCTCCCGAAATGGTATCGTGGGTTCACATTACTGAAGAGTCGTAGACTAGGATGAAACCTCCATCCAGTTCTTCCAGGTTTTCCATGATGATCTAGCTTTAATTGATTCATGAATTCAATTATTACATAGCTTATTATTTTTCCCCCAGTATATTGATGTATCTTAATTACACTGATAACAATAGATTCTAAGTTGGCAAGCTTTCAAATATTGTGTATCCATGTAATCTTAAATGATTCAATTCTGTTTATTATTGGTTAATAATCATAAGCAAAGTAATAGGAAACTCCATGAACACTTTGACATATTTAATTAATTAGTTTATAAATTTGTTTGATGGAGTAGGTTTAGTTAGACAACCATTGAAAACTAGAAAACATTCAATAGCTGGTTTGATCTCAGTCAGTCAGTAACAATGTAGAACTTCGTACGTACATACATCAGTTCGAGTTGCCATACCATTTTAGCACAGAGATGCAGTTGTCGATTCAAATCCCATATTGGTAGATGTAGTAAGAGTATAAGCAGTAATCGGGAAGATTAGGGTTTGGAGATGTTGTATAAAGAGTATTATACATTCATAACCTTGCTGATGATTGAATCCATACTCTTTAGATTTTGTGATGAACGTTTAACACTTAGACTATTAATCGGTTTTTGTCTGATAGTTTACAACTATATATTCAATCAACTCTCAATATTGCTCAGCTGTTATCCAATCTGTATTGATTGAGAGCTTGTAGTGGCTGTGCTTCGTTGACCAGTCACCCTCGTAAGCGCTACCATATAATCCTCTACGGTGTTCAAAATCAGAAGGTAAAGAGAAGCAGCGACTACAGTTTTATTCGCAGATAACTCAGATCACAAAGAAGTTAGGTGAATGAGTGAGTCAGCGAACCGAAAGTGTAGAGTAATAAATGTACATGTATATATATAAGGAAATGAATGGATCATCGAATCAATTAAGCAGTTACTAATAAAGCTAGCAGAATGAATATATGCGTAAGCGGTAAACAATGATCAAGCATACATATTTCATACAAGCACAACAATAATAAAGGTACAACAAGTTGTTATAGTATGGATGACTTTGTTCGCTAAATAAGTTAACAAAAAATATTGTTTTACTTGAATCTTCCCATTGATGTTTTTGGACTGAAATTGATCAGTCTCTTATTAGCATATGTGCAATATCGAGGTATACGCACAGTCCCAGAGTGAATATCAACTCTGAGATGCAGGTACATCCAGCTGACGAGTCCCAAACAAGACGAAACGCGTGTCCTGTATTCCACTGCTAGCCGCTATCTATCTTTGCTTATAAAGTTAACAAAAGGGCTTAATTGAGTTAAGTGAGAACAAACTCAATCGCATGTGAGTTGCTATAATCCGTCCTATTTCCCAATCATGTTTCAAGTGGTAATATCCTTGTTTAACACAACAGTTTTTATTCAGTAAAGTTTTGTCATATTGAATTTTGAAAAGATGTAGCTCATTGTGCCATTGTAAAAAGACCATGGTAACACTATAATCTATGAACGACCTTTGAGCAATGCTAAAATGACCTTGAAACAACTAGTCTACTTAACACGATCAAAATAGGGTTGTAAATTAATGGGAGGGGGGAAGTAAGCGAAAGACTTAAACTTAGAATTTATGGTTAGGAATTAAAGTTGAAGCTTTTTACCAAACATTGACATTATCTATCATGCTAAAATGTTATTTAGTTATATGAATGGATGAAATTTTGCGCCAAAATCTAAGATCTGTTATCTTAAATCTGATTGGTTCATCCATAAATTATCGGTTGGAGAACCGTATGAACAAAAGTAGCAGCTAAGTATCCAAGGGCAAATTTATACCATTGACTATGATGTGATATACTGGAAGAAAGGTATTTCTTTCAAATAACCAACATTTGGAGCTATAGTATTTTTCTATAACAGAAAATTGAAGAGTTATAAGAGATGAACTGTAAAAATGATTTACCTTACCATGACCTACTGATTTATCTTACCGTCTATAAGATCTTCACAGTATAGAGCTAACACATTAAGAACTACTAATGTAAAGATTGTGTGGGGTTTGCTTCAAGCAATTGCTGTTTGTTCTATCAGATCATCAATATCTCTGATAATCCAGTTCCCTTTAGATATACTTTGAGAAGAAGTTTCTTCCTACAATGTAGGGAACCAAGTGGGGATAGCTGACTAAAACATCTTTCGTAGCACATAACTTACTTACTTAGTTACTTACGCCTGTTAATCCTCGTGAAGGAGCATAGGCCGCTCACCAGCATTCTCCATCCAACCCTGTCCTGAGCAATCCTTTCCAGATCATCCCAGTTGTTATTCATCCTTTTCATATCTGCTTCTATTTCTCAACGTGATGTGTTCTTTGGCTTTCCTCTTCTCCTCTTCCCTTCAGGATTCCAAGTTAGGGCTTGCCTCGTGATGATTTGCGTAATGTATGTGCTATCCATTTCCATCGAATTTTCCTAGTTTCTTGTTCAGCTCGAAGCTGGTTTGTTCCCTCCCACAGAAGGCTGTTGCTGATGGTATCCGGACAATAGATGTTGAGTATCTTGCGTAGAGAACTGTTTATGAGTACTTTCACCTTCTTGATGATAGTTGTTGTAGTTCTCCAAGTTTCCGCTCCGTTCAGTAGTACTGCCTTGACGTTCGTATTGAAGATTCTAACTTTGTTATTGGTTGACAGACAGTTGTTTTGAGTTGCATATTTTGTTCAATTGTAGTAATGTGGCCCTTGCTTTGCCAATTCTCGCCTTTACGTCTGCATCTGAACCTCCTTGTTCATCGATGATGCTTCCCAAGTATGTGAAGGATTCTATATCTTCCAGAGTTTCACCATGAAGAGTTACATTAATTGAAATGAATATTTAATTTTAGGATGGTAGTTGGAGGTAGTCAACAGGAAACCCTAGACCCAGGTTTTGTGCTATTTAACACTTGTCAGCAAGGAAACTGGTGCTCTCTGACAGATTCGATTCCGTGTCACCCAGCTTCACAATCAGAGACGTTACCATTGAGCTATCTGGATCGCGACCGATCTTCTGTAGGACTAAGATGTAATCACAATGGATTGATCATTGAATGATACCGACCAACTTGCAATGTAGCCACTCGTCTACATGATTCAATATTTTATATTATTTAACATTATTAAGTTATTTTTTCTCAACATTGACTTCGTTTGTTTGTTTATTTATTTACCGATTCAAGGTTAGTTTAGATTCACGTGTACGTGAAATAATCAATTCTAATATGATAGAACCAACACCGCATATATTTGATGAAGCCCAATTACAAATTTATACCTTAATGCATAGAGATTCATATCCACGTTTTTTAAATTCTAAATTATATAAAGATATGATTGAAGAAATGAAGAATGGACAAAGTTGATTATAGAAGTTCTATTTTGAATTTTTAACAAATGTAACTTGTATACATTCACATTCACACTTACACTGTCATATACACACACACACACACCTACATACTTACAAATGAAACCAGTCAACTAATGAGGAAGTAATTCTATCCATCTTAATCTCTTGCTCTCTCGCTCTCGCTCGCTCTTTCTTTCTTTAACCCATGATAATGTGATGATAAGTTTTCAATCAAAAATGAATGTTGATAATTGAAAATTATCTCTTTCAGTTTTCATTCACATTCTCTATCTCCCTATCTCTTTCGCTCTCTCGCACCATCTCGGTTTCTCTTTGTCGCTCCGTCGCTCTCTCTGTCTCTCTCTCTCTGCAGAGTTTACAATGAATTCTGTTTGATAAACTTTTTTTTTGTAACTGGTCTGTTTTAAAGATGAATTATTCTGATTTTCGTCTCGTTTCTTTTCTTAATTATTCTCAATCACTACTGTTATTGTTACTACTATTACTACTACTGCTACTAGTACTAATACTACTTATATTAATATTAGTAGTATTGTGTAAATTGTATATAATTAGGTGTAATCCTTTGAATCAAAATGCAAAATCATGTCCTCAGTGAATAAACTATTCTGTTAATATCATTATACTACTTATAATATAAGCAAGTTGTACTTAGAAAAGCCAGTACGATACCATATAGATATATATTGTAATATGATGCCCAACATTCGTAATTTGACTGACTGGTGTCAACTCATTCCAACAATTTGTTTTCTAATAATAACATTGTCCTGTTCATGAAGTTACACACACACATACACACACACATGAGCACAAACGAACACATACACAAAACCAAATGGTAATTTCTTTTTTATTATTATTTTAATTATTGATGTCGTACGATTCATTCAACACAGGCTGGTTCCTGTATCTCGTGATCTTTCTTTATGTTTGATTTGATTTTATTGTCTCATTGTATGTATCTATGTATGTACGTTTGTTGTTTTTTTTTTAGAGGGGGGGTGTGTTGTTATTGTTATTGTTATTATTATTATCATTATTACGGTAGTGATTATGAGTGTTTGTCCTGTTTATTTGTCCCTCTTCAGTCGTCCTTTGTTTTTCAATATTAGGCATACATTAACCAACTTAAATAAGATCGAATGGATTACATCATTATGTTCATTGTATTTTTATTCTTTATTCAATTATACTATACTTTTTCTTATATTAAAATTATTTATTTTTTATTGTTTAAATTTTGTTTATATTCATGATGATTTTTCAAACAAACAATCAAACAAACAAACAAAAACGATTGAACATTGAAAATTGTTCATTCTGATGAGATGAATAAGGTTTATGCCAAAAGAAAAGAGAGAAAAAAGAAAAGAAAGAAAAAGAGAAAAAGAAAGCAAAAAAGAAAAGAACGAGAAAAGAAAAGAAAGAGAAAGAAAAGATGAAAGAAAAATGTTTGTTTAAATGAACTTTACTACTACTACTATTATTATTATTACTAATTTGTTGATAGAATCTATCAAAAAAACTATTGTATTTATGATTGTTTCATAAGATTGAAATGAATGTTTTTAATGTGTATTCATTGAACATTGACAATATTTCATTATATAAATTTAAAAAAGAAGATTAAATAAAGTATATTCAATGTTTCAATTAAAACAAACAAGACAATATACCAGTTTTCTATACTAAATAGTTAGATATATGAAGTGAGTGATAGAAGTAAAAAAACAAAACTCAAATGAATCCATTGTGAAAGATACTACTTATTATTAGTATACAATTCAATTCAATCATCTTTACTCCTTTCTTTTTCTCTTATCCGATCTTCTTTTTGTTTTATTTTTTTCTTGATTTATTTTGTTTTGTTTTGTTTTGTCTTCTTTCAATGTTCAATCATTGAAAACAACAACATTTTTTACATACAATTTTCTTAATTTTACACATTTCATATATAAAAAAAGAAACAAAAAACGAAAAAAAAGAAAAAAGAGAAAAGAGAAAAGCAAAGAGAAAAAACCATGATCAAAATGATAATAAACCATTAGATAAATAAATTTAGAAAATAAACTATATAGATACAGTTTTTCATTGAACACATTTAATCACCATGTACTGTTTATTGATTTTTTTTTAATAATTTCAGGTTGATTTAAATGTTGATCTAGTGATTTCACTTGTAAAAACATCCCGAAATTTGATTGTTTTTTTTCTCTCTTTCGCTTTTATTCGCCCTACCTCCCTCTCTCCCTCCCTATCCCCCTTTTCTCGCTCCCTCCCTCTCACTCTCTCAATGTATACATGCATACATACATACAGACATACATTAATGTATTATGATTAGCATTTTTATTTTAAAAATAAAGAAAAATAAAAGAAAGAAAAATTGATTTGAGTATAAATGAAATAATGAAAGAGCAAAGAAAAAAAGAAAAAAGAAATAAAGAAAAGAAAAGACTGTGAATTATTTGAATAGTTCACTGTTATTATTATTATTATTATTCCTTTTTTTTCTTTGTCTTTTTGTTGAAATCCCTTTAATTTTACTTTATGAAACTTTAATAGTATTTGAATAACATGAAATAAAATGAAGTTGATAGTTGTAATTTGTCTCACTTTTTATTGATTGATTTATTTATTTATTGATTGATTGGTGAATTGATTTATTGATTTCTGTTATTGTATTAATAAAATTGTAATCAGAAAACAAAAACAATCAACAATTAACTTTTGTTTTTTTTCTATCAAGGTTAAAAGGAAGATGAACACAAAGTAAATAGGAATAGAAACACAAATGTAATTGATAGGATGAAACAATAATCCAGTGCTTCTAGATTTGCCGTAGTGATCTAGCTTTCAGTGACTCATCAATTCAACTGTTAGGGTCAAAATATCCATAAAAACCCTCTGTGATTATAATCATCATATGCTCACTAGTGACTAGTTTCAAAATGTATTTTTTTGAGTTCTAGTGAGAAGCCGTGACCAGTGGAGTACAACCAGGTTTATTGTGAAATAGTAACTCATTCAAAACAATGATGGATCGTAGATGAATTTGGTGGATAAGTTGAAGTTAGACATTATTACCGTTAAATGCAGGACGGCTCAGTGGTCTAGAGATAAAGCGATCGCTCGCGAGACCAGAGGTCCTGGATTCAGGTGTTCCTTGCGGTTTTCCGGATGCTCACTATTGAGGAATTTCACAATAGGATGAAACGGACGTCCAGTGCTTCTAGGTTTTTCATGATGGTCTAGCTTCAATTGATTCACGAACTCAACTATCAAATTACTACAATCTCCACAAAACCCCTTTCTGAAAATGTTTTTGGTTTTAAGTTATTTTTGGGAATTCATATAAACTACTTAAAATAAAATCAGTAGCCACTATTTTATTCATATAATATTTTGGCTTATTGTGATCTTAAAGCCAAATAGAATTGATCTCAAACGATAGGATCATTTACTATACATATATATATGGTGAAGAATTAAATCGGTCACTACACTTAATTATTGTCTAATAACATGTGGGCTTGGACTGACAGCCGGCTTTATGTTAATATATAAGAATTCAATAGTTCAGTTCATGAGTTAATTAGAGCTAGACAACCATGGAAAATCTGGAAGCACTGGACTGCTGTTTCGTCTTAGTATGGGAATACTCGGCCATCCAGTACTTGCAGGTTTTCCATGGTTGTCTAGCTTTCATTGACACATGAATTCAACTATCAAAATACTATAATATCCACATAACTCCTCTCTAATTTATACGAAGTTATAAATAGGGATTTATGAACATTATCAGTATAGGGGTAGTGGAGATTATTGAGTTTTTGATTGAGATCACGAACCGATTGATGTAAGACCACCGTTGGAAACTTGGAAGCACTGGACGACCGTTTCGTCCTATTGTTGGATTGATTGATGTTAGACACTAACACCATCGGATACCGGGGCAGTGGTCTAGTAGGTTAAACGTTCACGCGCGAGACTGAAGGCCCCGGGTTCGTATTCCGCGAACGAGATCGTGGATGCACACTGCTGATGAGTCTTACAACAGGACGAAACAGCCGTCCAGTGCTTCTAGGTTTCCAACGGTGGTCTAACATCAATCGGTTCATCATCTAAATCAAACATGTTGAAAATAAGCGAAGCACTTTATATGAGCCGTTGGTCACAATCAACTAGATTACATTACTACATACAATAGGCAAAGATTAGTAACAAAATAAGTGTAACAATAGGAATATAAATAATGAAATAATAGAATTTCCAACTAATAGTTTAACAGAAGAACTAGGTCAAACTTGGATAGATCGATATTAAAATAGTAATCACTAGAAATCACCAAAATTACCCAATAAGAAGTGTATAAATAATCGGATTATGAAGGATATAAACAGAAGGAAGTGCAGAATAACAAGCAAATTTCGGATTTGAAAGAAATCCGTAATTTCTTTACTAAATTATATCCAATCATTATTATTAATAATATTTAAACACATAAACAATGGTACAAGGAGGCACCAAATAGATATGCGCCACATAAATCATTTGATATGTGTGAGGGCTGTGATACTGCCCAGGTTCCCAAACCAAAGCAGGTAGTTTTCTTATGAGGGCACGCCCGGAGCCTTCGACATGAAGGTCTGATCCACAAGGCAGTGGAGCAACGTCAGGAGATGCAGTCCCATGGTAGCCAATGACCAACGATTTGTTCATACACCATTTGTTCCATCAGAATACTGGAGGCTATGTACACTATTGGTATGGAATGAAGGCTTTCCATCTCGCCTATGTGGATCCTCTGTATCCACCAATCCGGTTGAAGCGCCAGACATTCGCTTTCCGTCCTTTCAATTTCGTAAACAACACCCGTGGTGAGAGAAGGCAGTGAGTAAGCCTTCCCTGTCAGTGGTTGTATGCACATGTGATGTGAGAGAATTTGTAGAGGGAGAGCTGACTCTCCCCATTGTTGGCCGTACCAGGGGACTCGGAGGCATAAATTAGGGTTATTCGTTTGGATATTTATATCTTATGCCATATGTAGGAGACGGAATGGAATTCTATTCTGGGATACGAGAGATCACTAGAAATGTTTGGGTCTTAATTCCTGTACAACCACTGCCAAACAGTTGAGGCATAAATGAGATTCATATTGTCCTAGTCTGGAAAATGTCCAGATAGACACTTGTTAAAATATTAGTATGGTGGGTACTAAATAGGTTTGATAATGAAATTTTGAGCTTTAAAAGATACGGAACGGCTTATAAATTCGAATTTTACAATAATCCATATATTTCAGTGACATTGATCATATTTGAAAGTTTGACTAAGCCCTATGAGTCTTGTTCAACATCATTATTCTATAAAAATGTTTTCATTCATTGTTGAATATTTCACATCTATTACAATGGTGTCATCCTTAAAGTATGATCTCTTTCATCTTCCGAATTTAAATTCACCCTATTGCAGCGAATGATACTGAGTTCAAGTCTCAGAGTGAACATCAACTCTGAGATGCAGATACATCCAGCTGACGAGTCCCAAACAGGACGAAACGCGCGTCCTGGATTCCACTGCTAGCCACTATCCATCATCGCTTACAAAAAAATCTTGTGAATTAAGGCAATATCGAGGCATACACACAGTATGCACATATGCCAATAACAGACTGATCAATTGCAGTCCTAAACCTCTATGGGAAGATACAAGCCAAACAATACCAAGTGATGCCTAATATAGCCGAAATTCACTTGACTACTTAAAATATTTTCAGTAGTAAGATTTAAAAATGTTATTTTTTGTAACTTTTTGGGTTTAATCACACCATTAGATTTTACTATTCAAACAATTTAGTCATGTATTTTCTGGAAACTATGAAACTGGACTAACTGATTTTCATGAATCTTGGATTGGAATAAATTAATCATTCAGATTCTAATTTCTTACACTAATTGATAACTCTATTTAGATCTTAGTTTGTACGTGGCAGTTTACTTTGGCATCACCTAACGGTCGTCCATGAATTATAATTCCATCCATAAAATAGATATTCCAGTTGAGTTATACCATTGATTTATTAAAACGGGATATCAGTGTTCGGATGAGCCAATTACTTGATCTGAATGTATAAAGTAGTTACCATTGAATTCAATACGTCACTTGAAACAACTACAATGAATGTTATAGGAACTGGTTGACCTAATACACTTCTAAAAGCATTGATTAGTTCTCTTTTAAGGAAAAACGAACAGATGAAATCAGTGGAAATCTTTGATAAGATCAAATTAACGTACATAATATCTTCATTTGACTTCAATTCACTGAAATAAGCGGGAATTCATCATTTCAAAATTATCGTCGAAATTTCAAACAATAACATAGAAATGATGGATAGTGGTTAGTAGTGGAATTCAGGATGCGCGTTTCATATTATTTGTGTCTCTTCAGCTGGATGTATGTACATCACAGATTTGGTGTTCATTTTGGGATGGGACTCGAACCCAATACCGTTCGCTTCAAACGTCATCGCATGATCCACTTAGTTACTGAATACTGATGGTCACTTACTTGTGCAATAAGGTGTAGTTTAAATTCAGTTGATGGTGTTTACTTTAATCTTCCCATTAGTGTTTTATCAGTCTCTTTACTTATAATGCTTGTGAATTAAGGCAATATCGACGTAATATGCACAGTATGCACATATGTAAATAAGAGACTGATCGCTTACAATCCTAAATATCATTAAGAAGATTCAATTAAACAATACGAATTCTGTTAAATATCATTTAATGATTGAGATCATGGACAGCCATTTCATCCTAATATGGGACTCTTCAACAATGCTCATCCCTCTTAATATGAATCGATTCATAATCTCATTCATAAACTTAACAATCTTCATAACCTTCATACGGATTTATACCATTTAAACCATTAGCATTATAAAATTTCTCTTCTGGTGGATATACTACTGAAATATAATTTTTTCAAAGTAGACATAGAGAATCTTTTGTTTATCTTCTATCTGTTTGCTTGTTTATTTAAATGTTTAACAATAAACCAAAATAAAATGACTACTATTCAACTTATCAAGTGTTTATTAGTAGTATAAAATGAATCCATGCTCATTGTCAGTAGTATATAATTGACTTGAAAATAAAGATGACATACATGTGTACACATTGATGATGTTAATATAGACATTTTCTATGATGAATTGATGTCAGTTGATTGAGTAATTGGGAAAAATTAAGACTTCTAAGTGATAATATGCAACTACAATCTTGTTAAGTATTAAAATCAAGACCTTTATTTGTTTTGGAAGTAATACCCGCGAAGCGGGATCGTAGATACTTACGGCTGAGGAGCTCCACAAAAGGGATAAAACGGCCATCCAGTGTTTCCAGGTTTTCCATGATGGTCTAGCTTCAATTGACTCATGATCTCAATAATCGATCAATTGTAAATATCTGAGTTTTACTCGACGTTATTCACAACTCTATTAGCTCAATGGTATTGTCTCAAAGCATGAAAATAGATAATGCTGATTCAAATATTACATGAAGCATTAATTCTTTCAAGAATAAGAGTAGACCAGTGATAAAGAATAGTAACTAGTGAATGAGATTTGATATCTCAAAGAAAATGATCTTGATCTATCTTACTTCAACATACAGTTTTATTTGTTTTAACACATAGATATTGGTACAAGGAGGCACTAAATGCATATGCGCCACACAGATCTCATTTGATATGTGTGAGGGCTGTGATACTGCCCAGGTTCCCAAACCAAAGCAGGTAGTTTTCTTATGAGGGCACGCCCGGAGCCTTCGACCTGAAGGTCTGATCCACAAGGCAGTGGAGCAACGTCAGGAGATGCAGTCCCATGGTAGCCAATGACCAACGATTTGTTCATACACCATTTGTTCCATCAGGATACTGGAGGCCATGTACACTATTGGTATGGAATGAAGGCTTTCCATCTCGCCTATGTGGATCCGCTGTATCCACCAATCCGGTTAAAGCGCCAGACATTCGCTTTCCGTCCTTTCAATTTCGTAAACAACACCCATGGTGAGAGAAGGCAGTGAGTAAGCCTTCCCTGTCAGTGGTTGTATGCACATGTGATGTGAGAGAATTTGTAGAGGGAGAGCTGACTCTCCCCATTGTTGGCCGTACCAGGGTATTTGGGGGTTCAACATACAGTACACTGACCATGCAGTCAATTCAATGAATACCGACTCAATAGTCTAAGAAGTTGGTGAAAATTCATTCGAATATCCTTTCCTAAATCATGAATCTAACGTTTTGTTAAATGTTTCTTCTATCAATCGATTTGTGAAACTGTTTACTTTCGGTATTTTATTTAATTATGTACTATACACAACTTTATACAGTCATTTAATAAAAATTAAACAACCTGTTCGAGATTTGGACAGTTGATCAATTTTTGACCTTATTGAAGGATTCTATTTGTATTGTCTGTCTCCAACATTTAGGTGATTTATGAAAAAAAAGATAAGATATATATGCAAACCAATTCAATGATGTATATTGTGAAATTAAGCTATACAAATTACCAAGGTAATGATACTAGTCTTATGGTAAATGAAAGAAATCAATAGATATGTATACATGAATTACTATGATTCTGATTCTGATTCTGATGGTGATCTTATCTTTATAGGAGAAAACAGAGTAATTAATTCATCATTTAACCGGGTTAAATATTAAAACATGAACTTATTTTGCAGACAACAACAACAACAACAGCAAAACAAACAAACCTTACTGGACAATGTAGATAATACCGGTTGCAAATAATTAGACACTGAATATCTTTCGAAACAAATGAATAAGCGATTATTGACTGTTTATTCTGATTTATCGAATTGAAATCTGTGAAAACCTCACAAACTGACAGATGTTTTGGTGGCAATCAGTAAGAAAACATAATTGATCTGGGTTCCATACACCTATAGTTTTATGAGAAAACCAATGGTCATTTAAGGACCCATCACCATGTCAATTAGCATTATATTTAGCGATATTATTACTAAGATGTTCGAGTCAGAGTTTTTAAGGAACTGAGACATTACATTAATTAACCACTGGATAGAAATTAATCTCTAAATAGACGTGATATTAGCTACTTTGTACCAATCAATCTGTATAGGAGTAAAATGTCAGTTTCTACATTTCAAAGTTTTGGACCGTAATTCTAATTTCATGTTATTTAATGTTTTCGGTAACTCCACATCGCAACTAATCGTGCTATAATTATTATAAAAAAGATTATCTAGTTTTTACAGATATGGAGAGTCTGAAAATACTTGTCTTCACCATTTTATATTAGTAAAAGAATCACTGGATACTGATTAGTAAGAAATAGGGTCACATAATGTTGTGAACTGATCAAAGCAGGAAGGAATAGGTAACTTTCTGACTCCAACTCAGTTGGTCTAACCATGAGACATGAAGACTATGGTGTCGATACTGTAGAGTTTCATGGATTTTCTTTGCTGTAAAGTAATGTATTGGCATAATAGACTTATTTATTGTTTCCTCCCCCTGAATAGTTTTTCCTGGATAGTTGAACTTCATGATAAAAACCACTCAAAGATTAAAAATATCTTATTGATACATGAAATTGCCGCGGTCTTGGAGGAGTGCAGTAGTTCGTCGGCGACGTAAGATATGGATTCAAAATTATGAACTGACTTATTTCAAGTTACTCGATTCTCACTCGACCTCAATACTTGATTGTCGGGATTACGTGACTCTGAAGAATGGTAAACTACAAAGAAATAACTATTGGGTTATTCTCAATTTCCAAAGCTTCTTCATTTGGTATTTTGTATAGCGACTGAATTAAGTGATGTGGAAATAAACCTAGTTATCGGGAGCATTAGATGGCGTATGTTATCAAATCTAAGCCAAGTTTTAAACTAGTGCCGGGATTTAGAAGACGAACAGTAGATCTGTTTTCTGTCTGTGATAAAGTAATGACATATTGAAAATTTCAATATGATAGTGGCCAATCATAGATGGTATATGAATGGCGAATCACATACGCATCTTCTCATCATTTCATCAATTAGATTTTCATGCTGTCCAAATGACATGCCACCGTAAAAAGATACACGTTTATGTTAAATACAATACACCCATATGCTGAAGGCCACTGAAACATTAACTAGTCGTTCTAGATAAATTTCCTAAAAATAATCAATCAAATGTTTTCTTTGCGTTTTACAAAGATTCACTAAGTTCTCGACCAATTGAATTTGAATTTTCAGTGAACTTTAGAATTTTATTGCAGTACTATACAATTTAGCATATCACATAAACGTATTCCAGTATCTAGTATCATACTGATGAGCTTATGCAAACCAGATAAATTTTTCTGGCTAGCTTCCTGATGTGTCGGCAAATTTACAGGTCTTAATTATGTTCATTTGACCGTTTCACTATGCTGGTTCTACACAGTTTGGTATTTATTTGTTAGTTTATGTACCCAATATTGTGAACAATCGTGTTCATTTCAGTGCAGTAGGGTTTCTTGATCCAGCAGTTGTCACATTATCATGTGAGAGGTTGATTGGTTGCTATACGAAAATTAATAGAGAAGAACGTTGAAGCCAGGAGAGCGAAAAATCTGCTTGTAGGAAGTAGCACATAGGGTAATTAATTACGCGAACAATCTGAACACACAAACATGTAAGTGAAAAAAGATGACGAAGAATGAGCTAAAGATAGGTTGATGGTATATGGTAGTGGTAATGATAGATACACTGCTTAAAGTGCATTAGATACAGCCAGTCAAAGCAGGGGTTGATAATCCAATAGGCAGTGTGCTCTTTGTCTGACAAAGCATTCATTAAAGAAGCGACAGTTAGTAAGAAAGAGTGGTGACGCGTCTGGGTTTCAGCTCTCTGACGTAATTTTCTAGGGTTGCCTCATGGAGGGCAAAGCTTGTGGTACGATGCTTGTGTTAAAGTGAGTTGGTTCAATGCCGATTACATATCAGTCTACTTTATTATAAAGGGTTTTTTCGATCGTTAGAAAGTTCTCTAATTAAACTAAATAATCCTAACCATTCATATAAGTAATCTGACGATCATTATCAGCTAACGTAGTGTGTTATGTCTCATATGTAACGAAATTTTCAGCGTTTAGTGAGTTGTCGACCGATGCTTTTAGTTCTGCTATTTATACTACCTAGGGCTCTGATGACAAGGCTGGATAAAGCTAGGTCTCTTTGATACCATGTTTTGTAATTTAAGAACATTTTTAAGATCCATCAAGAATGAGTTCTGTAGGTCGTTAAATATTATTGTCGTAAGCTGTAAATATCAAAGTAATGAAACACTCGAAGTTAAAAGGCTTGCCGAAAACTACCGGTTGAAGATTTATCTTGTGTTTCTGGCATTGATTTTCGGCTAGAATAATGAAGTCTGTGGATCGCTTCAGGACCACACGATCTTTTATGGTTTCAGATGATACAGCTTTGACATTATTTTTTAGTCGTTTCATTCATAAGAGGTAAACAATACGAAAAGTAAGCCTACATCTCGGGAGATGAATTTTGATGATTTATCTTAATATACGAGATTCACCGTAAGGTTGTGACTCATTGAACGAATGATGCGTGTCATCTAGTGTTCCACTGCTGTCTTACGGTTCATGTTTTTCCAAAACAGTTACATGGTGGGTATCCAGTCAACTAGTTAGCTAATCGGACAGATAACTGGGTTATCGCTTTACCATCGCATGATGCACCAGGCGATGAGTCACTGGATCTGAGAATTCATATCATCTTGTTAACCAGAACTTTAAAAAAATAGATTTCTGTACAGGACATGTTTTACGATATGTAATCCCCGGGTCATTACATACAACACTTTTTGTGGCCAGCTTCAAGCTATGACGTACTACGTTTCATGGTTTTGTGGTTTATATTAAATAAAAAAGTTTAAGAGCTATCTTGACTTACCGGTCGAACGAATACTTTGTGAATATATATTCGGAGGAAAATGCCATATTTGTTGGCAGTATCAGGGGAAGCTGAAACACTTTTTGGTTTATTCAGCTTCGCCATAATCTTGCCAACAATAAACAGCATGTTTCTTCGTCAAAGTTTAGACAAGATATGCGAGTTTAGAATTCATATTTTTGCTGAAACGTCCTCCTTAAAACAACAAAACTGATTGGCTAGCCATAAAATTTGAAGAATAATACTTAAGTGAACCATTTCGACCATTTGTAGTATAATCTATCAGTCATAAAAGTCTTTTAGAAGAACTTTGCTATTAAGTGACTTTTTGTTTAAAATGATCAAGGTTATATGCTAACTTGTTTTACTCACTACTAGAGCGGTTGTTACCACGAGGATGAAGTGGGTTCACTTGTTTTCTGTAAATGGTTCGGTAGTACTTTTGCTAGTGTTAATCAAGTTGATTTATTAGAAGTACTATTAGTTGTACAGGCTGTTTTTACATCAAGGGTCTATGATAAAAGGATTAATAATTTATATCAGACTGTCAGCTCATGCCATTTTTAAACAGTAGATAGTCTTAATATACCATTTGTCAGTAATGTTTCTAACATATTGATTCTGAGTAGTGCATCCAACAAAACCTTTTTCACACCTCCTAGTTTTAGAAACTGTATTGGCAAAGTAATGGGTATTTGTCATAATGGTTGTCTTTGAGCTAGTATGTGTCCTCGTGTCACTGCTGTTTTAACTTGATCGACATAGACATTAGTCGCTGCATAAATGCTCAGCTGTTATGTTTGCAGGAAAGTTCTCTCCAAATGGGGATAGATCGTCCTCATTAACATGCTTTATTCTTTTGCGTTAATCACTGATTCTTGTTAGAGGTTTGCAATAAGCTAGATGTTCAGTATACTGTTTTCTAGGCTTACAGCTTGATAATTTATTCAGATTGGTGTGAAGAGGTTTCGCCTTGTATTTTTATATCTGCAGTTTATGCTAATCAGTTTGTAGTAGATGTTTCATGTAACATTTTGTACCCACCAGGCTCGTGTTTATTTAAATCAATCATTGTAACTTTAGGTTGGAAGTTTGTTCCTACAGCGGTTTCAAAGTTTATCCGGGACACGGAAAACGCGCTGTACGCATCGACGGTCGTGGGTTCTACTTCATAAACAAGAAATGCGAACGGTCTCATTTTTTAAAGCGTAATCCGCGTGAGATAAGCTGGACGGTGCTCTACCGAAGGAAGTACAAAAAAGGGATAAGTGAAGAACTAGTGAAAAAGCGAACAAAACGTGTAACTAAGAGTGCTCGAGGTATTGCAGGGGCAAGTTTAGCTGAAATCATGGCTAAACGTAATCAAAAGCCAGAAGTTCGCAAGGCGATGCGTGACCAAGCCATACGGTAAGTTAGTTTTTTTCTGAGTCCAACCTTAATTTAGTGCAGCTAAAGAAAAACAAAAGCAAAAAGAAATGGAGAAGAAAGTGAAAAAGGTTGAAAAGAAAAAGCCTCAAGTAGCTCCAAAACAAAAAGCTACTAAGATCACTCAGAAGGCTGCTCCTAGAGTTGGTGGAAAGCGTTAATGGATATGTGACAAGCTTATTATTTTGTGGAATAAATTTTTCTTCGTATTTCATGTGTTGAGTTATTAAAATTAATTAATGCCTTGAACCACAATATTGTTAGTACATGAATATGCTATTCATTTGTGTTACCTATACGTCAAAAGTTCATCTCAGTTGGTTTTTGTATGGTAATATTTCGCCTGTGTAGTCGATTTCAGTATCAAGCATATAGTAATCACTCAATGAACTATTAATTACGTTACTAGATAAGGATTAATCCTTTCTTGATTCCATTTTATCTGTCCGCAAACTTTTCAAGGAGGTTGTGTTTCTCCCAATTCTAGTAGTAATTCATTGCAACCAATGTCGTGAAAAAAAGCTAGAATCTTGTTGTCCCGTGTACACTTGTTTGTAACCTCAATGTGGATGATTATTTTCAGAATTTTATACTGATTTCGTGATAAATTTTAACTAGTTTTAAAGTTATACAGAAGCCCATTAGTATGGTGCTATCTTGGTGTGACTCACCTATGCTATATCAAATTTACATTATTTGTATTGAATATTCAGAAAAGTTGTCCTCGACATACAACTAAATATTTCGGTGGTGATGTGAAAATTATAGATACGTTCTTGACACTTGAAGCTGATTAGCGAGATGTTTCGATATCTGCTTTATTTCAATAGATGCTCTCTTTAAGTGGGTACTTTTTTACTCGGGTTTGGCGAATCACATTCATGACCGATTTCATGATGATCTGAAGGATTGTATTTGGCCGAGAAATAGCTCGACAGCTACTTAAAAATGTTCCTTAGCAAGGACTGAAAGTAACGGTATGGCTTCGAACAAAAATCTGAGAGTAGCGAAAGTGTGATGAGAGTAAATGAAAAGCTTAGATGAACGGGATTGACGTTAGAATTATTGGTGGTTTCTCGCCTTGAGAAAACCACTTTTCAGAGAGTCGTTCAAAGTTGTTATTGGCCTACTATATCTTCACAACCGATAATAAACCGGAAGCATGTCATCTTGAGTAAGCTAAATTTGGTTGCATTGACTTTACACCTCCTAAGTTATCGGTCCTTATATTATTTTTGCAATATTTCGCCAAATGCTAGGGTTTATTTGAAAACATTAAACTTATGATGGCGATGGGAGTCCTGAAGTCATCAGTGTATTTAGTGTTACTATTATCATCATCATACATGAACAATACAAGCTGTCTGTCGATTAAATAATAATATTGATCATACTTGTATCTTTTATTAAGTGACAATTGGTTCCATTTTCCTTTTGGTGGTAGGGTTTATTTGACAAGCTAACTTGAAACTTACGTATCAGGGTATGGGCTTGCACCGATTTAACCTGTTTTAGACTTAGTCCTAAGTGCTTATAAGTTCATGTTTATCGGGTACCGATCCAATGTTCAGGATACTTAGTTGAATATCGTTCTTAGTTTTCTTTTCTGACGAAGTGAAGACTTAGTATTTTCTGGCTCTTTTCCAATGTGACTCGAAATTGGCCCCAGTGAGCTTTATTGTATGTAGGACGCTCTGACTACATTTCTTACTAAAAGTTATATACTATCGAGTTCCTATTATCTTTGATGATTTATTTATCAAACACGCACTTTGAAACAAAAGTAATTTATCCGACATTTTGGCATGTGGTTGTTATGGTTGGTTGCGAAATATCTGCACATTCATGTAAACTAGCAACTTCATAATGAGGTGATCTTCGTAAAGAGCCTGGAATCAAGTGTATTCATTCAAAAAAATACAGGTGCATCTGAGTCTAAAATTATGTAGGACGTGATTAGTAAATTTATTGAATGTCTGAGAAGCATGTGTTATTCTAATATCAATGTTGTAATTAAGAAGTTCCTTATAAACTGTTGGTATACGTTTTTACTGTGTGATATACAGGGTTATGTTTTGTGTTATGAAGTTGGGTCAACGTGAAGGATTTTTTTAGTGACAGTTTGTGTCACTAAACAAAACTCGTATAGTTAAGATTTCCTAAACCATGCAAGCTAACACTACGTATAACATTTGTCTCAAACCAGTGTGTGAAGATTATACGTGCACAAAGCAACGTTCATTAGAAGCTACACTATTGCAATAATAAATACCCATGTAAATGGTGTACATAAGCTGGAAATTAAGGTTGTTATCTATACACGTGCATTGAGTAGTAATCGTAAGGATTAGTGAATATGAATGGTACCACAGTATTGTCTTCCTCATAATCTATCAGGAAATGAATGCTACTAGTTTAGCTTTATTATCCCTGGTAATATCAGTCGTCGCTATTAACGTTCCCCTAGTTGGTTCTTTGTCGCTATAACGATAGTGATTTTTATCAAGCTTTTGGGTTTTTACCAGTAAAGAAAAGGAGCGGTTGCTGGTATTTAGTGCTCCCTAGCTTTGGATAATATAGTGTCGCGTGCTGATATAAACTGCATTATGTAAGATGGTAGAATGCCCAAGCAGTACACAGCGACAAACAACGTAGAATGCAACTGCTACCTTTAAAGTATTCTTGGTATTTTCTACCTAACGACTATATTAATTAAGTTCCAGTGACTTTTCTCTTAGTTATCACTTCTTTACCCACCTATTAAACGGAACCGGTTTCAAGATGTATGTTACTATGGAAGTGTTCCTTAGGATAGGACCTTCTTTTTAGTAACTACCGCTTTAACGCATCATCCACAATTCCGTTAAATGTCGATCACAATATGAAGTTTCCATTTTTTTATTACTAATAGTGCGATTGTATTGTTATTATTGTATGCTGCATAGGGATATTTTTACTGCACATCATAGTTTCACAAAGAATTTCTTTTAATATCTTTCATTAGGACAAGATGTTCTTACGAAATAATTGCTGAATTTGCACCGCTATCGCTGCTAAAATATAAACCCCCATCTTACGTAGAAATGGTCCTAAAGTGATTTAGCCGTCAAATCACTTAACCGCGTTGCACACCTTTCAAATCGAACAGCCGATTAGTCATCTTACATGAAATGTACCTCAGAGCTAGATACCGGATAGGAGGTATATAAAATCAGTAGTCGAATGCGGCTGCTATATCTGAGTATGAATTATGATTGATTTGTGCTGGAAACAATGTTTCCCTACTGAAAATTCTCATTTATGCTATTAATTGATCTAATTGCAATACAAATGTATAATCTGTCCTATCGTTAAACAAATGGAAATAAGCAATATAAACATTTATTTTTTTAAACACATAAATATTGGTACAAAGAGGCACAAAATAGATATGTGCCACACTTCATCGTTCGATTTGTGTGAGGGCTGCGATACTGCCCGCACCCCCAAACCGGAGCTGGTGGTTTTCTTAGGGGAGCCACACCTCGAGCCTTTAACCTAAAAATTTAACCCACAACGCAGTGGAGCAACGTAAGGAGATGCAGTCCCATCGAAGCAGGTGACCAACGGTTGGTCCATACATCTGTTCCTTCTGGATCCCATGCACATCATTGGTTTGATATCAGGGTTTCTCAACTCTCCGTGTCCACCAACCCGGTTAAAGCGCCAAACATTCGCTTTTCGTCCTCTCAATTTCGTAAACAGCACTCGTGTTGCGAGAAGGCAGTGAGTAGGACTTCCCTGGCAGAGGCTATATCCGCGTGGCCATATGAGGACATTTCGAAAAGGAGAGCTGACTCTCCCCACTCTCGGGCATTTCGGGACAATACAAACATTTAAGTACCTTCATGATCCAGCCTCAACCTAACACACTGAAAATCTTATTGTCTACAGATGCCTCGATACAACCTATCCTTTTGGCTACAGGTTGGTGATATTTTTGTAATAATGGTTAGTACAGAACGCGAGTTTTGTCTGATTTAAACAAACCAGTATATCTACATCATAGTTTTGATATCCACATATGGAGACTTAAAACCAAATAGCCTACTGCTAGGTAAGATAATGGTGATAATATTAGCTTAAGGTGTTAGGTTCCATACTCAAAATATAAACAATAACACCACGATTCAGGTACTATATCTAATTAACACATAAGTGGTATACAATAAAGTCTGAACAACCATAATAATATCGGATATTTACACAACATCGACAATAAATCACCATTAAAGAGAAACTTATATTTAGCCATGTGTATTTATGATTTTTACACACACACACACATATACACCAAAAGAAATACCGGTTAAAAATAGGGGGAAATAAAAAAACACTTTTGTCACTGTGTGTATGTGTGTACTTTTGTTTTCAATCTTAGAACATTCTTGCAACAAATTAACTAAAATAAACAGAGATTGCCAAAATAATAAGATGAAGATGGGGATGAAGGAAGAATTTCATCAATATTGACAACTGAACAAAACGTTCAGCAAAAGACAAACAAGAAAGAAGAAAAAAACACAAGATAGTAAGAACATGAAATATGATCATTATCAACAACATCACAGATTAGGGAATCATTGTGTGCAATTTAAATAATAACAATATTAAAGTGATGATGAACTGTAACCAAATGTGGAAGGAGGGGGGGGCGGCAAAAATAGTTTAAATTTCATGACGCTTTCCAGAGTAGAAGAAGAAGAAGAAGAAGAACAAAAGAGCTTAGTAACAACAACCTTCGAGAAATTAAAAAGAAACCAAATGGGAAATAATAACTAATCAAAGAAGTCAATAGTATATAAATTATATAATTAATTATTTTTCTCAAATGGAAGAGATAAAGGGAAAGTTCATTTTTGTATTAAGAAATTGTTTATTTCTACATTAAAATGTATTATTCCTCACTGATTCATGCAATACTTAGAATTGTGCTTTGAAAACTCCTCTCTTTTCTTTTAATTCGGAGAGAACAAGACTCACTGAGTTCACGTGGATCCATGCATGTACGTACATACATATGATTCATGGTGTAATATTATGAATACAACAGTTTGCTGGAGACTAATTGCTGAAAAAAGAAAAGGAACGTGGGTTAATTTTTCAGTGATATTAAACAACAACATCCAAACCAACATAATTTCTAGGCGTGATTATTTCAACTAGACTAATGAACTGCGGTTCAATTTAAACCAGTTCATGAAATTGTGCGACCATTTTTCATTGTATACAGTGAGTACCATCCTTACATCTAATACGGTTGTGTGGTTATGAATATGCACTGCTCAGGAGTCTAATACTAGGACGAAACTACTGTCCAGTGCTTTCACGTTTTCAATGATTGTTCAACATAGATCGGTGTTCATGATCTCAACGAAATCTAACAATCTCCATAATCCCATACTGAAAAACTGTTATTTGTTACTTGATCATGTAGGTAAGTAAAAACGATTAGGTTGTAGTCCGTGTGATTAGTATAACTGACTGTTGAGAATCTAGGTGACAATTTCAAATCGTCTACAATGATATAGGCTCATTCGCTCTTTGTTCTCTAATTCCTATCTCCCAAAATTACCTTTTAATTTTTTTAAAAAATTCCACTAATCCATATTTTTCTTTCTCGAATCATATCATCTATGCTTAATCTTTTCTATTCCCACTAATACTGTTACTACCCATACTTCTTTGAGATTTACCTTGACAACCTTATTTGATTATGTTAATGAGTTTTAGTAACTTGAACGTGTTGTACATAGAAGCCAAGTTCTACGTTGGGTATAAAACTGACTGATTGACATTCAAGCAGAAAGGTTCTTTATACCATACAAAACAAAAGGCTTGATCATAACGGATGAATTGTTGTTGAACTTAATGAATTCGAACGGGTAACTCATTTTTGCATAGAACAGATTTATGTAATTGGCTATTATTCTAACGATATATGTGCACCAGCAAAATTGAGTATTTTAACAAATAAGTCTAGTCAATATATAAAAAGCCCACTAAATAGTTATGCACTTAGCAAATGTCAATAAATAGAATGAGGCAGAGTCATAGATAGTGACATATCTGGGCATAAATATGCATTAGTTTAAGATGTCACAATTTATGCATTAAAGCATAGTGAGAAAGCAAACTGACAATATAAAACTGAGCATCATGGATATATATAAGGATATAAGTTCCCCTCTTGTTGATATCAAGGACTTTCAACCTCTACTGGAATCTACATATCCTCAGCAGATTGCGTATAGTTACAAATTTTAGCAAACTTTGGTCGTGGTTAGCAGTTTATTCAAAAGAATGTGTTTCATGTTATGTGAGATCCAGATGGATGTACCTGTATCTCAGGATTGGTGTTTAAAGCGGAAAGTAGCAGGTTTCGGTTTCACGGTAAGTATATTGAACATAGCTGAAAAATGAACAAGTGGAAATCTGTATGGAAGACCTACAGTGATACCCATATGGACCTAAATATTACAATTAACTCCAGCGTAACAGCAGTCTCCAAGTTGTACACATTGCCGAGTGAATAGTGTTGAGGTTGGATGCAAGGTGCTACGCAAATATAGCAAATCGGATGACGAGTTATTGGACTTTTATCGACTAGGTTAGTTGGGATGTGGATTATACCATAGGCCAAGCTACTGCTTGCTTTAACGCACAAAATGTTCGCTCGGGTAGAAGTAGGCTGGAAAGAAGCAAGGAGTGATCAGACTAAAACGTCATAAAAATCTATGACCGTTGTTTTGACGTATTTCGATAGGGACACATCATTTATTTGGGATCCGGGCAATAAAAGTGATCAGTCATTTGAAATGTTGGTATAAAATACTTTAGAAGCAATCTTAATGAAGCATATGTAATTCACTTTTAATCTTCCTTTAAGATCTTCAGTTTTAACAATACTTTATACTTAGCTCTACTTTTTCAAAGCATTTTTATATCTAATCACATTTTTAACGATTACTGTAAACATTTTATGTACCAACTTACTTCTATGAACATTTATATCGGGCTCTAAGGTACTGATACATACATCTCTAATCATATGAAAAATGAATTCGGCCGTAGAGACTTACATTTCATTGTTAGTTAACGATGGATAGAGAGAGAGGAGGAGAGAGATAAAGCGCAGAGTAAAAAGAACCAAATTACAACATACAAAATGGTTAAGATTAATGATAACAATCACAAATAGGGATTATACATACACAAATATATAAGATTTTACCTACCTAATAGATAGAATAGTTTATGAAGAAGATAAAAAGAATGATTACACACAAATGTGAAAGATTTCATTAATTTTATGAACGTGGATTGTTAATTGTTTGTGGAAGTGGGGGTTGAAGTGGATTGATCAATTTATTTGCTCCGGATTCTAAAGTATCACTAGCCAATATATTTACATAACGTGACCGAGAATTGCTAGTACGTGATGAAATAGACCCTGAAGGAACAGAGACTGGATGATAAGTAGGAAACAGTGGTGGATTCAGCGCACTACTATTATTATTAATATTATTACTACTACTACTATTACTCATTGAACTGTCATCATTTTTTGGCATAATAAATGAAGATGCTGGTGGAGGTGGTGGTACCTTGTTTGATTCACTTCCGTCAGGATCATTCACATCAATCCATTGTTTAAGGCGATCATCCCAAACTATCTATAATTGTAAAATACACATAACCCGTAAAAAGACAGTGAGACAAACTTGGAAAAGATGGTTATACTCAAGTGAAACAATATGATTAAACAACTATCAGTAAACAATTGCTATTAATGGTATAAAATTTCCTATAGTTTTTGGATCACAAACTGACCTCAGTAAAATCACCATTCAAAACCTGGGAGCATTATTTCGCCCAAGTATGGGACTCCTCAACAATGCGTATCCACGACTCCGTCATAGGGAATCGAATTCAGGACCTTCCATTTCATGCGTGAACGCTAGCCTCTACATTACTGAGCCGGCATTCAACGGTATACATATCTAACTTTATTCACGATATTGTGCGATCATAGTTCACTGCCTGCTGTAGATAACTATCTCACACTTGACATGATTGAACCCCTATTATTCATGGCTTCTTGCTAGGACTCAAAGAATCGCATACTGAAGTCAGTCACTACTAAGCGCATGCTAATTGTCAATGTAGGACTTTGGATAGGTCACAGATTTCTCATTGGATCCCGGTTCAGCAGTCTATGAGCTAAGAATTTACGTGCGAAACCAGTAGGTCCTGGGTTCGAAACTCGCAGGGGGCGAGGTCATGGATACGCACTGTTGAGCGGTCTCACAATAGGATGAAACGGCCGTCCAGTGCTTCGAGGTTTTACATGGTGGTCTAGCTTCAATTGGCTCATGATTTCAACTACTGAGAATGTTTATTTCATTCAGTTATAGAATTGAGTTGTTAGGAGACGTATAAATTTATTAGTAAAACTAAACTATACAGGCGACCTTGAAAAAAGTGGATCAGTCAGTCAGAATGGGGGAAGATAGAGATTGTTGAACGGATGAGGGATGTTTTTAAAATGGAATTACAAATAGCCTGTTATTAAACTATCAACTTCAGGGGATAAGGTTGTATTTTTTGTTGTTAGAAGTATTAAGTTTAGGAGTGTTAATTCTAAGATTATGAAGACATATGTTATACACTGATCAGGAATTTATTGGTAAAATGTAATAAAAGTTACCGATCAACGATGTCTTGATGATTCGATTCACTAAAGCAACTTTATCAGTTGATTAAACTAACTATAATTATATTAGGTCAGTCAAGTTGTTTAACCATTAATGTATTAGTATTTGACCACAGATACCTTAGAAATATTGCTGGCATCTGCTGGGATCACAGGGTAAGTAATAGTGAGGTTAGACGCAGGGTATTAGGGAATGATGGTAAATCAGTTGATGAGGTTATGAATCTTCATCGACTGGGATGGTTGGGCCACGTGTTACGTATGCCTGAATACCGATTACCACGACGTGCAATGCTATCCGGTGTTGGAGATAGCTGAAAGAAAGTTAGGGGTGGCCAAACCAAAACGTGGCATCAGTGCTTGAAGTCACTAACTTCTACTCTGAGCCATGTTGGTAGATGCAGACTACTTGGTTGGGGTCCGCGTGACTATCATAACCAATGGTTGGAGACTCTTGGTGACATGGCTCAAAATCGATCACAATGGCGTCGGTGTATACACTCCCTGTATTTCCTTAAACTAAGATTAAAATCGCTTCATACCTTTCTTTCTACGAACCAATTTTTTCTTCTTGTACTATATCTCTATATGCAATCTTTCTCTTATATATTACCACCTTTGACATAACCACTGCTGTGAATCCGGTGTTCATCTTGTTGTGCTGATGCGGTATGGCAACCTGGACCGATGCACATATGTGCCTGATCCTACGTTGTAGCTGACTGACTGACCATTAATGTGTTGACCGAATTATATCAGTCAGATATTTACAGTATAATATGAAATCATTATCTAAATTATTTAACGGACTGATTTTAGTTAGACTGTTAGTGAAAACTAGATAGCGCTGGACAGCTATATCGTTGTAGTATGTGACTTCGGGATAAATTGGTTGATGTTAAAAAATGTGAACCATTAGATACCAACTTACTGATCTATAGGTTAAGAGTTTATTGTGAAGTTTGAAAAGTACTTGGTTTGATTCCCGGTTAGACTATGAGATGAGCATTGCTAAGAAGTTCCATACTAGAGTAGAATGGCTGTCCAGTGCTTCTTGGTCTCTAATGATTATTAAAACTATACTACATCCATGATGTAAACTATAAACTTAAACAATCTTCACAGACTCCTTATACTAATGATAAAACTATTGCTTTACATATGATAAATGAGCGTGAAGTTATATTATAATCACGGTTTATTGAAAAGCGTGGAAAAACATAAACATCTCAATCAGTCAGTCAGTCGGCTACAACGTAGGATCAGGCACATATGTGCATCGGTCCAGGTTGCCATACCGCATCAGCACAACAAGATGAACACCGGATTCACAGCAGTGGTTATGTCAAAGGTGGTAATATATAAGAGAAAGATTGCATATAGAGATATAGTACAAGAAGAAAAAATTGGTTCGTAGAAAGAAAGGTATGAAGCGATTTTAATCTTAGTTTAAGGGAAGACAGGAAGTGTATACACCGACGCCATTGTGATCGATTTTGAGCCATGTCACCAAGAGTCTCCAACCATTGGTTACGATAGTCTCAATTGTGATAAAGTATCGGATGTTATGCAACCAAAAACACCAATAATTTCGTCTCTGTAATACAAACTGTGTTAACAAATCTACGAATCATCAACAGATGAAAAATGAATTTGCGTTAGAAACATAAATAGTTTCACACTCAAAAAATGGGGAAAAAATCCTGCCTAATTCACAAATTATCCGTAGAAAAGCGTGTAAGTTAACTACAAACTGAATAACACAGCAACAAGAAGTGATTTTGATTAATATAAAATAATAAAGTATGGTGAAATCTAATTTACGGGTTATAACTATCAGGGAGTAGTAACAGAAAAGGTATGCGCATGTGTGTGTTTGGGTAGAATATCACAAATCAGTTGGTTGGTTAGTGAGTAGTATACAATAATCATGGTTATTAGCATAATTATAATGAATATATATATCGCAAACCTATAAACAAAGTCCATCAGGGCTCAACAACTTACAGAAGGCTTAGAATCATCCGGTAGATGAACATTCTTCGGACCATTTTTCTTGAGACGTCCAAACCAACCTGATAACCAACCATCCTGTAAAGTAAAACAAATCACTACATAATCTGGTATTTGTGATTTTGCTTTGCCTTAAAACGAATCTACTGATATATATATATATACACACAAGACTAATGTGAATGTCATTGGACACGGAAAAAAGGTACAATGATACTTCTGAACAGATGTGTGTACAAGAATATATACGTTGTAGGTAGATGCAGACTACCTGGTTGGGGTTCACGTGTTATGACCAGTTGGTTACAGACATGACTAAGAATTGTTTGAAATGGCACAAGTCTATGCATCTCTTTGTCATCCATTAGAATCCTTTTAACTTTTTCTCTTCTTTTTCTATTACGCTTACTGAGGCTACTGACACTGTTACTACTTCTATTACTCTGGGATTTATCTTGAAATAATTTTACTTCTCTATGTTAATATGGTATGAAAATCTGAATGGATGTATGTATGTGTCAGGTTCTATGGTGCATACGACGGAGTTATGAAATTAAGTTATGACTCCTCGTCGTTGATCGTCTAATTAATCGTAAGTAATTTTACCGATCAGTTTAAAAATGTTACACTACAGTGAATTGAAATTATCAAGACAAATATTAGAGGTAATAGGAAAAATAAGGGATAGACCATACTCCTCGAGAAGAAGAGGTAAATTTATGGAATAGAAACAATTTAAATTAACTTTGAAACTCAAAACCTAAGGAAATACAAAGAGTAAATATATTCGTACGATTGTAATGGATTCTCAGCAACGTTACACAAAGTCTCCTAAAACTAATTACAATAATCGTACAGATTCACATTGGGTAGCTTATACTTAACAACACAGTTCAGACTAGCAGTTAATGATTTCGTGAACTGATATCACATCTTGGTTTGGTTGAACGTGGCTTACTTTCAACCTTCTGCTTTTATACCAACCAAAATCAAAGGGTTAACATAAACAGTGTGATTGAGCATACGTAATGTATGCTTTGAAAATGAGAAATATCGGAAACCCAATCTACTACCGATTAGGATATTATTTTAATAGTTGAATTCATGAGTCGATTTAAACTAGACCATCATTGTAAACCTGGAAATAGTAGACAGCCTTTTCGTCCTAATATGCTTACAATGGCGGTCTAGCTTATATATCGACCCATGAATTCAACTATTAAATTCACTACAATCTCCACAAACCCCCATTCTAAAAGTAAGATATCATGATTATTTTACTGTTATAAACATGATAATATTGAATAAAGGTAATAATAATAGTAATAGATTAGTGTAATTGGTTAAGTCTCTCTCTCTCACACACACATACACCTAGTACAATAAAATCTACTTTAGATCAAATAATGTTGATCAAGGTAGACATTTCAAATCATTCATAAGCATAAATCTATGAGAGAGTATAAACCAAGGTAATTTTTTCAAAGGAATACACTGTTATTTCATTGAGCTTCATCAAAAGAGTTAAACTGTTGACTAAAGAGCTAATAGCTTTTAAGCTAACTGAATAATAGACGAATAAGTTAGTTTGATGAGCACACCTTAGAGGAGGGATGAAATAGTGGGACTAAAAGTATGTATATCAGTCAGTCAGTTAGTAACAACGTAGAACTTCGTACGTACGTACGTTAGTTTGAGTTGCCACACCACATTAGCATAGAGATGCAGTGGTCGATTCAAATCCCGTAGTAGTAGAGGTAATAAGAGTATAAGCAGTAATCGGGAAGATTAGTGTTTTGAGATGTTATTCAAGGAGTATAATCCAGTGAAATAAATTTGAGAAGAGAAAAAAGAAAGGGACATGAAGAATTCAGAAGATGAGAATTTGGAAGAACACAAAGAGTGGATGCACCTGCGCCATTGTAAACGATTTTGAGCCATGTCATCCAGGGTCTCTAACCATCGGTTGCTATCATCTCGCAATCCCCAACCAGGTAGTCTACACCTACCAACATGGCTCAGTCCACTTGTCAGTGACTTCATGGACTTGTGCCATGTTTTGGTTTGGCCGCCCCTAGCTTTCTTCCAATCTACTCCTATACAACAAAACATCGCACATCGAGGTAGTCGGTGGTCGGTATGTATATAGATATCTGACACTTATCATGGTATGGTATTTTGTTTGATTTCTAATGAAATGATACATTTTAGTGATCTAGAAACAAAAAACTGACTAGAAATCAAGTGATTGCATAAATGGTAAGTATACTAAATGATCGAAAGAAGAAATTCAAATTTCAACTTGTTATTTGCATGTGAATTACTGTTTGCTTGTCAGTTGTTTTTCTAAGAAACGTCTTTATATGCTCGTCTTTGATCCACATTTATTGTGTAAATTCTAGTAATACTATGTGAACGGTTAAACTAGAGCAAATGAAACGAAGATTGGATCTTTGATCTACTGTTCAGTCAATCGTCATACTGTAAATATAATTCGCCAGCCTTAATGACATTAAGAACGGTTATTAGTAATTATAAAACTAACAATTTATCATCAATATAGGATGAATTCATTCCAAACTAACCATAGTATAGAATGGATAGTGCTTAATGTGAGTAATTGTGAATAACTTGAACGGATGACATATATTTGCATCAGATATCTGGTTATTTACATGTGATGTAAACTCAAAGCTTGTTTACTTGACCGTAATGCGTGGAACTATGAAGCTTGGAGTAAAGTGTCATCTGAATTAAATGGAGGTTTAGCATCCTATTTTGTGACAAAAAAAGTATTCCAAGAGAAACCTTATCACTTATATTTTATATTTCAGTTAGAGACTAATTTTAGGTTTAGGATCTCTTTAGAATTGCACAATCATGAACACATCATGGATTGAACCTAGGACATCTAAATATTGTAACGAACACTCCTTTTTGTTATAACACTAAATCGACATCCAATGAATTTATTAAAATAGACTGAACGGAGTTCGGACAAATGACTTGGTGACTGAAAATAAAAGGTCTAAACCACCAATAAACCACCTTCTTAACAAATCATTAGAGGAAATTATGTCAATCATGATCCATAGCATTCGATCTGCACTAATAAGGACTAGACACGCATGACATTGATCACCACCCAGTGATCAATCAATTGTGATTACATCTTAGTCCTACAGGAGGTCAGTCGCGGCTCAGATAGCTCAGTGGTAACGTCTCTGAGTGTGAAGCTGGGTAACACGAAATCGAATCCGCCAGGGAGCATCAGTCCCCTCAGGATTACAGGTACACCTTGCTGACGAGTGCCAAGTAGCACGAAACCCGGGTCCAGGGTATCCTGTCGACTACGTCCAATCACCATCTAATGATGTCAATCAAATATATATATACAAAAATGATTAAAAGGACGAAGAAACAAACAAACTATATCATTACTTTTGATTGTTGTTCATTTTTATCTAAATTATTCAAATCACTTGATTTGTCCTGTGTAAAACGTTCACTACTACTATTATTATCATTATGAATAGTAGTAGTGGGAGTAGTAGCAGTAGTAGCAAGAGTATTATTATAATCTTTGAAATGATCATTCATCATTGAAGATGGATGTCTAGAAGGTTGAGGAAGATAATTCATTTGTGATAAATTAGACATAGATTGTTTTTGAGGTTGTTGAAAATGTTGTTCGTTTGTAAATGAATTTTCATATTTGGTAGATAAGAAATTCCGACTATTATTGGATGACTGAAATATTAGAAAAATAAAACAAAATTTAATTTAATGAGGATTGTATTTTGACGCACACACACACACAGAGAGTTTAGGTGCCTACTAGGACAACAATACAGGCATGTTAAACTGTTATCATCATTAGATTGAGGAATATCTGAATCAATCTTTAGTTTTGTTACTTGAAAGTACTGAATTACATTTCGAAATGGGCTTTGGGATCAGTTTTAGTTTATTTATTTAAACACATAAAAAATGGTACAAGGGGGCGCCAAATAGATCTCATTTGATATGTGTGAGGGCTGGGATACTGCGAGGGTGCCAAAACCGAAGCAGGTGGTTTTCTTAGGGGGCCACACCCGAAGCCTCCGACCTAACGGTCTAATCCGCAAGGCAGTGGAGCATCGTAAGGAGATGCAGTGCCATGGTAGCCGGTGGCCAACGATTGGTTCATACACCATTTGTTCCCGCAGGATACTGGAGCCCATGTGCACCATTGGTTTGGAATCAGGGTTTTCCAACTCCCCTAGATGGATCCTTCATATCCACCAACCTGGTTAAAGCAATAGACATTCGCTTTTCGTCCTCTCAATTTCGTAAACAACACCCTTGTAGCGAGAAGGCAGTGAATAGGGCTTCCTTGTCAGTGGATGTATGCACGTGGTCACTTGAGAGCATTTCTAGAGGGAGAGCTGACTCTCCGCATTCTCGGCCGTACCAGAGCATTGTAAATCAGTCAGTAAGTCAAGAGCATTTGGGGGGGATGAGTTATATTCAAAATATCACTCGATATATGGCAGGAATTAATAGACAAAAGTGGGTTAAATAGAACATTTTGTGAGCCAAGTATTATCATACATATATCTTATTTCATAATCTGTTGAACAGACAGATAAGCTGAGCTGTCAAGATTCTAAGCGTGTACAACCACTTGCGCTTTTTGACATCCAACTCACAGTTCAGATAAGTGCTTGATAATGAAGTGAACAAGGAAAATCGCGGCCTGAATAGTTCAGTGATAATGCCTCATATTGCGAAATGAGGTAAACAGGGTTTAAACTCCCAAGGGAAGTATTAGCTTCTTCAAAATTACAGGGACACCTTAGTGTTTATTGTCAATTACCACGAAACCTAGATCAAGTAGGGTTTCTTCATGACTATTTTCAGCCACTTAAAATCTCAACACAGAGATTATGATGTTGATTCATTCAGACTAGTGGCCGCATTGTAGCAGTGGAATTCGATAAGAACTAAAGGACTAGACAACTATAACGTTGGTAGCTACTCAGTGATTAATCAGTTGGAAATCCTCTGTACATACGATTCTGGTATAAGATTAAAGACGTTGACTGCTAAGGATTTTGCAAATATGTTTGGAATGATAGAAATTAAGATTACGAAAGTGCTTCGCCGAAAGTGTAGAACATATTTAAAGAGATAAGACTGGTATATATCAAATATGGTAAAATAAAAGTTTTATAGACCTAGTTCTTATATTTACTGAATAGACTACTTAATTTTCTAAATGTCTATTGTTTCCCATCTGCGAACGTTCATAAAAAAAAGAATTCTGTCCCTATTATGTCCATTTCAATGCATGAATTCTAATGAAATCGGATCTCATTTGTTTAAATGACAGATAGAGAGAAAATGACCTACTTTAACCATCCATGATGATCCCGATTGCGGTTCTGCAAAAATAAACTTTGCAATACGTTGTATTGTCTTTTCATTAATATGTATGAGACAGTTAACAGTGTTGGGTGGTGCCTATATCATTCAATATCTTTTCATACACCCACGTCTGCATAGCTTCTTTCCGAAGGAAGTCCCAATTCATTGTCTTTACGTGGTACAGGTATTTCTTTGAAAGTAAGGGGATGAAAAGCGGACGTTCAGTGCTTAAACAGGATTGTTATAAAAGAGCCCTGACCTAGGAGAATTGAAAAGTACTGTTATATATGTTCTTTTGACTCGTGAAGCAACAAGTCGAGTACAAGACTATGCTAGTTATCGAGTACCATGGGATTGCATCCCTTGACGTTTTTCGACTACCTTATAAACTAGATTTTCACGTTGAAGGCTCAAGGAACGATCTCCTGGGAAAATCACCAACTTCTCTCTGAACTCCTATACAGTATCCCAGCTTACAAACACATGATTAGAATTACTAATATGGTTATACACATAGCAATAGTAGTGTTAGTACGATGAAAACTTACTGAATCCAATTGATCAACAGTCGTGGAATTTATCATATTAACAGTATTATTTTCAGAATTACCGGATACTGTACGAGAACGTGACTGAATCTATTCAAAATAATTAAATAAAAAAACTAGTAGAACACAACATTATTATAAATTTAATTACTCAATAATATTGACATGGGGATTCGTGGAGATTGTAGTATTTTAACAGTTGAGTTCACGAGTCAATCTAAGCTAGATCACCACTGAAAATCTGGAAGCATTGGACGACCATTTCTTTCTGGTATACAACTTCTCAGTAATGCACACGGGACTTGAACCAGTGGAGTCCAATCCGTGTCGAATGTGAAACAACTATCCACCTCAAACAATGGATAAAGGGTTGCGAAAGATCATGGACCAATTGAAGTTGCACATTAACACCGTTGGATACCGGCTCAGTGGTCTAAAGATTAAGAGTTCGCGCATGAAACCGAAAGTTCTAGGTTAGAGCCCCACGTGCCCGATCGTGCATGCGCACCGCTAAGGAGTCCTATACTACAACGAAACAGACGACCAACGCTTCCAGGTATTCAATAATAATTAATCAATCAAAACCAAATTATACAAATTGAAAGAAAAAAAACTTACACTTTGAATATTTGCAAAATAATCAAATGGTTGTTGATTAGATAAGGTAGAATAATTTAATGAACTATTATCATTATTTAACATTAATTGTGAATCAGTTTGATGATTGATAGGCATAAAAATAGAATTATTCATTTCATTCAATGTAGTTGTTACCGATAATGATGAGGATGATGTTGAAACTACTAATGATGATTGCAACATTGAATTGATTGGTTGATCTGATTGTAAAGACAATGGATAATTTGACAATTGAACAGGTGAATTCATAGAATAATTATGTTGTATGTTATCACTATGTTGAATAAGATTAGATGTTGAATTAGAAGATAATTGACGATAGGATTCTGATTGATAAGAGTATTCATGAGATGGTACTGATGATAATGAAGGTGGTGATTGTGGACTGAATGATTCATGATTAAACAACTAGAAATATGAGAACGATATGAATAGTTAATATCATTCCATTAAATTACTGAATAGAATATAAAGAGAATTTAGCGACGAAGTCATTTACTTAAGCTGTACATCCGTATATTTATAGTTATTTAGTAAATGTATAAGTAGAGATTAAGCATTCGTGAGCGAGACTGAAGGCCCTGAGTTCGAGTCCTGTATGTGAGATCGTGGATGTGCACTGCTGAGTCGTTCCATACTAGGATGAAACGGTCATCCAGTGCTTCCAGGTTTTTAATGATGGTCTGGTTTAGCTTAGATAGACTTATGAATTCAGCTATTAAAATTACTACAATCTCCACAAACCCACATTTTGATCAAAATGTATAAGTATATAGAAGAATAGAATAGGTGGCATCATAAAGTGATTTAAGATTCCCAAATATGAAGTGAGGTTACGTAATAATCACTTGGTTACGGAAGAATAGGAAGGTATGAGTATAATTTACGGGTTAGAATTATGAAAGACAATTGTCCACTTGACAAATACAAAGAAGAAAGGAACAACGTAAAGGTCATAACTAACAATTGAAGTCATGAAAAACTGTTTAAGGATACTAGTAACTGATCATGGTTTAAAAGAAGTACAAAATAATAATAAATACGAATGCACTGCTCCAAATAGTAAATCAATTCGCCGAAAATAAAGTCTTCTTCGATGAATTCTCCTTATATTGGTAGTTAGACCAATCAGTCAGTCATCTATAACGTAGAACCATGCACATATATGCATCGGTTCAAGTTCCCATTCCCTATTAATTGCCTAGAGTGTTTATTATTGACGAAAATAACCATTGCCAATTATTTCACAAAAAACGAAATTTGTGTATTCAATTATGGCAAAATAAATACTTAGTCTACTGCTTTTTTTAAGAAACAAGAAAAGTATGTGCCGACTTGTGTCACTTAGTTAGGCTTAAGGAACATGGAAAGTGATATGTTTATACATCTGTTCTACTTGTCATATCCCATTAGTATTTAATTACTTACGCCTGTTATCCCTCGTGGAGGACAATAAGTCGACTATCAGGATTAGTACGAGATTAACTGTTGCTCTGGTTGTTAGAAGGGGCATCGGTCTTGTGATTTCCGAAGAATCTCGGCTTTCATAATGAGGCATCATAATTCTTCTGAATGAAGACCCTTCAACTCCCAGGGCCGAGTTTAAATGGTTTATTTTGATTAGCATTTTTCAGTAAGTTTGTTTTCTACGGGATTGGGTTGTTGATCCCATGCAATCCCATTAGTACGAGATAAAATTCTCAGGGTGAATCCCACAATAGTAGAGATAGTCGTAACAGGATCAGTGGTAATAGAAGAACGGTATAGAACATCTAATGCGAGACGAAAATATGGATTCGTAAAATAAAGAGCATGTAGAATGTAATTTAGAAACTTTTGGTCAAACAGAAGACAAAGAGTGAATGGATCTGAGCCATTAAGAGTGATTTTGGGCCATATTATGCAAATCAACCAACATGTAGGAATCAATCTAATTTATTAAACAATTAGAAAGATCATGGATAAATATAAGGCGGAGAATCAGATCAAAGGGAGATACAATCAAAATAAGGAAGCAGACAGTAAAACGTTAAGGATCAACAATAACCAATCAAAATCGATTGGACAAGCTGTTAGTCATATGTAGAGATTCTAATACTTCACTTCAACATGAAGTCTATGGTAATGACGATGTTCATAAGAACAGTGAAAGCTCCACGACCATCAGTCTCAGAGTACGAAACTTTCCCATCCACATGATCTACAAATCTTCCCCACCATTTCACCCTAAATCTCTGGTCATTGATTATTCAGACCTCAATCAGGTAGTCTATACCTATTGATATTGGTCACTCTAACAGTCAACTTCTTCATAGATTAATATCATGTTTTGGTTTTACCGCCCACAACTTTCTTGTAATCTATTCTCACGCCAGTAATCATTACGCGTCAAGGTAGTCAGTGGATGGGGATACGTAATAATATACCCTAACTATTTCAGTCGATAAAGATTCACTAGATTGTCAATTGATTTGCCACACTTCCCTAGTACTTTGGGTTTAATCTGTGATCCCAAAATATAAGAGCAATGGTTTGAAGCTACCTATGATTGAACATTAGTAACCTATGAATATCCTTTATTTTCGAAAACCAGTTTCACAATCACAAAGTTATCCTGAAAGTCCCATCTTCTCTATCTCATCATAAACGTGTAGATTATTACCGTTGAAATACTATTATATGATATTTGCTGTTCTATGGAGTCCGCAATCTCAAGATATGAACAGTTTCAATACTATTATGAGTGATGAATTGATAGTTCAGTGATTAGTTACTGCAGATTTGAACTTCACACACACACACACACACTCTGGCCACCTACTTCGGTTTAGGCATCTGACACATTCAGAGTATAGATCTAACTTCACCTAATCACATAACAATAAAAGATTATTGAATGAGATTAGTGTAAAACGTGAATGATTTTTTTTGGATAGACTAGAATTTATGGACGAACTAATCAAATATAAGATAACAAATCTCAGATTTTGGTGTGAAATTCATTCATGCATTTGGGGAAATAATGTTTTGGTATTATAGATGAGATCAATTCGTGATAAAAACCATAAATCTAATTCTTAACCTTAATCATCAATTATAAATCATAATCTTAATTCTTCACCTTGATTTTTTTTATTTATTTTAACACAAAGATATTGGTACAAGGAGGCACCACACAAATCTCATTCGATATGAGTGCCCAAACCGAAGCTGGTGGTTTTCTTAGGGGGCCACTCCCCGAGCCTTCGACCTGAAGGTCTGATTCACAAGGCAGTGGAGCATCGTAAAGAGATGCATTCCCATGGTAACCGGTGACCAACGATTGGTTCATACGTGATTTATTCCTTCAGGATACTGGATCCTGAGACTCGAACTCAGTACCATTCGCTTCAAACGCCATCGCGTTATCCACTTAGCTACTGAGTCCTGATAGCCACTTGCTTGTGCAATGGGGTGAAGTTTAATTCACTTGATATTGTTTTACTTGAATCTTCACATTGATGTTTTTGGACTGAAATTGATCAGTCTCTTATTGGCATATGTGCATACTGTGCGTATGCCTCGATATTGCCTTAATTTACAAGCATTATAAACAAAGATGGATAGTGGCTAGGAGTGAAATCCAGGACGCGCGTTTCGTCCTGTTTGGGACTCGTCAGCTGATGTACCTGCATCTCAGAGTTGATGTTCACTCTGGAACTCGAACTCAGTACCGTTCGCTTCAAACGCTATCGCGTTATCCACTTAGCTACTGAGTCCTGATTAAGGCGGCCCCCAACCAAGTAGTCTGCATCTACCAACATGGCTCAGACTAGAAGTTAGTGACTTCAAGCACTGATTCCACGTTTTGGTTTGGCCGCCCTTAACTTTCTTACAACCATCTCCAACACCGGTTAGCATTGCACGTCGTGGTAATCGGTGTTCAGGCATACGTAACACGTGGCCCAACCATCTCAGTCGATGAAGATTCATAACCTCATCAACTGATTTACCATCATTCCCTAATACCCTGCGTCTAACCTCACTATTACTTACCCGGTGATTCCAACAGATGCCAGCAATATTTCTAAGGCATCTGTGGTCAAATACTAATAGCTTACGAGTATCCTCTACTATTGATGGCCACGTTTCGCAGTCGTAAAGTAGAACAGAACGGACTGCCGCGCAGTATACTCGTCCTTTCATTGATAGACAGATATATCGCCTTCGCCAAAGGTGACGTAAGTTGGCGAAAGCTAAACGAGCTGAGATTTCGTCCGACACCAACCCATTAGGGCTGATCAGACTTCCAAGATAAGTGAAGTTGTCGACGCGTTCGACTACTTCACTCCCTATCCTTAGTTCAGGTGTTGACGCATACCAGTCCTGAAGCAGCAGTTTGCATTTAGAGGGAGAGAAGCGCATTCCAAACATTCTGGCATTGTTGCTTAGTGCTACTAAAAGACTCTGCATTTTGTCAGCGTCTTCACCAAACAGGACTATATCATCTGCGTATTCTAAGTCGATAATTGGACCTTCTGGAAGGAGATCAATACCCGAGAATTCAATAAACGAGAATGTTATTTCCATCAATAGGTCTATGATGAAGTTAAACAAAAATGGAGAAAGTGGACAGCCTTGCGTTACACATTTTTCAGATCAACTTCGTCTTCTCATTGTTCTATCAAAATTTATAAAAGGGACCAATCGCTTTAGATTATAGGTGACATTTAATTTCTGTTATAGAAATTAGGTAAGTACTAACCTGTCTTTGATGAATAGATGATTGATTAGATGAATTCATCTTTTGAATAGGATCTACAAATTGATCATTTTTATTATTTCGTATAGAAGAATAATTTGAGATGATTTTCGGTTCATTATTATTATTATTATTATTATTATTATTATTATTATTATTGACTTCATGAGGAATATAATTGTTATCATTTCTATTTGAATTAAAAATATTAACTTTACGTTGATCTCTATTATCCGTTGATAAAAATAAAGAAGAATCATGTGTTTGGACATTAGATCTATATTCAACGGATGGTTTATAATTTGATTCTTTATTAAATTGATGATACTGACGTTGTTGTTGTTGTCGTTGTTGTTGCTGTTGTTGTTGTTGTTGTTGTTGTTGTTGAGGTGGTAGTGATGATTGATGAGGAGGAGGAGGATCATTAGAATCATTATGATCGGAATATTCTGTTTTCATACCTTCATTAGTAAAGTGAGCATCACTACTGGGATTTTCTTTTGGTTTTTCTACAGATGTTTTGTAGCGTGGATGATTGATCTGAAAATATAGTTAAACAATCAACAGTTCAACTTAATATTACATATTATATATACACAAGTTACTGTAATTAGTAGAAATTAGAATTTGAAACATAAACAATATAGAGAGTAAGTTATAAACAACACAAAACCTGGAACCAATATACCTAAAGTTTTCACAACATAATAATAAAATACCGGCTCAGTGGTCTAGAGGTCAAGTGTTTGAGCACGAGACTGAAAGTCCTGCTTTCGAATCTCTTGTGTAAGATCATGAATGAGCGCTGATAAGGAGTCCCATACTAGAACGAAATGGTCGTCTAGTGCTTCCAGGTTTTTAATGGTGGTTTAATATTGATCGGTTCATGATTTCAATTGAAATATGATAAATTTAACAAGATATATATTAAACAATCCAAAATAACTGTATTATCAATTATAGTAATGTGGTATGGAGGTAACTTGAACTGAGCAGTTATGTTGTAACGTGCAGTATCTGGTGGTGATCGAATTCTATCCACCAAGTTGCAATATGGTCATTAGTCTGAGTAACTCAACATCTCGTACATTACGTTCAGATTCTAGATGGTTGGAAATAGTCGACAAGAAACCCTACTTGGCCGAGTTTTCATGAAAGTCGGTACTCATCAATCACACACAACACAGAACCTGGGTACATGTATACATCACTTCACGTTGTCATATCTCATTAGTACAGTGAAATAAAATTCTCAGACAGAATCCCACAATAGTGTAGATAATCGTAACAGAATCAGTGGTAATAGAAAAACTGGGTATAGAAGATCTAATTCGAGACGAAAATATGAATTAATGAAATAAAGAAAATTTAAAATGTAATTTAGAAACTTAAGATAAAAGGGAAGACAAAGAGTGAATGGATCCAAGTCATTAAGAACGATTTCGGGCTATGTTACTCATTATCTCTTAACAGTAGTTTCGATAATCACGCGGATTGCAATCAGGTAGTTTGAAACTAGCTACTATATGCACAATAATCAGTGTCAACAAGATATACCTGATATTTTGAGGGAACTAATACTTTCTGTGAGATTTGAACTTACATCAACTACTAAGCACAAAACCGAAATCAAACACAGTTTCTTACTGGATACTTCCAACTAAATTTAAATCTTCATTTGATTTCATGGTCCAACACAAACACATGGAGTCCAAATAACAAACAAACAAACAAACAACAACAAAATACACTTAATACCTTTTGATTCATTTGATTAAAGATTTGATTTAATCGTTCAATCCAATTTTTATTTTTATTTTGTACAGGCATAGAATACGATGGATTTTTAAATTGAAATCCAAAACTATAATCTTCCATTATTTGACTGTTAGTTGATAATTGTAATATATCGAAACTTTCAATTTCTGGATGATATTGTAATGGTTCAGCTAATCGTAGACAATTACTAATTAAACTGTACAATAATGGATCAACATATGTATTATTATTATCATCATTATATACTGATTGAAGCTTAAGTTGATGTGCTGTTTCATCAATTTCAGTAAGAATCTCATTCCCGATAGCTGTTAAATAACGATAAGCTTTCTCGATAAAACCAGCGTCCAAAAGTCGTATAGCATAAACAAGACGAAAAGGCTTGAAAAGAAAATTGTAGGTGAAAAACTTCAATAAACATGATATTAAGTGTCAATTTTAAAATGGAAGACTTTTTTTTTAAAAAAAAACAACTTATTTACTGGGTGTACAAATTCATGTATTTGACTACGGAGTCACACTCCAAGCATGTATATGCGTGAGTGAGTGAGTGAGTGAGTGAGTGAGTGAGTGAGTGAGTGAGTGAGTGAGTGAGTGAGTGAGTGAGTGAGTGAGTGAGTGAGTGAGTGAGTGAGTGAGTGAGTGAGTGAGTGAGTGAGTGAGTGAGTGAGTGAGTGAGTGAGTAAGGAATAATAATACTAGATCCAAAGTGAGACTCAACCTGGTTGGGAATCGGGTGTTTTAGCCTTAATGAACCACTTATTTGACAATGTTTATACAAAGACTTTGAAGTAAGAGTTTACTGATAATATTGATTAGGTGGGTAATGCAGTCTTCCTATACGACGATATACACAAGCAACTTAGACCACTTTCAATCAGTTGGCGAGTAGTGTCCGTAAGTATGACATATACCTCGCACTATATAGGAAAGCCTGTACATCTAGATGCTTTTGTGAATGTTGGCAGTCATATCTTAACGTAAAAGATAAATCAATTTATGATGAAGAGGATAGTGGTGATTTGCGTTAATCTGCTCCCCCCCAGTGGGGATCGACAGGAACGCAAAACAGGTTATAAACAAAATCGATGTGCAACACTACTATGCGTGCAGTTCCCTATTCGATTTCCTATGGAACCTTTTGCCTTTTAGCTATTAGTCAATGATTTCATGTTTAATCATTGTTATCTCCTAAGAGTAGTTCACATTCGGTGTACGTAATGTTGAGGTGTGACAACTTGTATATTTTTTTCTATTACAGACATGATAACTTGTGAAATGTTAGTAAGTGTTATTACCATTTTAAGAAGGCGCCTTCAGTCCTGACCACGTTTTACACATTTCGTCCCAGAGGTTTTCACAACGGGCATTATTTGCGAACCGTAAGGCTTGATGGACAATTGATGAGTCGGCACCACTGAATAGAGCATGGTTACGTTGGATGTGCAACGACAGCTGTGGCGGTCTCAGATCCGGTACAATGTAGTGAGTCGAAAAGTTATCAAACACGAATCAGAAAAGAAGTCAGTGGCGATTTCGCTGTAATTTTCTGATGAAATTTTCATTAATAGTAAGATCAATGGTACTTAATGTTAGTTTGACGCTATAAAATGACTTCCCATCTATTTCCTTTTTACATATTATTATGGTTTTATCTTTTATGGTGGATCTGTTGACCGAACAAAATTCGTTGAATAAAATTCAAACTTACTAATCACTTAAACCATATGTATTGGTTGTTTGAATCTTATCATTAATGTTATGGGCTTCAATTAATCAATCTATTTTAGCATATATGTATCTTATGCGGAACGCATCGATATTACCATTAAGTTAGAAGTATTTTATTTAGAGTTGGAATGGTGGCTGGAAGTGAAAGCCAGGAAGTGTCCTTCATTCTACTTGAAACTCATCAACTGAATGTACCTGGACTCTAATGTTGATACTCACATCGAGACTCGAACTCAGTACATTTCGCTTCAGATGCACAACCCGTTATTCACTTGGTTACTGGATCCAGATAGTCATTGGCATGTGCAACGAGATCAATTTTAACTCATTTATATGGGTTGTTTGAGTCTTCTCGTTGATCTCAGTATAATCGTAAAATTTAAACACTTAGATGAATTTTCAATTTTCACTTCATACTATTTATTTACCAACAAGCTTTATGTAGATGGAATTAAGCAAAACTTAGTATGTATACATATACAAGTTAATGAAACTACTCAAATATTCAAACCAAATTTGACAACTATGTGGGATTCAGACCAAGGACCTGACGGTAGAAAATCAAGTATTTTCACCAATATGATCTATCGTTAAATTTCTAGTTAATGGATAACATTAAAGAAAACTAAACATACCATCAATTGGCGTAGATGAAATTTACGGTTAGCCAACTGGATAGAATATTCATATATTTCAGTGAGTTGAATAGCTTCTGAAGTAGCGAACAATGGGGATAAGGTATGATTTGACGCAATATTATCCTCCTGGAATCCATCTGAAGTATTGTTGACAACATCACCACCACTGGTAATATAAGTGGGAGGGACACCAATTAACCAAATTTTACCAGGTAAACGAAATTCTTTCTGTTTATCATCAATATTTTTCAATGAATTCATCAGTAAATAGCATAAGTGTGCAGCATAAACATGTTTTCGTGATAGTAAACCATCACCAAGACGTTCCAAGGCCAAAAGTGATAAGTCGGATTGTGATGAGTGACCAGCCAATATCATAGCTAAATGTGGTCTCCAATCACCATTATCTATGCCTAGAGGAATAATATACAATAGGGAAAAAGTAAATTTAATTCACAATATAATTTAAACCGAAAAACAATTGGACATAAGGTATGTGGGAGATTCAAATCGCTTTACAAGTATGAAAGTACATATCTGTACGAAGACAATTTGTCGTAGAGGTTATAGGGAACCCTTAGAGACAAAGACAAAACTGTGAGGAATGATCAGTCACTCTATGTAGTCGAAATACTGATGGGGGTGGCTTGGCGGTTAGGTTGTTCGACGATCAACCACTACATCGTGTCTTAGAGATTTTCCCCACACACTACGGCTAGGACAGCTGTATATCATTAGCCCTCACACACAGGGTGTGACTCAGAGCCGTGTGAACGAACCTGTACTTAGTAAATGAGTTACATTACAAAAGTATTGCGTTCCAGATCTCTTTGAGACTATCAAATCTTACTAATTACGTTTCTGATGTGATCTTTAGATCATATTAAGTGATTTAACAGTAGCTACAGTGTCCTTTCGTGGATCGATGTTAGCTAACTGTAAGCAAGAGGCTTAGAAAGCCCTCAGGATTTCATACTAGTTGGCAGCAACCTTGAAAGAACTTATGGTTCTCCTCTACAGATTTTGAACCCCAGATGAGTCTGTTTTTGAAATAAATCCAATCTACAGTTGGCTACACGAAGCTTTCCAATACCATTGAATTGTGTCTTTTACTTGTGTTTCACCGGCTGATTTTAATTTTACAAGATTTTTTAATGGAAAGGTAGGAATTAGTGTTACGGTTCTGGTGGCTCTACACGTTACATCAATGCAAGACGACAGATCCATAAGAATAATCTGAGAACTACCTGGAGAGAACAGTAAAACTAACTACCGTATTTGGATCTGAATGTAACAGAAGATATGTGTTAGCGGGACATAGATTAGATCAAAGGGTGTTCCGTGCAGGATTGTGTTGAGGTACGCTGATTGACTACTTCTTAACCAGTCAGCGCAAACGGATACTCAAAGAAGACACTAGAATCTTCTTATGCATAACTTATAAATATGTAGATGTTTTTCTTATTGTGGTTCCTACTCTTATTCAACCTTGTTTATTTGGAATATAATTACGTTCCTGTTCAACCGCGTTTTGATTTGGGGACTTAACGAGTGAAGTTGTGACAAAGAATACTAAGCAATAAAAGTAGCTAGATCGTCATAAGAGAAACCATAGCACTAAGAAATACCGCAATAAACATAATAGTTAATAAATGTATTAAGATCAGCCTCTTCCACAAAATTTACATCGTAAATACAAAATGAATCCGCTGTTTACCTCGTCCATAAGCCGCTGTATTAACAGATTGTGGCATTTCTCCAGCAGTTAATTGATACAATGTAAGAATAGGATCCGATATTGATATGTCATTATTTAGAAAACGATCCATTACCTTTGCAAATGTTGAAGGACCCATCCGATGAGCCAATGTAAATGCATGACCCCATAGTTTAGATCGACAAGCATGTTCTAACGCTTTTATTGGTAGGCCATGCATTAACAACTATTTTTTGAGGAAAAAAATTCATACATATACATACTGGTAATATAAGACAGAAAAGTATTGGTAAAGATAGTTGAGGTTGACTATAACTTCTCCAATGTTCAATAATTGTCCTATGTTCATCATGGAAGATCCGCCTAAGGAAGTTGGAAAACCCTAATTCTAAACCAATGGTGTACATAGTCTCAAGAATCCTAAAGGAACAAATGTCATATGAACCTACTGTTGGTCACCGACTACCATGCGATTGCATCTCCTGATGTTGCCCTACTGCCCTGTGGATTAAACCTCTAGGTGAAAGGCTTAGGGAGTGGTCCTCTAAGAAAACTACCTGCTTCGGTTTGGGCGTTCGGGAAGTATTCCAGCCCTCACACAAATCGAATGATGAAATGTGGCGCATATGCATTTGGTACCTCCTATCAATGTTTATATGCTTAAATAAATAAATAAATAAATAAATAAATAAATAAATAAATAAATAATAATAATAATAATAATAAAACTCATTACTTTTGAGCATTTCTTCCCTATTAAGTAACTGAGAATAAATGTTAGTGTAATTTTTAATAGAGATTTTATTACAATCGTAGATAGGAAGAAATTATAGCTAAAGATAGTAGTTACTGCAAGGATAACTCATTAATCTGTTTATGACGTTGGCCTTGAACTCAAAGTTTTTTTGCGTTTAGTCTAACTGCCATTCAACTGGCCTGGGTGGTACGGCATGATCTCAAAAAGAAATGTTTCAAGCAATAATAGCTCAATTAGGTCATCACGGTAGACGAACCGGTTTATCCCGTCAAAGTAGAAGCTACGGTTCGGTATAATCGACGGTTCTGCTATAAAATTACGTAGAACTACAGAAACGATATTACATGAAAAATTCATTGGAGAACGCTAATAATCTACCAATCTGAAAACGAATAACTTACGTTACAACAAGGCAGTGAGTAGGAGTTTTCTGATAGTGGTTATATACGCATGGCCATGTGAGCATTTCGAGAGGGAAAGCGAAATCTCCCCACCTTTAGCCGTACTAGGATATTTGAAAGTCCTAATTGAAATAACTTTGGATCAAAAGGTTGAACAGTCAACCATCTTTACACGTGTTTAATACATGTATCTGTGTGCACTTCACAGATGGTGTTAACTTTTAATACGATCATAACCAAAAAAAATTTCATTTACACGGAGATAAGTACAAATTAATTAGTCAAAACTTTAATATAGGTAAAGAACGAGATGTGAATATAAATACAAAGCGTTTCTAGTAATCCATTTACACTTATACATAATCCAGTATTCAGTTCATTAGTAACTATTCGGACAATGGAATCGATGATCGGAAAGTACGAGAAACCATAACACCTCGGATGCTTTCGTCAACATAGGACAGTCAGCTAAAAAAAGTGCATATCCCTAACTGAAATCATTGATCCACTTGTTCAATCCGTTATCTTCATTGACAACTCGAAATGTTTCATGGACTTCTTGAGTTATTTTTCTCATGTTTCACCTACACACTAAACAGCTCACTTCACGTACTTATTGAACAGGTCTACTGTAGTACTTACTTCACGAAAACGATCCAGAAGTTTGCCTTCCGACTCCTGGCTGCGCGACCCCCTTTCGCCTATATGGACTCCTCCCATACGTCGAATAATATTTTGGACAGAACTCATTCTTCCAGTTTCCGAAGCTGCTTTGCTGTGCTGTAATAAATTACTTCCATAGTCTATTTCGAAATGTGATTCGGGACTTTCTCGACCACTTGTAACTTGACTCCCAGGTAACGAAGCTAACGATTCGTTTGCATAGTCCCCAACCTGATGATTATAATTGTTTAAAGTACCTGAATATTGTACAGGCACCTGAACTCCTAGATAAGAACTAGAAGAATATCTATAGGAGCCACTCCTGAAACTGTCGGTAGTTGGTTTGTGTCCTTCCAGTAAAAGATTTACAAGATCTGATGTCTGCAGATTCTGTGGAATAAGGAAATTCAAAGAACATTTGTGGTATCGAAATGTAAGAAAATATCAATTCATTCCCATCTAAAACACTACCATCAGATAGAGAATATATTACTAAACAAAATATAAAAAATCAATTCAGATCTAACATGTAGGCTCTATAGCATTAAATATTAAGACTTAAAAATAACTTAAGTGGAGAGCTTCTACTAATTGCCACTGAAATGTTCACCAGTATGGTGGATATCCCTGACTACAAGCTAAAATGTATCAATTAAGATATGTATTAGTCCTACGATATATATATATATATATATATATATATATATATATATATATATATATATATATATATATATATATATATATATATATATATGATACTTTAGAATATAGGTTTCGCTTTACATAGATTAGATGGAATCTAGCAAGCAGTGGAATCTAAAATGGGTATTTCATCTTATTTGTGACTCATCACATGGATGTACCGGCACACCAAAGTTGATACACAATGAGATTTGAAAGTAGTGCTTTTCGCTTCAAAACCAACGCGTTAACCACTTAGCTACTGACTCCAGATAGCTATGGATTTTATTATTCTAATCAAAGTAGGTGTGGTTTTTCTCTCACTAAGTATCATTCATGTATCCTCCTACAATCCAAAAAAAATTAAATAGTTTAGTAAACAGTTCTCTTTTCGGTCAACTCATTTCCAAATCTCTACAATCACAAATGTCTTAATGCTTCTTGACGTTTTCAATTAGTGTAATCTGTTGACTTTAAAAAGTGTCTATAATATGTTGGTCACTAAGCAAAGCTACGTTAAGGTTTCAAGCATGTCCATAATTCAGTGTCTTTTCTCAACTTTTAAAATTGAATTTTTTCTCCTAGTTAGTGATCGAGTGTGAATATCAATAATCTTTTAATACTGTTATAGTTAAGACTACTTATATTTCTTCTGAGGAAAGTCTGATACACAGAATTGAATTGGGTCAATGTGAAATCAGAGCGCGATAGGATTTTTATTTTTTTCAAATGAATCCAATTTGACTGATGACAATATCGACCACTTATCAATTCCAAAGAACATAGTATCTATTTTGTTGCATTTGTTATTTCAAACAGTTGACAGGTGATACTGGAAGTTTGTGAATAAAATTAATGGGTAACAAGAGTTTGGATTATCTTCTCAAGGAATTTCGTACGTACACCTTTGGTGATTTCTATTAGTGAAGGAACACTACTACTGTTTATATGGGTAAAACTTCTAAATAGAGAGGTATTAGATGATATACTAATTAGGAAGTACTATTTACTTTTATTTAATTGAACACATAAATATTGGTACAAAGGGCCACTCAATACATATGCGCCACACAAGTCGCCTGATTTGTGTTGATATGCGTTAAATGACCTACTAGTCTAACTCCAGAAGATTAAACTGAAAGTAAACACAATGACAATATTTCATGAAACTGGAGCCCTTTACGAATCTGAATAAAATCAAAACAACAATTAAGGCATAATTACATGAATTTAATATTTGTGATTTCTCATCAGCTGCTTACAACCACTGATATATATTGAAGTGTAGCCTTGAGTCCCTTCAGGGGCTACTGCCGGTCCCAAGCCCGGATAAAGGAGGAGGGTTGGGCATGGGGTTAGCGACCCCATTCCGTAGAAAACTAACTCGCCAAAAAACGCCAACCAGAAAATATTATTCAGACCTTTTAAACTCTGCCCTGGGAGTCAGGTCTTCATTTAGAAGAACTATGACGCCTCATGATGAAAGCCGAGTTCCTTCGGAAGTCACGAGGCCGATGCCCCTTTTGACAACCAGAGCAACCATTTATTTAGGTACATGGAATGTTCGTACAATGTGGGAGACCGAGAGAGTCTCCCAAATTGCTGTAGAAATGAGAAGATACAACCTATAGGTGCTTGAGATCAATGAAACACGTTGAACGCAGGTTGGACAACAACGACTAGCTTCAGGGGAGCTTCTGTTATACCCCGGCCATGATGAAGAAAATGCTCCACATATACAAGGAGTTGCATTGATGCTGTCCAAACAATGAACGTCATCCAATGCTATGCGTCTACCAACGACTAAAATGAAGACGCTAAATGTCAATTCTGCAATAGGCTGCAGTCAATCATCGAGAAGTGCCCAACAAAGGACCTGGCCATTCTGATGGCAGCAGTCAATACCAGCCAAACAAAAGCAGAAAAAGCCACGGTACAAGCTGAATACATAGAAGTGAACAAGCAAGTGAAGAGGAGCATTAGAACTGACAAACGTAAATATGTGGAAGATTTAGCAATGACGGCGGAAAAGGCTGCAAGACAAGGAAACAAGAGAGAACTATATGACATAACAAAGAAACTCTCTGGAAATCACCGTAAACCAGAACGACCAGTGAAAAGCAAGGAAGACAAGGTAATCACCAACATTGAAGAACAACGAGACAGGTGGGTAGAACACTAAACCCACCCAACATCGAAGCAGCACCCACGGACCTCCCAATCGATGTTGGCCCATCAACAATTGAAGAGATCAGTATGGCCATCAGACAAGTCAAGAGTGGCAAAGCAACAGGACCAGACAACATTCAAGCAGAGGCACTGAAAGTAGATGTAGGAGTAACTGCAAGGATACTCCATATTCTCTTCAGCAAGATTTGGGATGAAGAACAAGTACCAACGGACTGGAAAGAAGGACTTCTGATCAAAATACCGAAGAAAGGCGATTTCAGCAACCGTGATAACTACAGGGGCACCACTCTTCTCTCAATACCGGGAAAAGTATTCAACAGGGTATTGTTAAACAGGATGAAGGACTGAGTAGACGCCCAACTTCGAGACCAACAGGCAGGATTTCGTAAGGATAGATCTTGTACAGACCAAATCGAAACTCTACGGATCATTATGAAACAGTCAATTGAATGGAATTCATCACTCTACATCAACTTCATTGACCACGAAAAAGCATTTGATAGCGTGGACAGGACAACATTATGGAAGCGTCTTCGACACTACGGCGTGCCTCAGAAGATAAACAATATCATACAGAATTCTTATGATTGATTAAACAGCAATATCGTGCATGGAGGACAATTGACAGACTCGTTCGAAGTAAAGACCGGTGTCAGACAAGGTTGCTTTATACCACCCTTTCTCTTTCTTCTGGTGATCGACTGGATCACGTAGACGTCAACATCTGAAGGTGGCACGGGATACAGTAGGACGATCTAGACTTCACAGATGATCTGGCCCTTCTATCGCAAACGCGACAACAAATGCAGAAGACGACCAGTGTAGCAGCAGCCTCAGCAGCAGGAGGCCTCAATATACACAAAAGGAAAAGCAAGATTATCCGATGCAACACAGCATGCAACAATCGAATCACACTTGACGGAGAAGATTCGGAAGATGTAAAAACCTTTACATATCTGGGCAGCATCGTTGATGAACACGGTGGATCTGATGCAGATGTGAAAGCGCGGATTGGCAAAGCAAGAGTAGCATATCTACAACAGAAGAACATCTGGAACTCAAATAAACTGTCTGTCAACCAACACCAAGGTCAGGATTTTCAATACAAATGTCAAGACAGTTCTACTGTATGGGACGGAAACCTGGAGAACTACGAAAGCCATCACACAGAAGATACAGGTGTTTATTAACAATCGTCTACGCAAAATACTTCGGATCCGTTGGCCAGACACTATTAGCAACAACCAACTGTGGGAGAGAACAAACCAGATTACAGCGGAGGAAGAAATCAGGAAGAAGCGTTGGAAGTGGATAGGACACACATTGAGGAAAGCACCCAACTGCTTCACTAGGAAAGCACTCACATGGAATCCTCAAGGCCAAATGAAAAGAGGAAGACCGAAGAACACATTACGCCTGAAAATGGAGATAGATATGAGAAAAAGAACAAGAATTGGATAGAACTAGAAAAGAAGGCCCGGGACAGAATGGGTTGGAGAATGCTGGTCGGCGGCCTATGCTTTATTAGGAGTAAAAGGCGTACGTAAGTAAGTAAGTAAGTAAGTAAGTAAGTAAGTAAGTAGCCTTGAGGTATGATTTAGGTGAAACAATTGACATCGCCGACGGATGGAATTGGAACGACAAAGATCATCTGTAGCAATAATGACAGTAATAATATCTGTAAATGAACGGGTGTGAGGTCACTTAAAGGTGGAATTCAACAAACAATGGGATGAAGTAGTAATTAAATGAAGTCTGGAAACAGATAGAACGATCGTGTCATAACCATAAAAGTTGTGAAGAGTTTTCATAAGTTTCAGACCACTTGAAAATGGATATAATAGATATTTATTCATGAGTTGGTTATTGTCTAGAATTAGAAATTACAGGGCTATGTAAACTTTTGTCAAAGGAAAGCTAAGAAGAGGAACCCGCCTTTATTACACAACGTGTCTGCATGAAAATGCATACGCACCGAAATTCATTGATAAGTATGCCAAACCGACGTACGTGATAAACACGATATAGAAGAGAAAACCTGCTTTTTATATATGCGCTTTAAAGGTGATGAAACTACTGTAACGATCAACCACAGGGTGTGCCATGAGGAAGACTGCTTATTCAACAGCATGACTGACGACGTTATGTGGGACGAACTGCTCAATTAAACGAACAAAAATTGGCAAGTCCTTTTTTCTCAGTAACTCCAACTGCATTTGCCAACTTATATGTAGGTAGGAAGGAGCATACATTGGAGGGACAGAGAGGAGAGTATATATTCGCATTTCCGAGCACGTTTTATAGAGTCTGAGAGTGAAAGGTTCAGTGGTTTTAAATAGTGGGTAGCTCTGAATTTAATTGATACCTGGCATACCATTGACGTTCCCTAATCCTTCAAAACTAATAGCAGACAAGAAACGAAATGTCTCTTCAGTTTGCCGAGGCAGTAGCAACTAAAAAACGCAAACCAGATTTGTATCCATAAAGAGACAGTAATCAGATTATTACCACCTTTGTAATTTCATAGCTTGATTAATACCACCTGCAATTATTACTTTTTTTACTATTATTATTATTGCTTTATTAGAGTTTGTTTCATTGCGGTTTTCGGTAAACCAATTCTCATTTTATGTACCCCGAAGTCATCCTTCCATTCACTCAATTCCCTAAACTTATGTAAACGCTTCAGGTTTGATTTAATTATTACACAGCCAATCTTATTAGTTTCTAATTCTAGACAATAACCAACTCATGAATAAATATCTATTATATCCATTTTCAAGTGGTCTGAAACTTATGAAAACTCTTCACAACTTTTATGGTTATGACACGATCGTTCTATCTGTTTCCAGACTTCATTTAATTACTACTTCATCCCATTGTTTGTTGAATTCCACCTTTAAGTGACCTCACACCCGTTCATTTACAGATATTATTACTGTCATTATTGCTACAGATGATCTTTGTCGTTCCAATTCCATCCGTCGGCGATGTCAATTGTTTCACCTAAATCATACCTCAAGGCGACACTTCAGTATATATCAATGGTTGTAAGAAGCTGATGAGAAATCAAGAATATTTAATCCATATAATTATGCCTTAATTGCTGTTTTTCGTTCTATAAAAACGACAATAAAGTGAAATTAAATTAAGATCAAAATTTGAAACTTCAACTTACACCATTATTTTTAATCAAGGTTTCAAGGAACATTATTAGTAAGCCAGCAGATCCCCAATCGATAGGTAGCCGATCTTGAATCTCCGTAAGTTTTTCATGTAAGAAAGCAAGTACATCAGCTTTTAGAGTACCTATACGATTTAACGGCCCTGGATAAAACTGATGCTCCGCTTGGTTCCAGCATGCAGTAGCCATGACACAGGCACGTATTTCTTCGCCATCGTCTTCAGCACCTCCAGCGTCAATACTAGAGAGTCGACTTGGAGTTTGCATGCCAGAATCAGTCATATTAAAAAGAACATTTTGTTCGGATGGTTGTTGTTGTTGGCTAAATTCAGAGTCGCAAGTGCGTGTAGTGTTGTCTGATGCTCTTCTCGTTGCATCAGCCACAGCTTCATTGACAAGTTCAAACAGGTTAATTATTTCAACTCTGGCAAATTCTCCATTCCTTGGCCTTGAAGGCAAAACCTAAAAAAGGTATGATTTAGTTATTTTTTCAAGTTCATTTTCTTAGCTAAATATATGATAACTAACTTGAACAATAACGCCAGGACAACTAAGCCAAGCTTTTACATGTGGAGTATTGTAAAAACGTGGAGTTTCAGGAATACATGTTCCAAAAAATTGATATGGATAACCACCAGACCATAATTGTGCAGCTGCAGCGTAATATTGATAGTAGTAGTTTGCATAGTCTAACGATCCTATTTGATTTACAGATGGTATTTGAAATCCTTCAGGTCCATTTTTTATAGTAGGATTAAGTGGATGACTTGCAGGTGTTTTTGATGATTTGTTCATAGAAAGGTGAGAGGTGGATTGTTGAGGTAGCACCGGTAGCTGAGCCATTTGATACGGTGAATAAAATTGGTTGTAGTACTGTGACATCATTTGATACCAGTGAGCATAAGGATTGGATTCTGTTTGTAAAATAAAGAGGTGTTGGTGGAAATGAAACCGTAACATTTGGTTGTTATAAGATAATACAGACTAACAGATACTTAGACATTTTTCAGGTTATAAACAGAGAAGGTAAAATATCGAGATGATACCTGAGTTGTGGTATTGGATAGGAGTCCATTTAAAATATTAGCAAAGCAATGGCTTGTTGGTTAGTGTCCAGCTTTCAATCAATCAGTTAAAGGTCTGAGTGTTGAGGGACGGGGCAGTGTTACTAGTCCTCACTGTGGATATGTAAACCTGTACTTACATGAGTCATATTAAATCAAAACAAGAAATACTTAAAACACGATTAAAACGGGCTAAAGTGTATGTATGTACCAGCACAGCTTTTACTAATAAATGGTAGTGAACAGAGTAACCTGATGAATACAAATTGTGACGCCTTCTGAATTTTAAGAGACCGTTTCACAGCTTAATCATCAGTTACTTTCACATATGGAAAGTATGGAACCTAGCATGATTAATTAGGAAAGCACTGATTTGTTATTTGACACTAAGTTTATCGCGTGTTTATGGGAGTAAGCCAATGGTTTTTAAACAGTTCAAACGAACCGAAAAAAACTGAGTAACTTGTCCTTAGTACATGAACTTAGAACTCAACGGAGTTTTGAAAGACAGTATGTACTTAAATCGCAGAAATCAGCAACAATGCATAAACGTAAAAATCATAAACCAGTCAAAAATTACAACTTACGTTGCAAATTCTTGTTAGAAGATTCCGTGGACACTTCTTGGTGAGGTTTTTTGGGTCTAGCTTTGGAATGAACTTTCTGAGTACTTCTACCAGATGTAAGTGTTTGCTGAGGTAGCTTGGGTCGATGAGCCGAATGACTGACTTTTCCTATTTTCGGAAGTACTGTATTGTCGGTTTTCGATGATCCTGTTCCCTTAAGTGCATTATCAACGCTATTGACCAGAAGCTCTGGTTTGCAGTTAGAACTAGGTGAACTGTTTACAATATTCTGGTTATTTCTCCTATTGTTTTCTTCAATAATTAATGAAGAATTAACGGGAAAATCTGTAGGCTCCTCAGACTTAACACCTGGTTCGGGTTGAGAATTGGAGGGAGGAAATGTGCTTATAGATGACTGTTCGGTATCTTGGTTTGGGCTAAAGTTTGGTGAACTATTGAAGGGATTATGATCATAACCGAAATAGGGACTTTGGATTTGATCCTGATTTACAGGGTACCCTCCACAATACATCATTTGAGAGGGAATCATTACCTGAGGTGTTCCATCTGTGTCTCTGCTACTAAATGAGTGAAATTTTTCGCAAATACCTTAATTTTTGTCCCTGTTCCATTATTCGTGACGTCGACAGCTTCAAAACCAGCACTTCTATCTCACTGTTCAATGTTAGTCCTGGTAAACCAAGGTCAGTGTGCCATGCGGAAGGTCGCATAACACCGATTAATTTTTCGTACTGGACGTACTATGATGCTGAAATCCTACATAGGGAATTTATGGGGTAATTAGCAATGTAAGCGCTAATGAAATAGAATATCGATGTGGCGATTCAACTTATATTCCCGAACTTAAGTTACGCGGCATTACAGAGAAAGAATGTATTTGTGAAATCTCAGCGAATGAATCTGAAGTAAATCCAACGTTAAGCGGACTTGAATACATTGTAGCCAGGTCTCACTGATGTTTCTCATGCTTTAGAAGCTTTCATTCTTAAGCGGTTTAGTCTGCACTGACCGGGTTAGTTGAGGCAACGCGTCTCTGGTAGTTGAAATATCGATCAAACCACTTAACGATAGCCTCTTCATGTTTAGGGATGCTTGGAAAATGCTTTTCAGTGAGTGAAGCCTACCAGCCATCATAATATTGATGGACTTGACCATTATTTGCGAGTTGTAAACAGGTGGGTAATCCTAGATAACAGACGACTGATACCACCCCAAATCCATGAATATCCGGAGAGACCAAAACTTGGCGGGACCAAGTATATCAAGATCTAGTTTGAACTAGTCATTTAGCCAGCGGAACTAGCATTATAATAAAATTTGATAGACATAAGCATAATGCCTTGTAAAACTTTCCAGCACCGCAAGTTCTATGGTTGGAGTTGTCTAAAGAAGGCCTACTGATGATATTTAATGCGGTAATCGGGCGCTGGGAGGGTAGGGTTAATTCTTTTAAACCTGCACATACTCATGATTTTAGAACACATGAGACATTCGTAAATCGCTGATAATGGTTTTGGAATCGGTTCAAGCTCTCATTGCTTAGATTACTATGTGGTGCGCTATGATTTATTTATTTATTTCCCATAACGATTAGCAGAATGGAAGTTATGGGGTATTATTTGCGGTACTAGACCAATAGCGCCACCGGGCTATACAGCCACTTTGTTATTCGGGAATATTTGCACGATTGAACCAGCCAAAGAAAACGTGTCCCTGACAAAAACAACCATAAGTTTGTGTTTTGACAGCCGAAAAATTCAATTTTTTTGACCCTAGATAACCTGTCAGGATTATTCATAAAACGATGAGGCCAAGTAAAATAAAGACTAATATAGCGTTCTCCAATCGAGCACAAAACCGCAGTGAAATTATGAATATAGTGGAAATATAATAAAATAAACGTCATGCTGAACAAACCAGCGCAAAAAAATGAACCATCTTCAATGAGCGGTGTTCGCTTTGAATCGGTGTGATGCTTAAAAATGGCTTATTCCTGAATGGGCTGCCCGGTAGTCTAGTATCTCCAACATTTTGTGATTATTTGACCTGATAAAATTCCATGAAGGTATTGTAAGTACCCTTTACGGTCAAGTTTTAATTCGTTTGCTTTAGGATAATGAGATATTGATGTTACTGTGGTGGTTTATAACGCATCAACAATTGGTTTCGGCACCGTATGATGTTCTGGAATTCGCAACTTTAGAAAGTATAATAACTGAACATGAGGACAGTGGTAGGAATAAATTTGTTGGAGCTTGGCACTAAATCTCATAAAAGAACTAGGATTCCTCGAAACTGTGAGTTCAGGAGCTCGACAACGAAATAAATAGGCACGTTTAGGTCATACCTCTGCTTTCGAAGAATTTCCAGCAACTAATCTCTTAAGGCAAAACTGATCATGGTAATACAAACTTCCATCTTATTCATGTAACTTCAACAGATCAGTCTGTGGATAAACAGTGAGGCCAAGATAACCCCTTAGATGTGACGACCTCAAAAGTACTTTTGGACAGGTATGCTGGGAATTATATATTCAGACGGACGTATTGCAGTGATATGGGTCATAACCACACAATTCTCATAGCTGAACATGAGATAACTGGGAAAATAGATGTACAGAACTCGACTCGAAGAGAAGGACAACAATGGAGAATGCGGGAACAATTCATTCAGTCGGACTGCATGGCTCAGCCTCGTAGACATGGTCATTCTGTATAACTTGTTTTTACTCAAATTTAATATATTATTCTATATTGGGCCAATGGTGTTCTTAAAAATAGTCAGACGTTATACCGCTAATTCTTACCATACGGCCAGTCGGGGTAAACAGTGATGGGACTGCTACGCCAGATATCATTGGTAATTCTGGGTGTGTATTGTGTCACGCGCTGTCACTCAGCTAATTCTAAAGACAGTCGTCAGAACGTTCAAGTTTTCCAAGGTTCTACGCGGGCGCATACTTATATTTCCGAAACTTGAACAGTTCTGTTTGGCGAAGTACAAAAGAATCACATACATTGTTATAAGGGTGCAAAGCGCTAAATACTCGGCTATTACAATAAAGTTATTCTGCCTAAGGAAATGAGAATATTCTAAATAAATTCTGAAGGTCTAAGTATTTTACTAAAATCACAATAAATCATAACTCTGCCTAAAACATACACAACGGGAAAAGCGAGATTATCCGATGCAACACAGCATGCAACAATCGAATCACACTTGACGGAGAAGATTCGGAAGATGTAAAAACCTTTACATATCTGGGCAGCATCGTTGATGAACACGGTGGATCTGATGCAGATGTGAAAGCGCGGATTGGCAAAGCAAGAGTAGCATATCTACAACAGAAGAACATCTGGAACTCAAATAAACTGTCTGTCAACCAACACCAAGGTCAGGATTTTCAATACAAATGTCAAGACAGTTCTACTGTATGGGACGGAAACCTGGAGAACTACGAAAGCCATCACACAGAAGATACAGGTGTTTATTAACAATCGTCTACGCAAAATACTTCGGATCCGTTGGCCAGACACTATTAGCAACAACCAACTGTGGGAGAGAACAAACCAGATTACAGCGGAGGAAGAAATCAGGAAGAAGCGTTGGAAGTGGATAGGACACACATTGAGGAAAGCACCCAACTGCTTCACTAGGAAAGCACTCACATGGAATCCTCAAGGCCAAATGAAAAGAGGAAGACCGAAGAACACATTACGCCTGAAAATGGAGATAGATATGAGAAAAAGAACAAGAATTGGATAGAACTAGAAAAGAAGGCCCGGGACAGAATGGGTTGGAGAATGCTGGTCGGCGGCCTATGCTTTATTAGGAGTAACAGGCGTAGGCGAGTAACTACCATTGATGTAACAGTTACAAATTCCTACTTTAATGGCTTAGCTTCGTTAGTAAATCAGCATGATAACGGTTACCATATGAATACCAACGGTGTTCGAATTCAGAAGGCAATAAGAAGCGGCGACTACAGTTTATCAGCGGATAACACAGGTCACAAAGCTACAAACACATCGGGCGAATTCGGCGCAGAGAAGTGAATGTGTGTGAGCGAGCGAATACAGAAGGAATTTTATAGTCAAACCGAATCAAGGCACAGAGAGGCAAGGCAAAGGCTAATAATAAGCTTCAAGTACATATATTCATGAGAAAGGAGAATAACTCGTCGTGCCATATTTAGGCGGTTAACATTTTGGCTAGATAGGGACATGTACGTAGGGGTCATGATAGTACAAAGAAATAGGTGAATTGTTACTGTTCGAATAACATTTTCTGTTAAGTATGTGAATAAAAAGGCTTGACAAGAATTAACCATAATCGAAATGAATTGTAGGAGAGTTGCTGTATTACCGTTCAAGTTTATAGTTTCCAGAATGCTATAAATCAGTTTAATAACGGTTTTGATGGTGTTGAATCGTGTCTGGATAAGTGGTGTAGACATCCCATTTTCTGGCGCCAGTATGATAATAGTGTGACCTTGTAGTGGTATTGGTTCTCAACTCTACTAGACCTGAAACCAAAGATACGATGAATAAGAAGGTTCATATCGAGCACTTAAAGTCATAAAAAATGTCAAGAATGATGAACGCGGGGACATGTATTCGGTACGGAGCGGCTCATTCATGCGGGCATGGTCACCAGATGTAGCTTTCTGCTTTACATGCTAAATATGTTGTTTAATCTCTAGCCAAATGTGTTCTTCAGAAGCGCTAAGCACCGTACTGCTGACTGCCGCGGTAGCATGAGTTCATTAAAACAATGATGTGACTTCCTTATAAAATCTCATAGAACAGGCAGCCACATCACGACAAAACTACAGTTTCAGGATTAGGTCTATTAATCTAGTAGTAAAGAAAAGTGTGTAGAATTGTGGTCGACTATGATATTAGTACTGCTCTAATAATAGACCTAATCCTAAATTTATAGATTTGTCATGATATAGCTGCCTAATCTATAAGATCTTACGTGGAAGTCACACCATCGACTGCACCAACTCACTGTATCGTATCAATTACTAATGCATGATGTAGAACAAGGTTAGGCTAGAGAAGGAACAATATATTTAATATGAATAGAAGATATAGGGTAATATTCAGAGGGACCACGCCTGCATGGCCGAGCCATGCCATTCGATCAACTCCAGTCCATTCAATTCATTGTTCGCGCCTTCTCCATTGTTAGGTATTTCTCCGCGTTAAATATTGAATATCTATTTTCTGAGTAGTCTCGTGTTCACAGCTTTGTGGATTGTGTGGCTATTGTCCAATGCCACTACAAGTGCACTTAATGCCCAACTAGACCATAATTCTATAACCTCGTTCGTGGTTGTGTCATGATGGATCTACAGCTTGTTGTTAGAGTCCAGATTGAATGAGAGTGTCCAGTGAAATTATAGGGAAATTTGTTCTCATTATTGTTGTTTGGACAGTCGTAGTTGAGATTGTGTCAGTATTGTTGTTCCAGTAAATGAACTTGCTATATTTTTTTAAAAACAGACTTCAGTGCCATTGTTCGCCCACTGGTTCTCGTTTGGAAGAAAGGACGTTTAATTACATTGTATTCCATTCTCTGTAGGGAGGTTGGTATTCTGACCACGATATAACTAGTGAGCACCAAGTGGCTAAGAGCATACTCCAAGTGAAGACTTTTGTGTCAAGCTATTCATATTTCTAAGGACCACTTAACGACAGTGATTGTAAGTTAGTTCAGTCGCTTCTTATTGATATGAGAAAAGCAGTTGGAACTGTAATAAATGCAGTGAAAATTTGTCGGAATGTCTAGTGTAAACGTTGGTTTTCTAATGTGGGTTGGTTGAAATTAGACATGAGCATCTTTGAATGCGGGTTCAGTGGTTCAACTGCCAAGCGCTCGATAGAGAACTAAGGTTCTGGGTTCGGATCATGCATGCGTGCCGTCTTGTGCTTCCAGGTTTTTTATATTGGTTCTACATAGATTGGTTATATCAACAGCTCCACAACATCCTCAATCTAATGGTCTGACAAAATTTTTTTAAATTCTAATGTTGAGGAGCTCAATCATGTCAATCAATCCAAGTAATCTAGAGGGGACAAAAATGAATTGATGGTTTCTCACTTCAGTATCGTAATGCGAAATATTGAAGAACTCACAGAGGACCGGCTCAACTCAAGTCTCACATACGTCAAACTCATTTAGGGAACAAAACACGGTCAGGAGTAGTTTTACTGAGGAAATGACTTTCGACGATTCAAGAGGATTATAGTTCAGAGAGTATGTGGTCTGACAGCAAAGATTCTGGATTTGAATGGCCACTTAGTCAACAGCAGAAATATAGACCAAGAGAAGACTAATGAAATGAATGATTCCAATTTTTGTGCTATAACTGATTCTAGTTGTGTAGATAATTATTTACTTCGGAAAAACAGTTCCATTTCTAGCTATTCCCCTATGAAAAAAAGTGTTTAGATAATTCTGAATTTCAGATGGGTGAAGAAAATGAAAATGAGAATGTTGAACAATTTAGATTTAACAGAATTGCGAATAAACTAAAAATGTTCCCTGTTGCTAGATACCCCTCGTTTTCCAATGAGGAAATCAGACTAGTGGTCGAATAGGTCTCTATCTAGAAAGTGAAATGGAACAGTTGGAAAGCAATGTTTACGCTTTCAAAAACACAGATATTTCCACGTTCAATATAATGTAATAGGGAATATAATGCCTACACACAGTGAGGAACTAAGTGGATATTTGAGCAATAATGTCTTGGCGTTGCTCAGGGGTTTCGGCAAAATCCTAACTAATCACTCTAAATCGTTGCAGCTACATCATAGACACATAGACATGCACCGTATGCCAGGTGTGGTGAACAACTAATTCATCAACTTTACAATTATATATACTATGCTTTGTTCCTGTCTATTATGTGTATTACGTCTAATTCCTGCTCTAATTACTTATTGAAGCCCTGCATATTGATACACTTGTTACTTATGATCCGAAAAATTGTGAACCAAGTCCCAATTCCGATACCAAAACTCCATTTGTAAGTCGCAAGTTATAGACTCAAATTTATTATTCTACAATTAGCTACTATGAATCTCACAACAAAGCCTCAATTTTTAGACTTTTAGAGCAGAATCCTTAAAATAAAAATTAAAACAGCAAGAAACCGAAAATATTTATGGTCAAAGTTTCTTAAAAATTAGTTCTATGTTTTAACAAGAAAAACATCGTACATTTAGTTCCATTTGGTACCTTGACGAGATCAAGAACAAGGAACTGAGCAGAATAACATGGATTCATTTCACACTGTCCTCGTCGGCCTCTTACAACCTATAACTTTTTAAAAAGTCAAAATCATGGTGACGTTTGCATGCTTAGAACAGCAAAAATGGATGCATATCATCATGATGGGATAATGACATTGTAAATGCAAATAACATGTGGGAGATTATAGATCACCAGACATAGTAGCTAGAGATCAAAGAGTTAAAATAATTAATCGGTAACATGGTGAAATTGTTGAGAATAAGTCAATAACAATTAAGAAAAACATACGTTGGGATCAGTCAGTTGAGAAATGTGATTATGAGTTGGTATGAAGTGATTCAATAGAAATAAAGAATAAAAAATTGCAAGGACGCTGTAATAAAATGACGGCAAAGTCAACATGGTAAGGAAAGATTTACAATTCTTGTCGTTTGGATACACAAGTCCGTTTGCATCATTTAATGGCTGTGGCGTCGGTGACTTCGATAATAATGGATTTTGACTGTCGATTGATGATACTGAAAGATTTCAGTCTATCAACCTGATGTGATGTCATGGGATTGTTCGATAAAAGGTATGCTGAAGGACTTTAACCCAATAGGCGTAAAAGTTCTCATTAAATTTCTTTGGACAATCATTGTTCCTGAAGTGTTTCCTAAAGTCCACTAATTGTGCATCTAGTATATCGGCAGTATATAATTCTCTCGACCCGTGAAACTTTTTTATTTTGTTTTGATTGAATCATACATGTGACTTTGAACCCGATGTGATATTTTTTTCCATACTATTTGAAGTTACTGAAAGACCAAAATGTGAGTTATGTAGTCAAGGGAATGAGAGGTTCCGCGGCGTAATCTGCACCTACTGACTGATCATTCAAAAGTTCACCATTCAATATCATTGTAAATTGTTAGCATGAACCAGTTTATGCCTCACAACAGTTTTGGGATTTTGGCCGTCTCCGGTAAAGAGAACTTACCAACTTGACTAGAAAACCATATTTTGTATTTTACTGACGGTTGAAGACGGGGTTATTCTGTCGAAAGATCAATAAGCTTCTTCCAAGACAAAGAAGCTGGTGCCTGAAATTTTCCACATGACAGCGTAGTTATCTGGTGCTCATTTATAGTGAAAATGTGTAAATGGGGAAGGATATCGAGGTGCATTATACCTGAGAGTGGGTTGAAGATAAATTTCAGTAGTATGGGACAAGAAAATGAGGAAACAACGTTGAATAACACAGGAGATACTCCAAGGAGTGATCTGTCAACTCACCCTGCTTGTAGAGTCAAAGTCATGACTGAAAGCAACTTGTGAACACATGATAAAATATCTGGCCCCCTCCAAAAATTGTCTTGTATCTAAAATTCCCTTAAGGCTGGTAGTGTTGGAAACGAGAAAAATTATGACTGTTCGCTCTACGGTAAAGGGACACGTCGCTTTGCTAAAACGACCTGAAGTACTAAATGTTATGTGCCGTAAAGAAGTCATCTTCCTCTCTGATCTCAAAACGAAAGAATATACTCAGCTTGCAAAACCCACTCTCATACGGCTTGTGCCACAAATCTAAGACACTGTCACATTTTCGGTTTAACAATTCTTTGGCCTCCGGATTAAATCATACTTGCGATTTGTTGAGAATAGGTTAGGATTATTTTGCTTTGCTAACTTTGAAACAAAATATTCTGTTGAGCAATGCAGTACTATGGGGATGTAACCCTTCTTAACCCTACAAAACTATGAATTTCTTCTCACAATGGTATTACGCAGCCAATGGAGTATATGCTATCAGGAAACTTTGCTCCAGAACTCTATATATCCTGAATCCTGAAACGTTCAAGACCGCTTTTGTGTTCCCTTGCTTCAAGAAGGATGTAACTCTCCTGAGGTATGCTCGGAAAAGACTAACCAAGATTACTGGATTAAACATAGATCCTAATCGCTTCGTACAAAAGTACTAGATTTGAATTGTATATAGTACAGACATGAATCTTGTAGACCAAACAATTTGCTAGTTCTGCCAAACAAATTTCGGAGTTTATATGAAGGGTATATGAGTACAATGAGTCTTATTGTTCATGCAGTTCTTCACTAGAGTATACCGCTCCTACGATTCAACATCAAGCCACAAATAAGAGGTCATCATGTCAGGGCACAGCATGAGAGAATATGGGAAAAACAACATGCTAACCTGATCGTAAATGGAAACAATGTGTAGTGGAATTCACGAAAAGAAGTGATAATGGCTCTGAACTCTGCTAGTTCTTTCGAAAGAACTTTATAGTCCCAGTGTTATCAAAATAGACTACTTCACTTGTTATTACTCAATCACCCATCTCCATATACCTAATGTTTTTATCACATATTTTCTGAAGAAAAATAAGCACTTAAATTTTCTGAAACAAACAACTTCCTCCAACAACAGGAGTCAAGCTCCACCAGATAAAAAGTTCGCTGTTTATACTTGGTGAAGTTTGAGTGTTTGTTTGCATTCTGGTCATTTGACGAGCTGGAACTCGCTGCCGGCCGAGCTAGTCCAAGCGACTTCTCAGGAGTCCTTCAAGAGGCAACTTGACCGATTCTTAAGGACCAAGGACAGCATCGCACTATGATTTACCAATTTCTTTTCCTCTTTTATTGTTAACATACCTAGGTTCCTGCCTGGAGGATTTGGTGATCCCCTGCTACTAGACACGGAAGCCTGTTAAGCGAAAGCTTCTTCTATTCCGTCCACAACCATTTGAACCATTTGAACCATTTGAGTCACGCTTGACACATGGCGGGACTGCATGTCTTGAATACTGTCGTGGCTCTTTACCCTGGTCGTTGATGAGACTCTATGTATTGATGAGAGATGTAATCAAATGGTTACAAGGCTGTTTGGGGTTAAGGCGTTAGATAGAGGCATCTTTACAAACATCATATTTAACCCTCCACATTAGCACCATCATGTCGACAATATATCTGATGGGAACTACAGATAAGTACTATGTAAGTTTTAGCATTACTCTGATGAAACATCTTTCCCCGTCTGACACGAGATGTGTAATATGTTGACTGATCGTTGTTACTTCTTCCTCTTACTATATAACTCTGTGGTTTCTCTTTTAGGTCTTTGTCATTGACGCAAATTATGTGAATCTTCTCCAAAGGCTTCGATGTCTAGTATACGTAGATATATACTGGGTAAGTGCCAACATTATTCTGATGAAATATCTTTCCCCATCTGAGTCCAGATGTGTAATATGATATCTGATTGCAATTATTTCTTGCATCTAGTGACTTACCTCTTCTTTTTTTTTCTACAGTTGCATTCGGAGATAATAGGTTTGGTCTGACAAAATGACTAATTTTGGCCAGGTGGATTCTTTGGATGTCATTCGAATATAGTAATTCTCTGAAATATTCTTGTAAACAAAAAATGGTCTGTCAATAGAATGTACTCCTGTGTTGGTTTCGTTTGTTTCTGTTGCGGGTATTAACTTGGGTGATGCTCATGTGATAGGCGTTCTAGTTGATTTTTAGTTATTTAGGGTTTTCCCTGTAAATTTCCCGGCTATAGTGTCTCAGCTTGCTGGTAGCGTCAGCCTAATAGTTACTCGAACTGAATCCATCAAACTAGGCTCCTGTGTCGTTCGTTGTGTATTACTTGGGCCTACACTTAATCACAGCATAACAGTAACAATGGTTGACAGCTGTCAGAGTGAATACCCGGTCAATTTGCTACGTGTGACTACATCGGCCGTATTTGAGTTAACTTTTTGTGCGCTCCTTAATGCCAGTTAGTTGTATCCCTTCCCTTTATTCAGTTGCAGGGTAACCGCTAAGATCTGGTTGCGATATTTTCTCATTTCTGTAGGATGACCCTTCTAGGTGGCATGTGTGGTTGTATTGCATATCCTTGAGCCAAACTTAATGTCAACTGGACGGTAGCTGCTGCATCTGGTTTGGTTTATACTTTATGAGAAAACCAGCTTGATGACTGGTTACTTCTGGGTTTCTGCTAACCGAGATTATAATCTCGGTAGCAAGCGTCGGCTGTCGTAAATATAACGCTTAGTTAGCGATAAGTGATCCCCCATGAGTTATAATGCACAATCTAAGGATAGCTCTTGTTCGTAAAGTGATGGGTCCGACACAACTTCAAAAGTGCGTCGCGGGACAGGACTAGTTAAGTGGGCATTAGTAACTGAACATCGTTAATATTCTTAGTCTTAGGAATCTTGACACGCTACCCACTGTCGTCGCGAAAATGAACAGTCCCGTACGTGATTAAGTGTGCTTCCTTCCATACATTAGACCGCCAACTAATACGAAACAAGCAACCTTAGTCTGGATTGTGTATATCCGTCTCCTATTCTCATCTTGTCTAGAAGAGCTGTTTACTTTAGAATGGACTGAAACAGTATGTTATCTTTATATCATCAATACGAGTTTTTAACCCACAACTGCTTTGTCTCCATTTTATACCAGCACGATGTGTGCGTAGTTTTGATAGTGCCGAATTTCCGAAACTTTGATCATGCGTCGTCTTACGCAAGTCTTATTTAGGACGGAGTAAATTTTTGCGAACTCTGAATGCAAACTTAAGTGTGAGGACTTGATTGAACTTACGTCACAATTTGATGCTGAGTTTTTTTATCAAATATTTAGTTTGAGGATGGCTTCAAGACCCACTTAATTGAACTGATCATGACCCTAAGTTCGGGTAATAACTGGCAATTACTCGTCGTAGTTACATAATAAGTCTCACTGTTTTCTAATATTTGTTGGGATAAATCCCAATTGATAATCACCAGTAAGGAGTTTGAATATTATTCTAAGATTACCTATTTAGGTTATGCAGAGACAAAAGAGAATCATTGGATTGGAGTTAAACAAGTTTGGTAGGTAAAGCTTTCCCTTCAGGAAAACTTCATCTTCTTAACAAAGTATATATATATATATTTGCCGGGTCCAAGGTTGATGGGTGAGGATACGGCATATAGCACTTTACTGGTTCGAACCTCTGCAATACACAAGTAATTCAGTCAGTCAGCTACAACGTAGGACCAGGCACATATGTGCATCGGTCCAGGTTGCCATACCTCATTAGCACAGCAAGATGAACAGCGGATTCATAGGAGTGGTTAGGTCAAACGTTGCAATAAGGATGTAGTATAGGAAGAAAGAATTAGTTCGTAGACAGAAAGGAGTGATTTTAGTCTCTTAGTTTAAGGGACGACAGGGAGTGTATACACCGACGCCATTGTGATCGATTCTGAGCCATGTCACCAAGAGTCTCCAACCATTGGTTACGAAAGTCACGCGGACCTCAACCAAGTAGTCTGCATCTACCAACATGGCTCAGACTGGAAGTTAGTGACTTCAGGCACTGATGCCACGTTTTGGTTTGGCCGCCCCTAACTTTCTTCCAACCATACCCTACCCCGGTTAGCATTGCACGTCGTGGTAATCGGTGTTCAGGCATACGTAATACGTGGCCCAACCATCTCAGTCGATGAAGATTCATAACCTCATCAACTGATTTACCATCATTTCCTAATACCCTGCGTCTAACCTCACTATTACTTACCCGGTGATCCCAACAGATGCCAGCAATATTTCTAGGGCATCTATGGTCAAATACTAGTAGCTTACGGGTGTCTTCTACTCTTAAGGGCCATGTTTCGCTGCCGTAAATTAAAACAAGTAATTGGTTTATTTTCATTGAAAACAGTCGTCTGACCATATAAATAGTTTTGAGGTGTATATCTTGTTGGGCGTAGTTGACAAGATGTTTCTATACTGGGATTGTTGTGAAGAGGTCAAATAAGTAACAAGAGATAGAAGCTACTTTTTAGAGGTGCTGGCTCGCTGAACTCTTAATCTCGAATTACTATCGTTTGGTTTATGTGACTGCGTAATTCCATTCATCGTCCAATTTACTAACATCTAGTCCGAATCTATTGTCATTAAATAACGAATTCTGTCTACGTTGTTCGTATCCTAAATACCTTATTTTGGTATGGATTGTTTCTCTCATTAACTGCACGTTATGTTCCAACTATTCATATATTTACTTAGTGTTGTCGTTTAGTATTCGTTTGCGTTATTTCTAACTACAGCCGTCTTCTCTTCCAGCGCCAGACGCACTTTATCAGAGTTTGATGACAAACATATTCAAAAAGAATCTTATTCTATTATTTTTGGTGTCTTCAACTTATTTCCGAGTCGCTGCATGGTTGACATTAGAAGCCCGTCATTAATAATTGATGTTTATCAATTTGGGTCTGTGCGGCACAATAGCCAAAGTGTTACAGGATTGAAGCAGGATATATATACAGAAACCAGAGCTATTTTTATGAGAATAAATGGCCAACCATGGGGAATTCTGGCATGATTTAAGAACTTAGAAAGTTCAACGAACTATCGGTGTTCACATAGATTATAAATTTACCTTTTAATAGTGTTATCTTTAGAAATTGGGTTTCAATCCAGTTAACCGTATGGTAATTTCCAAATAAGAATGGGAACTAATTCGAACTCGATAGTACGGTTACTTAAATATACAATGTTTACTGTTATCCTCAAAACCAAGAAAGTCAAGAATAACACAAGGGTTCAGGAAAAGCTTGATATGCAACAAAGTCAGAGAAGTTATAGATGGGACGACTCTGTTCACACATTGGTATGTAACGACTCAGGAACACAACAAAACTGTCAAATTAGGAGGGATAACAATCAGTCAGATATCAGGAAGGTGTGGTTCAATGATGACACTTCCGGATCCCAGCCACTAATTAGGCAAGAGGTTCGAACCCGACTTATCACCTGCCACTGTTTGGCTAATCGGGTAGCATCACTAGCTCTTACTTAAAGTGTGACTCAAAGTCAAGCGCATGAATCTATCCAGGAATGAGCTAACAACAATCCTTTGTGGGACTAACAAAAGAATAACACATTCAATTATTTAAAACTACAGAAAAGAAACGATAATTGGAAATTTTATCTTTTTTGGTTATTCATTATTGGATTTTTCAATAGTTTCATTACAGCAAAAGGAATCTGGTAGTACAGACTCTGAATAACTTGCACGCCACTTATTAATTGAATAAGAGATAGTCGATTGGTGATTACATAACACACATGACAGACGAATACGTCGTTTCCTCACCCTTATTTTGCCCGACAATTGTAATGGAACTAAGCATTTAGTACATAATGATCGACGTATAGCAAATGATAATCGTGTCTGCGATTTTCTACCAAGAATTTTTAGATTTTGTGAGGTTATACGGCATAGCAATGCTGTAAATGCTTCCTTTTGCAATGTTGGTTTTAAGTCTATGAATAAAGACATTTGTTGATATAATAAATTCATATGATGATGAACTGGTGAAAAATGTGTGACATCATTAGTCGAGTGTTTTTGCTTTGTCATCGTTCAAGTGAACAACTAAAAAACGTATTTGATACTGACAGCTGTCGATGTTCTGGTTAGTGACGCGTTATCTACAAATTAATCAACAGAAGAACCAGTATAATCTAGATCTAATCAAGTAAAATTACTCAAAACGTTTATGATTCAGAATATTTATATACGGATAACAGTTGTGTATAAGACTAGCTTTATTTCTGTAAGTCGATCCAGGCCATTTTTGGTTTGTTTATCTGCATGAAATAAGCTACTCGATGACTACAATATTTCATAAACAGATCATATATGCTGAACTTTGCCTTAGGACGCTAATCGATAACAAGGGAAAAATTCGTTAATCAGAATTCCAATTTTTTGCCCCGAGTCTGCTATTTCGGCTATCGACAAGCTTCTTGTTAGTCCTGAGCAACCATACGTTTTGACCGGCACAATTAACATTGAGCTAACGTTAGTTATACTCTTGTAATTAACTTATTCCAATGACTTTCCTAACCACTAGAATTGTGTCCGAAAAGAATTATGCAATCTAGCTTTTCTTATTATTATATCTTAATCACTCGACCCAACAGAACTTATCTCAAACACTTGTTAGATTATACAGGCAAATTATCAGACCGCGAAGCATATCAAGCGAGAAGTCGTACTTTGGAAAGACAAACACACAAATGGGAGGGAGAGAAACAAACGATTTGTAATAAGTAAGCAATAACTAAGGGATGTTAAAACGAAAAACAACAGCTAATAGATTTGCTTAAAGCTTATGATGAGGATATAGAAATGGAATAACAGTTATCCGATAAAACAGTGAAAATACAAAACAATAATAATAACCCGAAAAGTAGCTCCAAAATTCTAAATATTCGTTTCATTATAATACTGGGTAATCGCTTTATACAAACCGGAAGGTATTTTTAGGCTATTGCGGTGTTAAAATCTCAAGAACACGATTGTCACTTAAGAATTTTCAGAGTTCATGTTTTTGGATATCCACTTACTAGGGTGCTATGATTTTGGTGTACATACAACGTCTGACTGAGTGAGAATCCGGTCGTATTATCTTAGTAAACATCGATGAATAATATTTGGTGTACTAAAAGTAGAACTTTTATCAAAACACACTAGTCATATTTATAGGTGAAATATTTGACTCTAGAACACTAGAACTGGTGGTAAAACATTATAAGTATTAGAAACATTATCATGTTGTTGATCCAGACATCAAACAGATCATTCATTTGGCACGCACCCAAACGTCCTGGTACGGCCGAGGGTGGGGAGAGTTAGCTCACCCTCTCGAAGTGCTCTCAAATGGCCACGCGTATACAACCACTGCCTTGTCGCGTCGGGGGTGTTGTTTACGAAATTGAAAGTACGAAAAGAGAATGTTCGGTGTTTAGACCGGATTGGAGGGTACGAAACATCTACCTAGGAGAGTTGGAAAATCATGATTTCAAACCAGTGGTGCACATGGGCTCCAGTATCCTGATGGAAAAAACGGCATATGAACCTATTAATGGTCACCGGCTACCACGGGACTGCATCTCCTAACGTTGCTCTACTGTTGTGTGGGTCAGACCTTTAGATCAAAGGCTGCGGGTGTGGCCGTCTAAGAAAGCCATCTGTTTCGGTTTGGGCACTCGGGCATTATCCCAGCCCACACACGAATCAAGTGACTTGTGTGGCACATATGCATTCGGTGCCCCTTTGTACCAATATTTATATGTTCAAATAAATAAATAATAATTCATTTGGCACATAACATAAGCATAGTCAAAGGTGTCTGTTTAATTAATCCATCATATAAGCTAAGGAATAACAGGAGATAAAGCGAACTCTCAACTTGGAGAAAATTAAGCAATTTTGAGAAATTCACATTAAAAAGTTTGAATTAAATGCAGGAAAATGCCCAGTTCTGTATTGTTGTTTAAAGTTTTCCTAGGTCTGTGACTTGTTAACGAAAATAAAACACTACATTTCCACTGATTTCGGAAAATGTGCAAAGAATTTACTCGAGAAATTTCTGGAGTTTCTTATCCCAAATCTTTATAATTATCGCCTAATTTTGTCATTATTTCCCAAAGATACCATGTTTCTTTCACTATTTCCACCCCTACAAAAGCAAAATTATCTAGTGATTATTTATAAAATCTGTCTTTTAGAAGTGTCTTCAATATTTATCACTAGAAATCTGTACTACTTTGAAATAGAAGACTGATGTAATGTAATTTGCAAGATTCATTCGGTTAAACAAGAAACTCATGTATTTACAAATAAAAGTTTAAAGGGATGTCGGACAATAATTAATTCAAATTCGCTGTATCCCTGGTATTCCGAAACCATAAAACCGAATCAGGTAAATTGATGATATCCAGGAATTATCGTTATATCTCAAAATGAGTGAGTTTAAAATGGAGCATGGTATATGTAACTAATCCACTCACAAGTCCCTCGGGTATGAAAAGCACACCAAGCGTAAGGTCGATCACCATAGAATCAAGCCAAGTATGGAGAGAGGTACTAAATATGAATTGTGTCATGAACAACAGCTAATATGTCTATGGACAACCACTAGACAATTGTGCTTTTATAAGGATGAGAACAATGGAAGAGAAATGATATCTGTGAAAAATATTAAAGAACCCAGACAACCCAAAAAGGGGACATAAAGGCGAAGAAAGAGGTAAATGCTTTGGTGGCGAAAGTTGAAATAAGGCGGAGAACGCGCCAAAATGTCGCCTGTCCGGGGGAAATAATGCGGATTTCCCCTTTTTCGCCGTTTTGTCGACAAATTACCGACTTATCGCCTAAATATCCGCTGAATTCTCGCATATTCGCCTAAATAACCGATGAATTTTCGCATTTTCACCTAAATATCCGCCGAATTGTCTACTTTTCGCCTAAATATCCACTGAATTGTCTACTTTTCGCCTAGATTTCCGCGGAATTGCCTACTTCTCGCCCAAGTACACACATAACCCCCTGGAAATAACATAAGACCTAATTAAATTATTTGTCGTCATTTATTAAACACTAGTGAAACAAAATGCATTTACAGCCAAGTATGCAGCAATGGGATTAGAACTAGATAATTCCTACAATTTATGGCCATACATTTACAATCTATGTCCTTAACCGAGATCCATGTGTCTTCATGGCTAACTACGGAGCACCTAAAGATTCCAATATCAGTAGATGGGAAAGGATCTTCAAAGTAATTGCGTGGGTCAGTGAAAGTCCTAAATTTTAGTAGTCCATCCTCCTTTATATCAGTGACTAAACCTGGCTGGCCGTTCACTACTACTACATTATCAGGCTGACATGAAGTTGTTTTACTGTTGTTAAACATAATTACTTGTTTAGTGGAGACATCATTAGCGCCTATTGGTGTAGTAGTATTTGTTAAACCACTAAGTGTTACCAAGAAACTAGCTAATTTATGGATAGATTTAGCACGCCGAAGACTGCGGAACTTTAACTCATGTGCAATTCGGGACATGCAAAATTACATAAAAGTGTTGCAGAAACCGCCAAAATAGATTTACTAAACTTCCTGAATGAATACGAATGGTGTTATGGGTGTGAAAACTTAGTTTACAATGTGCATTCGTTACAGCACCTCCCTGACGACGATCGTGCACATGGACCTTTAGATAGTTTTTCAGCCTTTCCATTCGAGTCTTATATGAGACAAATTAAGGGTTCCGTGCTTGTGTGTTTGCAGTAGCTAAGCAAGCATCATAGCGTTATGCTGAGAGAATGCCCTTCAGCGATAGGCTTCAAATTAGTGGTTTAACAAATACTACTACACCAATAGGCGCTAATGATGTCTCCACTAAACAAGTAATTATGTTTAACAACAGTAAAACAACTTCATGTCAGCCTGATAATGTAGTAGTAGTGAACGGCCAGCCAGGTTTAGTCACTGATATAAAGGAGGATGGACTACTAAAATTTAGGACTTTCACTGACCCACGCAATTACTTTGAAGATCCTTTCCCATCTACTGATATTGGAATCTTTAGGTGCTCCGTAGTTAGCCATGAAGACACATGGATCTCGGTTAAGGACATAGATTGTAAATGTATGGCCATAAATTGTAGGAATTATCTAGTTCTAATCCCATTGCTGCATACTTGGCTGTAAATGCATTTTGTTTCACTAGTGTTTAATAAATGACGACAAATAATTTAATTAGGTCTTATGTTATTTTCAGCCCGCTTACAAGAAGTACGTCATTGTTGACGTCCTCAGCAAAAAACAACTGATGATAGCATCCAAGGAGTGGATAGTAGGCAAGGAACTTTGCGCTTTTCCGAACGAGCTGGTCGATATACACCTTCAGAAGTGCGACCAACCGAATGAAAATTGGTCACTTATGAAATGTAAAGTTATTCACGAATTAGGTAAGTTACATACACAGAAAGTATAATTCACTATAGATTCTCTGCAGTCTGCCAAAGATCTGTTACTTTCCATACAAATACTGCAATCTCACCGGGAAAACACTTCAACGGATGAAAACACTCTGCCACATAACACTGAGAAGCACAAGAGGTATGTACAATAATCTTACTAACATTTCCTAGAGCTGCCATGAAGCGTAAACAAGAATATCTTTACAATTCAGTAGACATGGATGTTGCTGAAATGCAGGTTGGCAATAGTCATGTTCAATATCCCAAATTCAGGTTGTTTGACAAATTAGTTTCGCCTATTGCTAAGTAAGTTTCATGACTATTTACATGTTCGACGCAATTAGAGACATCCCCGTCTACATCGGCATCAAAGCGTGTCCATGGTGCTTCAGCAGACCAGTAAGTCACCTGCATCATCAAGTGGACTTTTTCAAGTTAGGTAGGTTGCATGCAATGGTGCAAAACATTTCGTCAACTATGAATGAATTCAGTCAAACGTTGCAGAATATGTCAACAGCCATTTCGGATTTGAGTATTAATGTAAAGCAATTGCTTTCAAAGTCTAATGAGCGCGAAAGACCGCATCAATTCGATTGCGGACTGTCGAGTCAGCAGTTCCCTTTGTCATCTGAAGAGGAACTACAGATGCTGGATACTGGTTTGTCGTAGAAAGAAACCAGGGACAGATTTTTAAGTCATTAACATGAATTTAATAATTTGTTACTATTGCAGATGGCAATGGTCACTAGGTTATCAAGTGACGATCCAAAATCGTCGATGCGTTTTGTTCTGTCGCATCTGTTGACACCGGAGGTTGCCAGTAAATTCACGTTACTTGGCACCTCTTCAAAACGAGCACTCCAGAAATGCACGTTTTACGGCTGCATACGAAGTAACCTATATCTATTACTTAAACTTCAGGTGCCTTAACTCATCGCTTTCTGTCATCCTCTGTCAACGAAAAAGACCTTGGTAAGCTCTACGACATCGCGACACAAGGTTACTTTCACGATATCCGAGACAAGATGATAAAGCGTAATAGAAGAAAACAAGACCAGGTATATACTAATTTAAAGTGATAACCTCCCTACGGCTCTATGGTTACAGTCAACAATACTAACGAACATAACCGTAAGTTCAGCTTCAAGTATTTGGCTGTGCAAAAGCATGTCATTGAGATATGGTTGTGACGTCTTTATTTTTTTAATTCAGAATTCACAGGACGACTACCTCAATTCTCAATAGCCGAACGAACGTGGCTTAAGGGAATAGTCCGTGCAATTGTTTTGATGTTCTACCTAGATTTCAATAAACATTATTTTTTTCAAACAGCTTACTCTTTTACTTACATGGGAAACTGTTGAAGTGTTGAGAATGTGTTTGAGTGTCAGTTAACTTTTGGTTAAATGCACATTCCTTATAAATGAAACATCACCTGTTCCTTCTTTTGCAGATAATTTCAAATAACAATGAATTAGCAATTGCATTGGATATGCAAAACAATCGATGCTTAAGCTTCGGCTCTAGTGTTGTACAATAATACGCTTTTCCTTTTAAATACAAATTTTCAAAAATGTACCGCTTTTCCACTGCATTGCAGATATATTTTGGTCTCTTGTTGAAATTAAAGGCGAACATAGGAGACCTTTGGGGTTCTGTCAACGGATGGAAAATAGGGGGTTATGTGTGTACTTGGGCGAGAAGTAGGCAATTCAGTGGATATTTAGGCGAAAAGTAGACAATTCGGCGGATATTTAGGTGAAAATGCGAAAATTCATCGGTTATTTAGGCGAATATGCGAGAATTCAGCGGATATTTAGGCGATAAGTCGGTAATTTGTCGACAAAACGGCGAAAAAGGGGAAATCCGCATTATTTCCCCCGGACAGGCGACATTTTGGCGCGTTCTCCGCCTTATTTCAACTTTCGCCACCAAAGCATTTACCTCTTTCTTCGCCTTTATGTCCCCTTTTTGGGTTGTCTGAGTTGGATAATGAATAAGAGTTAAGATTTTTATAACGAACAGATAACACCTGTAGCGCGGGAATAGTTGTCGTCCATGCGGATGAATGAAGTCTGTGCTTAGATTTTGTTAGCTCACTTTACAGGTGATTGGCTCGTCCATACGTAACGCCAGTCCAAAAAGAGCGCCTGACAGCTCCAATTAATTAACGCGGCTTTCAAGTTTGTCTTCAGTTTCAGTGGTAAGGATAGTAGTTTGGTGAACCTGAATTAATCCTGACAGATTGCCTTCCAGTGAAGGTCTAGCTTCTCCTTGAAAACATTCTTCGATGGGGTTAATACCACTTGTTCGGGTAAGGCGTTCCTGTCATTGACTACTCGGTGAGAAAAACGGGACCCCGTCCTAAGTTTATTAGATCGTGGTTTGTGAACCTTACTACGATGCGACAGGGGGAGAAGGTTCAGGCGTTTTAAACGCTCACCGTAAGGGAGTTTAATAAGACCGTTCACTAATTTTGTTCCAACATACTGAACACTCGAGTGAGTTTGTTTCCCTTATCCGGCATGGGCTAGCTGCTTGGACACAGTACTCTAAATGTGGTCCTACAAAGGTGGGATATTAAATTTTAAACATTTGCTCGTCAAAGCATTTGATTGTTCGACGAATTGATCATAACACGCAAAAGCCTTTGACAACAGCTGCGTTGCAGTGCGTAGTTGTTTTCAAGTCATGACTTATTATTACTCCGTAGTCTTTATGTACTTGAACGCGTGGAAGATATGTACCATCAATAGTATAATGGTAACTATTACCGTGTACGATGTGCATGAGCACACACTTTCTAGAATTAACTTCTAAGCCGATCTAACTAATTCATCTAAGTTAGCTTGTAAATCAAAATGATCAGCCTCACTTGTTAGCGTTCTGCAGATTTTTACATCATCCGCAAATAACAATGTCAAGGACTTGAGCAACAGCGGTAATTCATTAACGTAGAAGAGGAAAGGTAGAGAGCCCAACATGGTGCCTTGAGGTATACTACTTTTGACTGGCTTCCATTCGGATAGAGTTCCATTGACCCTCACTCTCGGTCTGCGATCGCGTAAAAAGTTCCCAGAACGCGTAAAACACGTGCGAGCAGCCTAGAGTCCTGATTGGTCCTGCTTTCCTCCTAGCCCTGACAGTTAAGTCCAGAACACCAGTCTCAGCCTCTGCAAAATGAATCCTCATATTTCAAACATACTGAGTTTATATATCAATCAAACAGACCACAACGTACCATAAAATAGGAAACAACATTTGTGCAAGAATAGGCCAAATGTGGCTGTGTGAGAGGTAGTAATTAATAGACAAGGCACAACTCAACAATGGTAAAAGCATAATAATAGTTTATGAGTCAAAATAAAGCTTATAATAAAGGGAACATGAAGATGAATAGTCTAAATATTTAACAACTATACGATAAAAATATATGTATAATATTGGTCCATAAAACGATCCCAAAGTTACCATTCATTATGTTTCTCGGGACTCAACACCTATCCATTCCTGTACAGCATTTATTATTAAGAAGCTCGAGATATTCTGCATAATACCTAAGTGTGAAAGCTTGTCGAATGTTTTGCCAAAGTATGTGAATATCACGTCGACAGACAGATCGTTGTCTATGGCTGCTGTCCAATCCTCTCTCGCAATAAATAGGTTAGTCAAGCATGGAGGCTTGTTACGAAACACATGTGACCTAGTAACTTAACCCGCATTATCTTTTCAAGCAACTTAGCGACTATGCTGTTTAGACTGACAGGCCGTTAGTTGGACGCGATCTGTCTCTGACCATCCCTAAATATAGGACTGACTATAGCGTCTTTCCAGTCTCTAGGTGGTTGGGCGAGTGAAAGAGACATGTTCAAGGGCGTTGTGAGCTTCCTTGAAATAATGTTTGCAAAAGATGACAACAGTCGTAGATGTGACCTGTCAGGGTATGGTATCTTACAAGGTTTGAGACTAGCTATCAATGGGAGAACGGTTTCCTCGGTCACATGTGCAGATCCTATGGCTGGTATCTCGGTGTGGTTGGGACAAGTACTTGTAACAATACACATGGAGTAGACTTCGCTGAAATAGTTTGAAAAAGTCTTGACTTTTGCCCGGTTTGATTCAGCCAGAAAATCTGAATTTTCGAGTAACAGCGACGGAGGAATACCATCACAACGTTTTGTTCACCGTTTAACACTTGAAAACAATCGCTTCGGACAAGTATGGTTATCATATGCCAACTGTCGTTCATAAGTAGTGAGAGATTTAGATGTAGTCTTTTTACGTATACCCCGAATTGTTTTGTATTCACACTTAAACGATGCGTGTCCTGTCGACAAGAATAACTATCAGAAGCGGTCCCTGCGCTTCCACAGCTTCCGAGTTTCCTTATTGATCCGTGGACGGCAATGTGGTAGCTTACGTGTTGACCATGGGATAAACGGTGGTATTACAGACTCTCATGCAGCATTAAACTTATTCCACTCGTCTCCGATCCACCCATCCGCGTCGACCGACCAGTCAGTCGACGTAGCACAGTCTCTGATTGCCGAGATATTGGCTGACACGATATAGGGATAGGGTGGAGCAGGTACAAATTGTATACAATCTGTCCTAAACTTATTTTAAAGTACAACGTGACCACTATTCATCAGTGGGAGAAGGTCCTGGATGTCGATGACATCCTCACAGTGGCGTGTGAGGACAAGGTCCAACAGTGACGGGTCACCTTCCAAGTCAATATGTGTCGGTTTTGCGATACAATATACAAGTGTAGACTTAATAATAGTTGATAGAAGGCCGCTATCAAAACCCCCACCGTGAGCTGTCAGCTCCATCCGGTTGTCATGCGGTGCGTTGAAGTCTCCAATGACTAGACAACATTCTGCTTTACTCCAAGAACAGATGTGTCTTAGGTAGAGTCGTCAACAAGACAACACGGACTACAGTATATTCCTCCTACGGTCACTAACCCTTTTCTAGGCCTAATTTTACAACATGCTACCTCACATATACCACCAACGTGCGCCTCCGATATGATTGATTGTATACGAGATTGATCCGTGACGTATAACATTATGTCTCATTCCTTGTGACGTAAAACTCTATCGCTTCCAAAATACAGATGTAACCTGCAATGATGGGAGAACTGTCTATATCTACGGTGAGCCAAATTTCTGTGACAACAATTATATCGGACTTAGTTTATCCACCATCAAACTCAGCTCGGACGTTTTATTTTGAAGATTACCGATGTTCCTTATACCCATACAGGCCTCAGAATAATTGGCTTACAAGACTTGACTACCCGAAAACCCCTAATCGTAGGATTCGTTTAGCCATTTAACTTTCGACTTTTAACTACGTAAGGTCATTTTTTCACTTACTTCGATCCTCAAGTTGTCAACCTGGTAGGATACGAATATTTGAACCAGGAATTTCATGTGCGTTGTTCACTATTACGTCTCTTTCTTCAAACTTCCTGAGTATCAACTTCAAGATCCTTCTTGGTTGGGTCTAGCCTCCAACCCATTCACCGAGTCGTAATCCTTTCATGATATGTACCCCTGAAACCTTTTCAGGTAGTACATTTCTGATTACAGATTCCACTAACTGCAGATCGTGTGCATGTCTTTTAGCAAGGTCATTGTCTCTCGACTCCTTTAGATTCCAAATAATTAAACTGAAAAGGGGTTTGACTTCTTTGAAAATAGTGTTCACGGCTTTCGACAACGATGGCAGATCCTGCATACTAACTGCTAGAATCTTACCACTAGTTTCCTTTGTAACATAGTTGTAGAAGTCGAGCGAACGACTCACAACAATGATTGATTAGGTCTTACTTTGGGACTTTGGCGGAGTAATCGGACACGTAGAATGTGAATCCATCAAGGACTTTTCAACTAAACGGGAGTTAGTTTTGGCTGTCTTTCCTACTCTTCTAAGTTTCCGCATCACCCAGTTCCTATCAGTCGCAGCATTCATATTAAGAGTACTCGGGACAACATCCGAATGTCAAGAGACTGTCTTGTAAAACTGAGAATAAAAAATATTCCTCATAACCGTATGTTTTGATCCGGACTGCTTTTTTATTTCTGTAGCTCCCTTTTTCGCGTTTTGTCGTGAATGGCTAGAATCATCTGTAGGGATACACAGTGCTACGATCATATGTAAAGTACTTTCTAAACGAAATCAGGTTTTTACAGCAATACAAATCATTGTTATAGATGATGGCCATCTGATCTCTTATTCCTTCCACTCATGTTTGACAGCTGTAGGTCAAACTGGAGTCAGGTAAAGGGTCGCACTAAAGTGGTGGGCCGACGTGGTTCGAACATGCAGCCCTCTGATAATTACCATAAGCTTGTTTTGTTACTAGTTATTGTTATTGCTCACACTTTCTACAGAGGAGCTTTGTAGTGACTGATACTATGTCAAGCCCACATAGGCTGTTCTAGTTTGCGGACAGCTCGGTTTATTCATTCTTCTTGAGCCACAATCTCACCTTGCCACTTGTTGGCTTATTAACCTTGACTGACTTTACATGATGGTATCCATGTTAATCACTTGCCCTTTTCATTAAGCATCTGTAATTTCTTTTTGCCTGATTATAAGTACTGAGTCACGCCTAGTCAAAGCGAGTTAGCCCACTGTCCTTCTCTACTGCGCGCAATTTTGGTTCGATTCTCTCTAACTCCTTTGCTTCTTTAACTTCATTCCCCTGATTGACTGTTCAAATCAATGAGTGTACACAATATACGTGTTCAAACTTCATTCTCATATTCGACTTATTTTAAGTTCGTTATTCACAAACGTGATTTACGTCTATAATTACATTCGACGGTCCGCGGGATGCATATTCTGACAAAAATCAGCATACGGTCCAATTTTGTGCCCGATAGGGGGCCACACTAAACAGCTGAAAGAATTCCAGTATACATGAGTATACATATATATAGATATATAGGAGTGTTATTTGATATTGTTAACTAGTTCTGGAATAAGTACTGTGAAGTTTATGTACCCGACGTCTAATCTGTTCTTTAGATCGAGCCAAACGGTTGGTTTCTGGACGTTCTCGACTACATTAACTGGGTTTTCATCACGGCATTCCTTCATCATTTGTGAAATATGATAGTAGATAATTCCCATTGTTTTGTTTAAAACTTTTCAATCTATCTATGGAACATGGGATCTACTCATCTGTATAAAAAACACCTATTATCACCCCTGGACTCAAAATGGGATCACGTAGTGATATTGTTAACTATAGGCCAATTAATTTGACATCCATGCTATCAAGAACCATGGAAAAAAATCACCCATGAACAACTATTATTATTTTTACTTTCGGCTAGTCTGATTAGCTCATCCCAACACGGGTTTATGACTAAAAGCTCATGCTTTACATCGTGACTGGAATTTTTTGATCAAATTACCCAGAAAAGAAGTGTTGGCCAGTCAGTGATAATTCTGTACTTCGATTTTAGTAAAGCTTTCTTCATTTGGCATACGGAATCTGCAGCATAAACCTAAATCTGGCTATACGCAAACATATACTGAAACCTCTCAACACTGTTCGTGACTTGAGTTTGAGATATAGCAACGGATTGAACTTTTCCGAGCATATTGCATCTCAAGTATCCAAAGCTAGAAAGCTTATTGGATTCATAATGATATGCTTCAATAACATCAAATCGAGATTAGAATCATACAGAAAATGTATTTACCCATTCTTGAATATAGTATTTTAGTTTACAGTAATTGCAGGCAATAATGACCTGATTAAAACTGAAGATGTTCAAAGAAGGTTCATTAAAGCTGTTTCGTGGTTTTCCGACAACAAGGACTATCACCAAAGATATCAACAACTCAAACTAGAATTTCTGTGGATCAGGTGCAACCGTAAACCATGTGGTAGATTTGACGGAATATTGTAGATAACCTTAAAAGCTTTATTCACTTCGACTTGATGACCTGTGTCAACCAAGTGAGAGGGAATAGAACTTTTAATCACTTTCACCTGTCCTTTGCTTAGCCATGTTGGATGATGTTCTGTAATGCGGTGACGGACATTGCGGAAGCCATCGCAATCCATGTTCACAAACCTGACCTTTGCATCCAAAAGAAATTCGTACAACCACTTTCTCTACCCTGGCCTTCAGTATAACATTTCCGTCAGAAGAACTATTTTTCACACTTCTTCCATTTTTTATTTTAATTTTAAAGTTTTTGTAATTTTGTTTCTATCACTTTTGAGCCTTATAACTTCTCAACATTCATCTCTTGATTCTTACGTAATTACTATCCTATTGACCATCCGGTAAAATTCTATTCATTCTTTGTTTCTTATATTACGCAACATAGCAACTTCTTGATTACTTTGAATATTAATAATCCTCTCTCTTCCAATTACTGAATGTTAATTTAAAGGTCATTATGTAATTATTACGTAACGTATCCACTCGATGAGTATTATATTATTATTGTAAAAACGTATATATATATATAATAGTGTAGAGCCATGATGAAAAACTAATTGAAAAGAAATTTCTTCGCTCAATTCGTTCCTTTTTTATTTACCAAATGGCAAAATGGGAATTTTCACTATATCCAATCAATAATTGTTCAATTAACCAAATCTAAACTGCAATAAATAAGAAAGTTGATAAAGGATGCGAGAAAATTACCAATCACAACGAATAAACGTTATTCTATCCTTTCTGTATAGATCACGTACAGATTTGTTCAAAGTATAATATTTGGTTGCTTTGTAACACAGAGTTTCCAATTCTGGAAGAGTGCCTCAATTCACAATAAAAATATGCACAATTCCAGTCAATACAAGCAACACGATGAAAAGGAGGAACAAACCAATATGGCTACCACCAAGATTAAGCATTAAGTGAAACAACATAAATGCAGTTCAGGAAGAAACATGAAAACTTGGTGAAGGCGTAAGAAAAATAAAAACTATAATAAAATACAGATATTACCAACTCAAATGGAATCAAAAAGACTAACAAAATGTACAAATGAATGAATCAATAGGAACAAACTGCAAGTGTATACATGAAGGGACTTTCACACACAAAACATTCAAAATGGATCTTACAATCACACAACTTGCGCGATAAGAAAAATGTTCTAGCGATCTAAAGAACCTACACAAACTTACGCAAGAATTTTTTTCATTATTCGCTAATCAACTATGCAGAACAGACTGTTAGTGAACCTCCGTTGCAGTGAAACTATAATACAGTTCAGAAGTCTTCTTGATGATTTTCTTTCCGAAAATGGATTGTAACACCTATTGAATATCATTATGTTTAATAATGATTTATATAAAAATGGTCCGTCATCTATCCAATAGACTGAAAAGTAAAGTGTAACCTCTGAAACGTTTCACGTTTATTCTACTTTCTTTCTATTTATTCTACTATATGAAGTCTGTTTATGTTCATATTTATAACTATTACTGTTATTGTTACCATGATTGGTCTCTCGACACATAAGATGTTCTGTTCGTCTCTTCTATTCCTTCTAAGCATATTTTATTCCTCAACATCTAAAGTCTGTAGTGACCTACTTTTATCAAGAGAACGCGATTGGTTGAATGGAAACAATTATTATTATAACCAATTGTACCAGTGATTGTTTTGCTGTACTTGTTTGTTTAACTATACTAAAGACATACATTCTTCTGTTGATTGCGACCTTGAACGCACTTACGTTTGCGCAGTGATTCCACTTGTACTCCTTTGGCACGATCTCGGTATTCTTTCGATACCACGAGATCGCCAACAAATATAACTCGCTACAACCTCTAATCGCCTTCTGATATCTGGTACGCAACCTTTTTGTAGTGGTGATCATAGTCAACTGCGACTCAATACCACACTACAAGTCTATAACCAAAAACAAATTACCGTATGTTACACTTAAATAAATTAACTTCTCAGATTCATTTTATCTTCACCACATTCATATATATATATATATATAACACATAGAAACTTATATTGGATTATCCTTTGAAATTAATTTTGACTTTCATGGCATCATTCTAACTTACAATTGCACAAAAGTCCATACTGTTATCAAATTTTACTCTGTATCCTATTACATAAATTTGTATATACTTACCCGAGTGGACTAGGTGTTCATTTCTTTTCCTTCTTTTTCTTCCTTCTTAAGTTTCCGAGGTTTGTAATTAAGACAATAAGTTGTATCAGAAGGGATTTTGTGGAGATTGTAGTAATTTCACTAGTTAATATCATAAGTCGATTGAAGCTATACCACTATGGAAAACCTAGAAGCAATGGATAGCCGTTTCGTCTTATTGTAGGACTCCTTAGCAGTACGCGTCCACGATCCTGCCTTACAGGATTCGAACCCAGGACCTATCAGTCTTTTGTTTTTTGTTGATTTATAAATTTGCTATTTACAGTTTGTAGACCTATTGTAATTTGTATTGACAAAATCTTGTTGTTTGTTGTATAGTTCTCAGTTGTTGGATATTGATCGTGTGTCTGAGTGTGATGAGACCTACGATATAGGTGTAATCATTCCATTTCCTGTATCTCGTGTCTTCATCGAGTGATAAGTCCAGCTGTTTAGTATTATAGTAAAGAGGACAAAAAAACTTAATCCCTCCGGTATTTTAGTATATCCATAGACAGTTATAATTGAAGGTGATATACTCTTCATGTACTTATAGAATTCTTTGAGTTTGTTTCTAGCTCATCTCGATGTTATACTCTTGCTAACCTATAAATTTAGTTAAACGTAGTTTCAGTGCAAAACAAATCAAAAGTTGACCATCTTCCCTCTTTTGTTTTACGTCTATATATGAACTGTTATACAAAGAAATTAACTACTTATCTAGTTGTAGTAATCTACTTTCATCAAGAGAACGCGATGTGTTTAGTGGAAACAATCATTATTATAACCAGTTGTACCAGTGATTGTTTTATTGTGCTTGTTTGTTTAACTGTGCTAAAGACAGCCATATTAATACTCCATTACACTCCATTCCTTCTCCGTGGACTGTGACTCTGTACGCTTGTACTCTTGCCCACTAATTCCGCTTGTATTCCTTTTGGCACGATCTCGGTATTCGTCCGATACCACGAGATCGCCAACGACATAAATCTGGTTACTCTCCATCTTCGCCTTCTGGTTTCTCTGGTACGCGCTTTGTTGCAGTGGTGTTCATAGTCAATCGCGACTCGATACCACGCTACATAGTCATTATCAATTAATAACTGTTAGTCAAAGAAGAATCACTTTTCCTTCGTTAACCAACAAACAAGACGATTGTAAAAATAATAAACAAAATGTCCATCATTTTATGTGACATACCAGACGGTTGTGTTTTCAGTTTTCCATCCTCATTGTGTTTGTGCAAGTAGGATAAATTACAATACTGAATGTAGCGGATGTGTTAAAAATCTCCGGATCTGTCTGAAACGTATTATCATACATATGGACGGACTGTGGAATGATTAATGAGTAAAACTGTGTATATAAGTGAAAATGCTATGTTGTTATAAGGATGAAGCTGGTCATTATACGCATTGCAATCATCACTTCATACAAACATCAATTGTTGATAGATCCATAATTCGTCATCACTAAAGATACTGATGATTGTCCAATATATTTTGATCACTTTGACTGCTTAACATCCTGAATTTAAATGTATTTTGTGCATAAAATAAAAAATGATTTGAATTGGGCTTGAAATGTATAAACCAACAGTGGTAAGATGTTTGATACAACAGGTCGATCAAACATGAGGCAACTGATTTGTCCACATAACTTGTCAAATTTTGCCTCGCTTTTCTGGGGAATGAGATATACTTCACTGTTGAAAGAAATGGATTACATTTCTAAGACACAAATATACACATATGTATAGTCATTTTTCGATTCGGTTGGGTAGCAAAATGTATTCTTTGCACTCACAGACCCCCTTTTTAAGTAGCCATTTGAACTAGCGATTAGTATACCTGTGTATCAGTGTTAGAATGAAGCATCGCAAAACCCGAGAATTCTAATGTATGCACGGACAATGAAATCTGGAGGATAAAAATAAATCCCCTAAAATATCTCCAGATATTCCATAAGTTATAAACAGTCCAAAATCACACAGAATTATACTGATTAAAAATGTAACATTAGAAACATGGTAATCAATGACGTTGAAATGAATTTCAAAAGTGGAGCAGAATGTTATAGCAAGAGAAGGTAGACAATATATGATAATAAGCATAGACAGTCAATTCTATCTGAAGTTTGTGCTGATGATTTTGTTCAGAAGAACGATGAAAGCTCCACGACCAAACCATCTAGGTCAGAAAACAAAACTCCATCAAAAACAGTCAGTCATAAGCAGAGTTAAATCTGTCACATATTAGCATTGGTTTAAGTGGCTAGGCTATACTGATACAACGAAATGAAATTAATAAGATTAATACCTGTGTATTGGACGCAGTAACAGTATCAATGGAGGTAAAAACATTGTGCATAGAAAATATGACTGGAGAAGGAGGAACATATCCATGGAGCGAAAAGTATGGAATAATTACAAAACTTGAGATCTAAGGAAAAATGGAGAATAAATACATCTACTCCGTCACCCAAAGTTTCTAACTATTGGTTGAGCTAATCACGATGACGCCCACCATGTAGTTTACACCTATTCATACAGTTCAATCCGGTTGCCAATTTCTTCATGGACTGGTACCATTTCTAGGTTTTGTTTACCTCAGCTTCCTCTTAACCTACTTCTACATCAGCAAATATCACTTGTTGAGTTAGGTTTTAGTGGCCCGTGGATCTGACTCCAGATCAGAAGGTTGCATGTTCGAATCACGTTGGGCTTACCAATTTAGTGGCCCGTGGATCTGACTCCATGTAGATCGTACGAATGTTTGTTATTACCTATCCTCGTATACAATCATCGACTTAAATCACGTTAGTCAATAACGGAATTTAGATAAGTCAATTAACGAGAATGGCCTTTGAATACATATATTTTGTGTGTAAAGTGAATGCGATAGAACAAAGCAAAATGACGCGCAGGGGAGATGGCTGGTAAGCCAACTCATTTTTAGCCAGGCGTTACTCAATATTTATAGGCAGACAAAATAAACTACAGACATGTGATGAGATATGGGATATGAAGTGTACACACATATACGCTCATATAAAAACAGTCAAGAGTGATAAGCGAATGATTGACATGGTCAAAATATGACTCAAGTAGAATGAATAGATTGGGTTGTCCGAAAGCCAGAATAAAGTATATGGGCTTAAAATAATAACTGACACTACAAGGCGATACTCAGGGAGACAGAATTGGTCTCAACTATTTTAATCGAAAACTCACAAACTTATCAACCGATTTACACCTTTACGAAGTACCTTAAGTTTAACTTCAGTCTTGCTATAAGATCCTGTTATTTGTACATTTATGCACATAACATTTTGAGTTGATCGAATTGAACCGAGTTCTAATACAAAGTTTTCTGATATAGTCATTTTATCTCTACACTTACCAACCATTTAAATCATTAGACGGTGACAGGATAATTTCATTTCTGTCAACCTTTAAGGCCATTCACTCACAAGTCAAACTCGTTCATTACAAGTCTCAAATTTACATTGTACAATCTAACTTATTAAGACTAAAAAAAAACAACAGACATTTTCCTCTACCCTTTGAGTAAAGTAGATAACAGAGCTACAGGATATGATGATATACATTTTGTGACGTATAATCAAAGTAAGGGGGACTCATTGAGACATTGTGTACTAATAATTCTATATTGTACTAAATATAGGGTATTGAATATGATGATTATCATTATCAATGATATCATGAACAAGTCATTTCAAAAATCGTCATGGATACATACACATACACATACATATCAGTATGTGAATAAAAGAATATGAATAAAGAAAAGGAGTCAAAGATATTGAATATTTAACAAAAAAAATTAAAAACAGCGGGATATGACCTTAAGGATTAACTGTCAATATTATTAGATAATGAACGAACTTAACTACTATCAGAACTAAATGGTATTTCTTGACAAATGTCGTATAAAGTTAAGAAAGGAATTCTATGATAAATTGTACGATTCAATGGATTAAATGTTCATTGTGTGTTATGTTACATAAAAAAAAGCAAGTGGTTATCAGAACTCAGTAGTTGAGTGAATAACGCGATAGCGTATGAAGTGAATGGTACTGGGTTCGAGTTCCAGAGTGAACATCAACTCTCTGAGATGCGGGTACATCCAGGTGACGAGTCCCAAACAGGATAAAATGCGCGTCGTGGGTTCTACTGCTAGCCATTATCCATTATTGCTTACAAAAAGCTTGTGAATTAAGGCAATATCGAGGCATACGCACAGTATGCACATATGCCAATAGCAGACTGATCAATTGCAGTGTTAAACCTCAATGGGAAGATACAAACCAAACAATACCAAGTGAATTTAAAAACGATTCCCTTTTTTCTCATCCCAACTATTCTATTTTTAATTGGAGGTCTTGTGTTCATAAGTTCCGTTTGTTCACTTGATTATTACTTAACTATATTAAATCATATCAAATCAAGGGGTTGATCTGTTAGGTCCCGACAAGAATAGTGAATGGTAACTTTTGGGATCTATTGACGGCCCAATACTAAACGTATATTTTGATCGTATAATTGTTAAATAACTAAACTATTCATATTCATATTCCTCTTATTATAAACTTTGTTTTCACCTATGAACCATTATTATACGTTTTACCATCATTGAATTATGCCCTGACTATTAGTCACTGCCTCCCACATTCACAGCCACATTTGGCCAAATGTTGTAAAAATGTTAGTCTCCATTTTATGCTACGTTGTGGTCTGTTTGATTGGTATATAAACTCAGTGTGTTTGAAATATAGTGATTCATAACTCAGAGATTAGTGTACTGGACTTAACTGTGTGGGCTAAGTAGGAAGCAGAACTGATAAGGAATCTGGACTGCTCTAGACGTGTTTTATGAGTCACTGGTTCGTGTTGGGCACGATACATCCCCAAAACTCATATTTGTGATTTTATCATATCGATTAACATATCGATTAAATGATTAAATAGCAGTCAGTTGATGAACTCATTGATTAATGTTTAAAAATTTCCCCGGACAATGTCGATTATATATTTTTGTACATATACGTTTGAAATTGTGTTTGTGGGCTCGCTCGTTTTCTGGCTGTTTTACAGAATATATTTCCCATACCAGTCTTGGACTTCTCCTTCTAGGTAACTGGGCTGGAACGCATCAATAGCTAGATTACTGGTCTTTGGTCACCGAGTCTCGTTCTCGTTCGCAGACTAAGTAAACTCGTGAAGCTTCAAGCCTAACAGTCAGATCGTTAATTCGCTGCTTCTGATTGGCGGCTTTGGGCTATAACATGATCATACATCTATAATTATACAATATTACTTTAGTAATAAAAAAATAGTTAAATATTAGAATGTATTGGACAATTGGTTTGTCCTAGTTTAGAACTCTTCAAGAGTAAGCGCATCTATGACCAACCAAGAGATCAAATCTATAATCTTTGGGCTTTTACATCCAGACTATTGTGCTAATATCCTATGGTCAACATTTCCAACATTACACAATCTGAGGATGGGATTAATCTTCCCGATCAAATAAATAAAGATGATTTTGATAGCGAAGCATAGTAGAGATTAGTTTAGTTTGTAGATGACATTCTTCACTGTTTGACCTAACTTCGGGTAGTATTAAGGATCAGAAAGCAATAATCAGAGATTTTGTTAGAAAATCGTAGTGATTATAGTTCAGTCAACTAGAAATTAGTCAGTTATCACCTATGATAAAAGTTGGTAATCGACTGAAATATCAAATTAAATGAAGTTATTAGTGAAAATCATTAGGTCCTAGCACAGTGATTATAATGACTAAGTGGTTTCCACAAGGGCTAACAGTTCTGGGCTTGATCCTTGGTTATGCTGTGATTAACCACTGTTAACAAATCCCATACTTAGAAGACATCATCCTTCAATGCCTACTGGGTTTAAATGGTTGTTTAAATAAGGTCAGTTTGTGACGAACACCATCAATGAAATATAGTTGTTTTAATAGTTGAGATCATGAGTCATTTGAAGTTAGACAACCATGGAACACCTTGAAGCACTGACTGACCTTTTCGTCCCAGTATGGGATTCCTCAAGATACTCATACACGATCCCACCTCGTGAGATTCGAACCCAGGACCTATTAGTCTCGTTCGCGAACGCTTAACCTCTACACTGCTGAGCCGGCCGGCATCCAACGGTGTTAATGTGTAACTTCAGTCAGTCCACGAAATGGCGCCACCGTCCACCGTTGTCTTCAGTGGGTTACTATCTCACAAGAGACCGGTCACTACTTCTCACTGGAACTCTAGGAAATACCTCTTGAGGCCGGTCACTAGTGAGCATATGCTGATTAGTGTCAGGAGGGGTTAAGCATTCACGTGCTAGACCGATATGTCCTGGACTCGAATCCCGCGAGGTGGGATAATGGATGCGCACTGGTGAGGAGTTCCACAACAGGACGAAATGTCCATTCAGTGCTTCCAGGTTTTCCATGGTAGTTTAGCTTCAATTGACTCATGATCTCAACTATTACAAAATATAAAGCATTTAGTCCCTTTTATAAATCTCGACAAAACAATGAGAAGACGAAGTTGATCTGCAAAAAAGTGATGTATTTACGCTATATATTTTGAACAGTCTGGTCACACACATGTACTTGTCAGGGCATTTTATATGAAAATTGCTAAACGTCAATTAAATGAAAGTTCAAGTAAAAAAGTAACAAACGGGAGAGAAAGAATAAGAAATTGTCGCATTATCTTAGGCTACAGAATGACTTAAGGATTACCAAGGTAAATTCAAGGTTATGACAAATTGTTTTTGTACACATAAGGGAGGAGGGATTTAAATTTACGAATAGACAAGGCTTCAATAAACTTAAGGATTCGTCCCTAACAATTTCTATGCACGTTGATCGGATCACCTGACATACATTGATTTTGAAGCCATCTAGGAACATGTTCAATAACCCTTGATTGCATTGTTCGATTACTCCTCCCTATGTATGTGTGTCCACACAAACATGCAAATTGGTAAATACAATTGGATGTAATGACATGGCTCAAAGTCGTTTGCAATGGCGCAGGTGCATCCACTCTCTGTGTTCTCCCAAATTCTAATCTTCTGAATTCTTCATGTCCCTTTTTTCCTCTTTCCAAATTTATTTCACTGGATAATACTCCTTGAATAACATCTCCAAACCCTAATCTTCCCGATTACTGCTTATACTCTTATTACCTCTACCACTACGGGATTTGAATCGACAACTGCATCTCTGTGTTTATGTGGTGTGGCAACTCGAACTGATGTACGTATGTACGAAGTTCTACGTTGTTACTGAAAACCTATCCATCCTGTGCAAGTTGCTTCGATATGTCATTAATTAGCAAGGACTATAAATCAAATTTCGAATAGTAGCTATAATTGGAATCTAAGATGCATGTTTTGTTCTTTTCTGAATTCATCAGCTGGATATACCAACCAGTGGTTATCTGTACTCAATAGCTATTTGGAGTGAAGGTATTGAGTTCAAATCTGAGAGTGAATATTAGCTCTGGGATCCAGGTACACTCAGATGACATTTCGGAAATAGGCAACTGTATACAGAAGATACATGGATGATATTCTAATGATATGTGATAAAGATTTTGATGTTTACCGGTTATTAGATAAACTTAATTGGGTTTAAGACGATATTGTGATGACATATGAATAATAATCAATTGGCCTTTTTAGACATACTTTTTAGTCGAAAGGAGGATGGCACTATAAGACGATCAGTGTATAGGAAACCAACCTAGACGGGACAATACTTAAATTTCCATAGCTTTTGTCCATTGCAATACAAGCAAGGCTTGTTTAAGTGTCTCTTTAAGAGGACTCAAAGAATTTAAATAGTACAACGGAACAATGCAAGAATAATAATATGTGATCAATTAAAGAACAGATCTGAACAAGTTGATGTCATGTCATTTCGGTCAAGTTGATTCATAAGTGATATGTATGTATGTGTGCATTGTTTAAGAATGAAAACTTGTGTGACCTTTATGGTAAGAAAGGATAGAGTTTGTTCATTTGTGAGATGACAGTGTAGATCAGCAACCTAGACGATCTATGTCGAAAATGATTGAAGGCCTACTCGAGTTAGACGTGAATGGTGTGACAAACTAGTTAATATCGAAGTCACACCTCATGGTCAGCACCTTACGTGGACTACCCCATTAACGTATCAAGGTACCATAGATGATTTGAAGACTGTACAACACAGGGGACGTCGTTACAGAAATATATTAGTTAAAGTAAATACAAGCGAAAGTGAGACCACTGCCGCATGGGCCAGTCCATGGCATACGATTAACTAATGCGCGTTGGTTGTACATGACCTTGGCAGGGAGCGACGATCTGTTCGACATTCAGTGATCCAACTGCCAGATGGTTTGGCTAGGGCTCAATGACATTTCACTGGCCCTACAACAGTGTGAAATTGTAAATACGATCAGACTGAATGATTAGGATAGATGGTCCAAGTAGGATGTATAGTAAGACCTTCCTTTCTATTGAGAGAAGTAGAATTAAGCATTATATGGAACGCCTCAGCTACCCTCCTTTCTTTGTAGTTGGAAAAGCCTTTTTGCAATATTTTGATATTTTTAAAATCGATTTGGTGGTTGGTGAAATTGCTCCAATTATAGAACCAATGATCGCACAACTACCGTCAAAAGACATCCCATATTCTGACTAAACAAAAACACATTACACCAAACATTTCAAAAGAAGAATTGAAGGCTCTGCATTCACTTAAAAAAGACAAAACGATTATCATCACAAAAGCCGACAAAGGCAACACAACAGTAATCATGAATAAAACAGATTATATTAATAAAGCTCTTGAACATCTCTCAACGGGTCCTTATGAAAAGATCATTCCAAAAACTTCTCTAACGATTAAGAATCAAGTCAAATTAGAAACAAATCAACTTCTGAATGAGATAAAACCAATCATTGGGGGTCTCGCTTTGGTTTGCTTTGCATCCCAAATCATGTAATGTCTCACGGTTTTTCATAAACTAGATATTCCTCTAAGACCGATAGTAGACTTGACAAACACCCCAACATATGCATTATCAAAATATTTAAGCAACATATTAAAACCACTACAACTTAACTTACATAATATAATTAAAGACACATATGACTTTAAATCAAAATTATCCGGATTAATCATCGAGAAGAATGAAATCATGGTAAGCTTTGATGTCGTTTCATTATACACAAGTGTTCCCATTGATAAATGCTTAGAATTCATTAGTAGTTTACTTGAGAACGACAATACTCTTCCTGACAGATGTCCGTTGGGCATCAGTCTAATCATGAAATCCTTAAAACTTTGCTTAAATTCAACGCTATTTACTTTTAACGGTAATTTATTCAAACAAACTAACGGTGTAGTGATGGGATCCCCCATGTCCCCGATTGTAGCCAACCTTTTTATGGCATACATAGAATCAAATATCTTCGCCCACAACATTATACCATGAATTTGGCTTAGATATGTAGACGGTACATTTGCTGTTATAAAAAAAGACTCATCTAAGATCTTTTTCTAAACGAATAAATACACTTTCATCACACATCAAATTCACGAATGAAAATGAAAATGTACATGGTGAGCTACTATTCTTGGATTGCTAAGTAAAAAGAAATCCAAATGGAAGTCTAAACTTATCCGTTTACCGAAAACCGACACATTCAAATCGTTATATTGACTTCCATTCAGCACATCCTTTCAGTGCAAAGATCTCGCTAGCCTTAAATCTTTTTAGAAGAGCTAACAAGATCATCACATCAGAGGAAGACAAACAAAAAGAACAAATGAATATAATTAGCACCTTACAATTTAATAATTTTCCTATGAAGATTATTAGAAGCATATTAAAACAAAACAATTTATTACATTATAATAATGATTCGAATGAAATGCCTTGGATTGGCACTGTAGTCCTACCATACCGTCATGGCACAACAGAAGAAATTCAAAGAATCTTAAAACATCACAGAATTAAAGTGTATTACAAAACAACGAACACACTACGTAATACTTTAGTTCGCCTGAAAGAAAAAATCCCTTTCATGTCCACACAGAACTGCGTCTACAAATTAGGTTGTATTGATTGTGATGCCTATTATATTGGAGAGTCATCTCGCGAAATCTTGACTAGAGCCAATGAACATATTAGGTACACAAAGAAACCTCCTAACAATCCTGTAGATGTGAACCAACTTCACATAAAATCGGCAATAGCAGTTCATGCCATTTTCAACAACCACCAAATCGATTTTAAAAATATCAAAATATTACAAAAAGGCTTTTCCAACTACAAAGAAAGGAGGGTAGCTGAGGCGTTCCATATAATGCTTAATCCTACTTCTCTCAATAGAAAAGAAGGCCTTACCATACATCCTACTTGGACCATCTATCCTAACCATTCCGTCTGATCGTATTTACAATTTCACACTATCATATTACAAATTTAAACTCTATCCTTTCTTACCATAAAGGTCACACAACTTTTTCATTCTTAAACAATGCACATATACAAACACCCACAAATTTACATTCATATCACTTATGAATCACCTGGACAGAAATGACTTGACATTAACTTATTTAGACCTGTTTTTGATTGATCAAATATTATTCTTGCGTTGTTCCGTTGTACTATTTAAACTTGGATTAATTTTAATTTGGTTATTTATTCTCTGAAGAAGTGACTTACAATAAGTTACGAAACGTCAGAAAATCTAATTTTTCTACTCATTGAGGTATTACAAATATATTATTTATTTATTTATAACAATCTACCCAATGCTCAATTTATTCGAAATTATCAAATCAAACTTTGGTAATGACACCTACAATTTACCAGCTTGGTTTATAAAGGGCCAAATAAAAAGAATACACAGTTCTATCTTGGCATATGTTATTGATAGCGGTTATACGGTAGATAATTCGAAATCATTTCGAGTGATCTATCGTACAGTTCCATCATTTCCCGACGGAGTTCGTTCCCGCCTCCTATATATAGCTGAAGCCATAGGAATTCGTACATATAACTCCATTTTATGTGTACAGAAGAAATACGTAAACCCCTTATCCCTAACATGGCCAGTTATCATTTAATAAACAACTTTTATTTTGTTATCATTAACGTTATTTTCACATCTAGTATTCGTTTGTAATTTTCCGCCTCTTCCTGTTTGTATTCTTCACTATCTAATTAGTTACACACTTCTTATTACGTAATGATTTTAATGTTTTGGTGTTGACTATTCCAAGTCTATTTACCCACGTTTGTTTAACCCTCTGTTTCCAATGTGTAACTATTGATAAGACTTGTTATCGTATTTTATGATTCTTACTACTATCAGTACAATTGTCTTCCTACTACTATCAACTTGTACTTTTACCTATTATGTGTGGTGACCCATTCTATTTCATTGTGATTATTGACTTAGATTGCCTTGATTGGTTTAACGTTTTCGTAATAACTATTCATGTATATTAGAGTAAAGGCTTGATGATGATCTAAATTGTAAACAATATTGTTCGCTTATATATGTTGTTCCAAAAAGTGATTCTTTCAACAATAATAACCGAAAAAGGAAATAAGGGAAAATTTATAAGATCTAATCATAAAGAACTATATATCTTCAATGCTTTCAAAATTTTCCATGGTTATCTAACTTGAACTGACTCATAATTTCAATGATTAAAAAAATTACTATAATCCCTACAAACCCCCTGTTATGGCTTTAAGTTGTGGTCGATTTCTACCCTGTGCTAATTTTTGTGTCCTTGACTGGAAAAATTAGAGAGCAGTGTATTTATCGATCGATTCAATGACACGTAAACACGTACGGACGGTCTAGAGTCTCGATTGGTTTGCGCTTCCCTGTTTAGCCCAGTCAGTTGAGTCTAGAACACAAGTCACAACCTCTGAGATATGAATCATTATATTTCAAACATACTTTGTTTATATACCAATCAAGCATACCACATCGTACCATAAAAATAGAAAACAACATTTTGTACAATATTCAACAAGTGAACAGATATCGACCAATAGGAAATGTCCATTTAAAGTCCAAGGTCACCATTGGACTTAACATGATAATTATTGGTCTATTCCTTCGCATCCACAACACCCCCCTTTCCTACTGATATTAAATCTCGTTCAATTGATGGATACTTTAAGTACAAAAAAATCTAGTTACTAAGGTGACAGAATTACATAAATCAACATGCTCTTTTTTTTTCTTTTTTATAAATAGGTTAAATTGAAATGTTTTAATTATATAACGGTTTATTGAAAAAGAAAAAAAAAAGAAAACAGCAACAACTTTAAAATGTATTAGATCTACAAACTATTTTGTACTTGTCATCGTTCTTTCTGTATCCAGGGGTCATATTATTGATACTTTAAGGTGAAAAAAACCATTGTGATACTTCTATTAGACTAAATTGTACATTCATTTCTATAGTAGTATACACTTTATACTAGCCTTAGTATCAAACATCAATGATAATTCATTTCAAAGGGAATACAACTAATCTAAATGTCATAATAGACAAAATTTCACAACTGTTCTTATTCAATATTATTCATAATGAACACTAATATTGACCTGAAATAATGTCACCTCTTGTTTGTTTTTCTTTTCTTTTCTTTTCTCTTTTTTTTATATCACAATAGTTGAAATCATGAGTCAATTGAAGTTAGACAATCATAGAAAACCTGAAAGTACTGGACGACCATTTCATCTTAGTATGGTACTCCTCAGTAGTTGGTATCCACGATCTGGCCCCACCCCCCGCGAGATTTGAACCCAGGACCTATCAGTCTCCCATTGTATTGTATACATCTTAAATCAACTGAATGGCTTATGATTCTTTTTTTTTTGTTTTGTTTTTAAGGAAGTGATTTTCTGGAGAAGTCTGTGAAAAATATTCATTGAAAGTATGAACTAGGTAAGCATTAAGGAATGTATTGTATGTCAAATTCATAAATCAGGCAGAACACATTACGCCGGGAAATGGAGATAGACATGAGAAAAAAGAACAATAATTGGATAGAACTGGAAAGGAAGGCCCAGGACAAAGTGGGTTGGAGAATGCTGGTCGGTGGCCTATGCTCCATTAGGAGTAACAAGTGTAAGTAAGTAATAAACTAAGAATCCTAGAAATAACGCAATTGGATCAAGAAGTACCAGATAAGCACGAACGAATGTACTGTATTTGGAATTCGAAATCAAGCATTCAATAAGTACAAAGGAATCATTAGTTCATTCAAACACCACATTAACATTGAAGACTAGAAAAAAAACACATGGGATAAATAATGAAGCAATGACAAATATTGACAAGTTCTTTTGAAAGATCATTTCTTTTCATTTGTAATACTGTCAATTATGAATATTTGATTATGACCGTGTTCTCTTTCATGAATCGTAAGCTTCCGATTGATCTATTATAAGTTATTGTTATCGTTTTTCGAGCTACAAATCTTCGCCACCATCTTACTGTTATAGTCTCCTAATATTACGTAATTATTGAAACTAGGACTTGATCATTATGTTCCATCTAACGTTGTAGTTTGTGCATAGTTATATCTTTATCATTCATTGTGAGGTATAGTCCATTCATTCATATATAAACAAAGATGGATATTGACTAGCAGTGGGATTTGGAACGCGCGTTTCGTCCTATTTGAGACTCATCAACTGGATGTACCTGCATTCCAGAGTGGACGTTCACTCTTGAACTCAAGGCAATGTACATATGCCAACAAGAAACTGATCAATTGCAGTCCTAAATAACAATGGAAAGATAAAAGTAAAAAAAAACCAAGTGAATTTATTTTGTGTTTAGTTTTTCAAGTTAGATGGATCAGACAGAATTTCAAATGATATCAAACTTCTCTTTCTAAGTGTCAACCAATCAGATTATTGGTCAATAGTGCTTCAGGTTTATTCGTCTCTGCCTTTAAGGCAGAACAAAACAATTAAAAGTTGCACGGTTGTACTGAGTAGGCTAACAGATCATAGTCGTTAACAAGTTCGAAACAACTTTCTCTCTCTAAGCATACGGATCGGAGACAAGTGGGCAAATAAATAAAGGTTGTGATAGTATTTAAATCATGAATTGATCATTTCAAGGATAGAATATATATCCTTGTACTTGTAGCATGACTGCTTCCCAGTGTATAGTGTATGCGCAACATCTAACATCTTCTTGTTTAATAGTTGAATTCATGAGCCAATTGAAGCTAGTCCATCACAGAAAACCTGGAAGCACTGGACGGCCGTTTCGTACTAGTATGGGACTTCTCAGTAGTGTGATTTCATTACCCCGCCCCGCAAGAAACTGTGATCAGTGGAGTTCAACCGAGTCTGTTGTGACATAGTAACTCACTGAAGATAATGGTGGATGTGTCAATCAATTTCGTAGATTGGTTAAAGTTAGACATCGAAACCGTTGGATGCCGGCCGGTTCTGTGGTTTCGAGGTTAAGTATTCGCGCACTGGATTGAAGGCCCTGAGTTTGAATATCGCGGGGCGGGATCGTGTATGCGCTTCCAGGTTTTCCATGGTGGTCTAGCTTCAACTGACTCATGATCTCAGCTACCGAAAAGTAGGAAGTGTTTATCAGGTAGAAGAACATAAAAATATCCCATTACTTTATACATCTGCTCAAAGCATCTGAAATATATATATTGCACATTATCCTAATTGCTTATATCAAAATATATAAGGAATTCATTGCATAGAATTTTGTATGCTTATCAATATATCTACGAATAACCAAATAAGTATTCAACTAGATTTTCAGTCCTAACTTGGAATCCTGAAGGGAAGCGGAAAATTGGAAGACCAAAGAACACATTAGGTAGGGAAATAGAAGCAGATATGAAAATAATGAATAACAACTGAAAAGATCTGGAAACGATTGTCGAGGAGAGGGTTGAATGGAAAGTTCTGGTGGACGGTCTATTCTCCTCCACAAGGAGTAACAGGAGTAAGTGACATATATTTAAAATGTAGTTTTCATGAAATATTTAATTTCAAGTTATCTCTGCACATATCTGTTATGAACACATCCAATGTTTTTGATTGAGATCATGAACCGAATGACGTTAGACCACCATTGAGAACCTGGAAGCACTGGACGGCCGTTTCGTCCTGTTGTGGGACTCCTCAGCAGTGCGCATCTACGATCCCCGCTCGCTGGATTCGAACCCAGGGCTTTCAGTCTCGCGGGCGAACGCTTAACCTACTGGACCACTGAGCCGGCATCTAATGATGTTCAGTCCAATGTTGTATTACCCGATATAGCAAATGATAAACAAACGTATTGAAATTAAAATCTTCACTGAAAATTAGGCTCTAATATACAACACTTATCTCCTGAACGAACATTGAGGATGACTGAAAGTTCTGGATACGACACATAAACACACACACACACAGAGACACATTTGAAAATTCAAAACTTTCTAAATAACTTCAGGTTATTAACATTCACTAATCATTCTGTTATATCCCGATGAGAATAATGAATGGTAACTGTTGGAATCTATTTATTGACTAATACTATACATGTAGTTTTTATTGTATAATTGTTTAGTAACTAAACTATTCATATTCGTGTTTCTATTATCATAAGCTTTATTTTGATCTATGAATTATTATTATACGATTTACCGTTCTTGAGTTATGCCCAGTCTATTCATTACTATCTCCCACGTTCATAGACACTTTTGGCTAAATCATGTAAAAATGTTATTTCCTATTTTATGGTACGATGTGGTCTTTTTGGTTAGTATATAAACCAAGCATGTTTGAACTACATGATTTATATCGTGGAGGTTGAGATTTGTGTTCTGAACTTAACAGGCAAGCCTGGGTAAGAAGAAGGACCGATAAAGACTCTAGACTGCTCGTAAGGGTTAACGCGCCATTGGTCCGGTCGACAAGTCATTGTCCTCTAATTGGCGGTACAAAACTCTCAGGTATTTATAGTTTTTAGTAAAAGCAAAATTATCCTTATAGTCATCCAGTTTACATACAGTGGTTTTTAACATTTATTCAATAGGGAAGCTACGTGTAGGGATTTTGGAATATTCTTCCAAAAGATGATTGGATGGAATATCTTCGGCTCTTTCGGAGCCTTTTAAAGCTTCCTCAAGTTCAACCTTAGGTCTTCCATACACCTCTCCTCTTGAAAGTCCGTTATGTAAGACTTTTTCCTCGGGTCCACCTGAAACTTGGTTACCACATTCCTCTTGCGGGTCCATCACTCTTGAAGGTTGTACCGCTTTGCTCTTTTTTAATCTCTTCTACATTCGTTCTCATTAGGGGTTTTTTGAGATCTAGCATTTGAAACGGAATTCGACTTTGTTTGATCAATGTTTTTCCATCCCTTCTAACTTAATTTATGTGTCTTATACACGTTTAGACATTTCTCCGGACCAGTTACAGTACATTTCCAGTTCGACGTTCTAAAACAGCTGGTTCCCATTTCCTATTACAAGTACCCTTTCGCCCACCTGGAAGCTGCGGGTGACCGTCCGATACCCGTTCGTAGGTTTCTTTGTCTCGCCTGGCAGCAACATACTGTGAAAAATTTTCCGAATTTCCCTTTTGAACATACACTCAGCTGATGAATTTTCTTCTGCGATGCTGGAATGGGGGTAACTCTGCAAGACATTAGGAAGTTACTGGTCACTTGTTCCGAAATAAACTCTCCTCCCCCTTTGACCGGAGCTCTTTTGATCGTATCTACGATTCTTTTTGCTTGGCCATTTGACTGAGGATGGTAGGAAAAGAGACTTTAGATGGGATATACCATTTTTACTGCAAAACCATCTAAAAGAAGATGACATAAACTGAGTGCCGTTGTCAGTCACCATGATCCATCCTTACGGCGAATTGCTCCATTATTGTCATCTAATCGGAAATTTTAGAAATGTCGTATTGAGACTTACAATAAAAATCGAGGATTCGTATTTAGTCCTATTTATGACGCATTATTTGGATATACCAACTTTGACAATCGAATAGAGATACTTCTAGCTGACGACTCTCAAATAGGACAAAATGTGAGCGCTTGAAAAGTAATCTTAAAACACAAATTATACCCTGAAACGCGATATTCACCTAGTGAATGAAGGCGTAAACGGCTAAAACTGCTCGGTATAATCCTCGGTAAAATCCTTTACTTACTTGGTTTGATTCCTTTCTCAGCAATTGACATCAAATAGTTAAAATTATCTCTTCATTGTCTAACGCTGTCCCTGTAAGAAGTGGTGTAATACAAGGTAGTGTCTTAGGTCCTTTGCTCTTTTTAGTGTTTATCAAAGATATTTGTGAAAGTTTTTGTGTCGGTAAGCACCTTCTATACGCAGATGATCTTAAAGTAGTGTATTCATTTTCTCCACATGAGCTGAAAAATATGCAAAATTGCATCAGCATGGAGTTTAACAAGGTAGCACAGTGGTGCTTAAAAAGGGCAACTGGAGCTTAATACGGCTAAATGTGGATGGATATGCTCCGGCGATACATCACTCAACCTAGACATTACCATAAATGGAGAAGTGTTATCTAGGTTACATACAGTAGTAGACTTAGGACTTAGATATTCCCAAGACTTGTCGTTTACAGAACATATATTAAAACAGGCCTCTAAGTCTCAACGTCTAATAGGTTACATAACTCGAAATCTTCACAACACTGAGTCACGTATTCTAATGTACAAAGCTTGTGCTCGACCTCTTCTAAAATATTGCATGTTCATTCTTAGCAGTGCGGTCATAAAGGATAAATTAAGGCTGGAATCAGTACAGAGACGATTTACACGTCGTATTCTTGGAGCTGTTTGTACCTTAACTTATAATTCTAGATGTGATAAACTTGGGCTAGACCCTTTATGGAGGAGGAGACTCAAACTAAATCTTATCTTTTTCTTCAAACTACTTCATAAACTATCGTTTACATCCAATCACGCGATTCAATATGCAGAAACTTCTCATTATGACACCCGTAATTCCTTGGCACTAGTGAAACAAACTTATACTAAATCATCTCTTTATATGAATTAATTCACCTGTAAATTTTCTAGACTCTCGATTAACCTACCACAATCTATCCGCACGATAAAATCACTCCCATTATTTGTTCGCTGCATCGATACATACTGCTCCTCTGAAAATGCATTGAATAGTCTAGCGCCTTCAAGGGTATCTCATTCCACAAGTGATATTTTAGGAACCTCAAATACTTAGCCATCTTTATTAGTGAATTCCCTTAGTAAAACCACCCACTTGCTGTCAATATGTTAACACCGTCCCTAGCAACTTTAACTAAGTTGAATAACATAAACAGTATATCACTGTGTCACATGACACACCCATTTAGGTAGACCTGATCAACATATTTTGGTCATTATTGCTTAGTTGTTCAGTGCTCTCTATTTTTGTTTTACTTTCTCTAGTTGTAGATAATTATCATTTATTCAATATGGCACAGGAAATGACCTTAATTACACCGTTCATAAATCAACAGGCTGTCCATTTAAGAGGAATTAAAGGTTTCCGACTGATGCATTGGATTGCTGTAATATACATGTACTACTTAAACAACTACTGAACTAGTATACTTAAAACTTTCTTTTATCACATGTTTGTTCTGCACGTCTAACGTTACTATTTATATCAAATTGATCATGCCTGTAAACTGGCGTGAATTCTGTAATTATTATTTGTTCAGAATATAAAGTATTATTATTGATTATTGAATATTAGGTAGTTGAAGGTAATCGTCAGGAAATCATGAAATCAAGTTTCATGATGGTTAGCATTCATCACTAAGGCACATGACTTTGATAATATGGTTGAAAAAATATAACACTTATTATCAAAGAAGGATTTTGTGAATATTATAGTAATTTAATAGTTGAATTCATGAGTTAACTGAAGTTAGACTACCATGGAAAACTAGGAAGCACTGGATGGTCGTTTCGTCCTATTTTGGGACTCCTCAGCAGTGCGTATCTAATATCCCGCCCCGCGAGATTCTAACTCAGGACCTATTAGTCTCAAGCACGAAACGGCCTTCCAGTGCCGTCTAGCTTCAATTGACTCACGATCTCAACTATTGAAATTAGATTATTTTCATTAGAAGTATTGTTCAACACCACATTTTATCTGTACAGGATGCACATATTATCAATAAGAGAGAGACTGATCAATTGCAGTCCTAAACATCAATGTGAAGATTTAAACAAACAATACAAAAAAAACAAATTTAAACTTCACCCCATTTCACAAGCAAATGGTTACCAGAATTCAGTAGCTTAGTGAATAACGAAATGGCGTTTGAAGTGAACAGTATTGGGTTCAAGTCCCGGAGTACACACCAAATCTGAGAAGCAGGTACATCGAGTTGACGAGCCTCAAATGGGACGAAACGTGCGTCCTTGATTCCATTGCTAACCACTATCCATCTTTGCTTATATATGAATGAATGGACTACACATCACAATGAATGATAAAGATACAACTATACACAAACTAGAATGTTAGATGGAAGTAAGATATGATTGGACATTGAGTGTGAAGTGACAGATATCAACTGTTCAACATGTGAATTCTTTCCTATAATTGATTTCTACTATAGATTCACTGAATATTAACTACTTGTAATTGTTCTGGCTATCTATATTTAATTGTAAAATGTAAAATTAATATAACGTGACCATATATATATATATATAGCCTATTGATTCAGTATTTGTTTCAGTGGTGGTGTAGTCTTGGTCTCGACCAACATCAAGATCGGGATTTTCAATACAAATGTCAAGACACTTCTACTGTATGGGGCGTAAACTTGGAGAACTACGAAGATACAGGTGTTTATTAACAGTTGTCTACGTAAAATACTTCAGATCCGTTGGCCAGACACTATCAGCAACAACTTACTATGGGAGAGAACAAACCAGATCCCAGAGGAGGAAGAAATCAGAAAGAGACGCTGGAAGTGGATAGGACACACATTGAGGAAATCATCCAACTGCGCCACAAGACAAGCCCTCATATGGAATCCTCAAGGCCGAAGGAGGAGAGGAAGACCAAAGAACACATTACACCGAGAAATGGAGATAGACATGAGAAGAAAGAACAAGAATTGGATGAAACTAGAAATGAAGGCTCAGGACAGAATGGGTTGGGGAATGCTGGTCGGCGGTCTATGCTCCATTAGGAGTAACAGACGAAAGTAATTAAGTCAGTATAGTCCTGGTCACTGATCATATTATCATTTTATAGTAGTATAATGTGGTAAACGAAAAATATCTTTATTCTTCTGTTGCATTGTAATGAACGAGAATATCGATGGGGGATAACCAAATGTATTTAAGTACAACATTACAGAATGTCTTGGTAAAATCTATACAGTAAATACTTTATTTGTAAAATACCAATCAATTGTCTCAGATTTGATTATCCCTTCGTTTCCACATCAATCATTCTTTGTTCCCATTCTCTTTTCTTTGGTCTTCTTAACTTTCTGTTACTAGACATTTCATTTTCGATTGATGTTACATACTACTCATATCTGCCGATATCAGTAGCATACATTACTGAATATATTTTATTTATTCCAAAAACATAGTTTATATCTCTCTATCTATTTATCTATCTCGAATCGGTCAATTCATTTTGATTCATTAAAAAAACCAAACCAAACTAAAACAAAACAACTATGAACTATATAAAGAAACCATTTCAATCTAACCTTTTTGAAACTACCTTACTTTCATTCAGTATTATATATATGATAGATTTCATAAATTTTATAAGCACAGAAATCAGGAGATGCTTTACAATGATGGAATGAACGAATGAATGAATGAATGAAGTACATACGAAGTAGTTGAAAAACACCCCTCCCGCTCCGAAAAAAGTAATCTGTTTTATTCAGATAAACAATTTACTTGATTTCCTTTTATAGAATAAGTAATATATGTGGTTAGTTTAAGGAGCAAGCAAGCGAGCGAGCGAGAGAGAGAGAGGAACAGAAAGTAATTACAATGATTTATAGTTATATAGTGCAATGAATAATCAATAAGCTTTATGTAGTCAGTCAGAATGAATATAGTGACTAGTACACATGTACCTTTGGTATAATGTACTTAATTACAATATGATGAAACTAGAAAGATGTATGAATAATAAACTAGTCGTAATAATACAATACACAATCTTAAATAGAAAGACTAAATGATGGGAATATAGATTGAAAAAGTATTTATGAAAGAATATTGGAATTTTAGTTCTAGATTAAACTAGACAGATTATAAGTCCCTAAATGCCCTAGTACGTTCGCTCTCTTTCTCGAAATACTCTTGCATAGCTACGCATATACGGACACTGACAGGGAATTGCTAATCATTGCCTTTTAGCTGAGAGGATGTTTACGAAATTAAGAGGATGAAAAGCGAATATCTGGTGCATAAACCGGATTGATGGATACAGAGCATCCATCTAAGGAGTTGGAAAACCCTCATTCTAAACCAGTGGTGTAAATGGTCTCCAGGATCCTGAAGAAACAAATCATGTGTCAACCTACTATTGGTTACCGGCTACCATGGGACTATATCTCCTAACGTTGCTCTGCTGCCTTGTTGATTAGACTTTTGATGAAAGGCTTGGGGAGTGGCCCACCAAGGAAATCACCTGTTTCGATTTGGGTATACGGACAGTATTCCAGCCGTCACATAAATCGAATAATGAAGTATGACATTATATATATTTGATGCCTCCTTGTACCAATATTTATGCTTTTAAATAAATGAATAAATACAAGTAGTCAGCACTATGAAATTCGAGTAGAAATCAACAATGGAAGGCATTTGTTATGTTCGTTACTTGATTAACGCGGAATACGGTATATAACTACGGCATTCGAACGTTTAGAACCCCCATAGTCTCAAAACCAAAAGACAGAAAAAAGCTGGATAAGTTTGTTGGGTAACAATCAAGATGTATAGAAAATCATGGGTATTTATAAATAATAGCGTTTGTTATAACATCAATATAATTTAGCCAATCCGTAAAGAGGCAAGTTATGCTACTGTCCAATCGTAGCATGCCACGTTGATATTCTAGAAAACCCTATCAGGTTCTGATTAGATAGAAACTCTTCAGCTCCTTTAAGGCCTCTGGAGGCTCCGTCGTAATTCTTGGAAACTGTTCTAATAGTATTTACATTATTATATTGTCTTATATACTTTACATTGTTATGTTTATCTTTGTTTATTAACCAATCATGTCTTGTTTTAACCGACAATATCATAAAAATGATTTGGACACTGTAATCATCATTTGTCTATTTTGACCATCTCGAATTGAATATATCAACTTCTAATGGTCAAATTCACTTTGTGTTGTTTTACTTGTATCTTCCAATTGTTATTTAGGACTGCAATTGATCAGTCTCATGTTGGCATATGTGAATCCTGTGTGGATTGCCTCGATATAGCCTTAAGTCACAGGACGCGCGTTTCGTCCACTACTAGCCACTACCCATCTTTGCTTAAAAAGCTTCTAATGGTCAGTTTCATGATGAAATACCACTCATTAATAATAAATGATCATAATATTTTAATGGATTATTTCCTAGGAATTAAAAGAGTAAATTTCTATTACAGTAAACTTCTGTGACATTAAACCCGGCTAATTATCACTTAATTTATTCGCCAATCGGAATACGACTTATACAATCTTAGCACTGTGCCAAACCAATGACGTTCGACTGGTATGAGTAGCCTAACAATCTCCACAACCCCAGACTGATAATTACTATGCGCTCACTAGTGGCTAGCTTTGTGAAGGAATTCTTGAAGTTCTAGTAATCAGTAGAGCTAATCCGTGTCAGGTAGAGACAGGTATTTGCGTCAGACAATGGAAGATGTTGACACAAATTTGTGGATTAGTTGATGTTAGACATTAACATCGTTAGATGCCGGTCGGTTCAGTGGTCTAGAGGTTAAGCGTTCGCGCGCGAGACTGAAGGTTCTGAGTTCGAACCTCGCACAGTGGGATCGTGGATGCACACTACTGAGGAGTCCCGTACTGAGACAAATCAGCCGTCCAATACTTCCAGATTTTCTATGGTGATCTAACATTGATCGATTCATGATATCAATCAAAGACTTAACAATCTCCACAATCTCACACTGATACTTCTTAATTGACAATCAAATAAGAAGGCAAACAGCACCAAGGTTAAATTAACTCAGTGTGGTGAATATTCTCAGATCAATCGAAATAAAAGTACCACCGCTACTCTTACCTCATATCCTAGATGAACAATTGGAGTATCATTGAAAACCAAAAAGTACAGGATGGAATGTTCGTGGGTATATGATGCTCTTACACGGTCCGTACCCACGACACCAGTAGAGTGTGTGAATCGCTCGATATTCAGAACTGATTGCAGACCTCGCAGTTAGGTCTGAAACTTCTTGGTTTAATCCCTGTTGGGATGATGTATAGTCAATGCTTAGGACTTGAATGCCAAGATAAAACAGCTGCTCAATGCTCCATGGTTTTATTGATACCCTAACTGAGATCAGTCCGTGGTGAATATTACTTAGTAATTTTGTGTGTGTTAAGAACATTATTCTATAACCACATCTTGTTTCATTTGTACTTTTAATTCAATACAAAATGTTCTTCTCAATTATTCAGTTGACATTAGATGATTGGATGTAGTCACATGCAAATCGAATGGATCTAGGTCAGACAATCATCAAAAAGGTATACTTTTAGTCTTGAAGAAAGTAATGCTTCCTGTAAATTTAAACCTACACCATTCACTGTCACAGATAAAGTCATTACTAGTGAATAGCGATAGTTCGGATAAGTGTTGTGGTTAGCAAAATATTGAACAGTTAGCATTCACAAAAACTGATATATACTTGTTTTTTTCTAACCGAACTATTTCCTACAATTCACTGAAACAAACAATAATGAAAATGAACTCATCAGTACCTAACTCAGGGTTGAATTCTTGACGTTTTTTGAAATGCAAAGATGGATGGTGGCTAACAATGGAATTCAGGATGTACGTTTCATCCTATTTGAGACTCGTCAGCTGGATGTACCTGCATCTCATAGTTGATGATCACTCTAGGGCTCGAAATCAGTAGTGTTCGCTCCAAACGCCATCGCGTTACCATCTTAGCTACTGAGTCCTGTTAGCCACATGCTTATGCAATGGAGTGAAGTTTAAATTCACTTGGTATTGTTAACTTGAATCTTCCCATTGGTGTTTAGGACTGCAAATGATCGGTCTCTTATTAACATATGTGCGTATTGTGCGTACTGCCTCGATATTCCCTTAATTCACAAGCATTATAAACAAAGATGACTATCAGAACTCAGTAGCTAAGTTGGTAACGCGATGGCGTTTGAAACGAACAGAGCCCCAGAGTGATCATTAACCCTGAGATGGAGGTACATCCATCTGATGAGTCCCAAATAAGTTGAAACGTGAGTCCTGAATTTTACTGCTAACCACTATCCATCTTTGCTTATAATGCTTGTGAATTAAAGTTAATTGAAGCAATCCATACGGTATGCATATATGCCAATAAGAGACTGATCAATTGAAGTACTAAACATCAATAGAAAGATTCAAACAAACAATACCAAGTGAATTTAATTGTTTTGAAATGTTATAACCGAGAAGACGAGTGATGGGGTGAAGTTAACCACATCTATAATGAAACAATCATCATTGTTACCAATTAATGTCAATTATTCGAACTAACTGAAATTGGACAGATAGTTACCAAGACGATAATTTTCGGTGTTTCGAACAGTTCTGCATTAGAGCTATACAACTTTTCCTTATTTTTCAAAATGTCTCGTATCTTTAAAGTTACACAATAAAGGAAATCAATTTGTGTAAATCCCTTTTCATTTTCATCTTAAAAAAGGGAACAGAAAACTAAATTCAACAAATGACTAGTTTTCACACACAAATATCTAACTATCCCTTCACTATAATTTCACAGTATCTTTTCTCTTTTCCATTCTTATTTTTTCTTTTTTACATAATCAACATGAATATACAGACACAACTACACACACACACACACACACACACTAAGGAATTCACTAAACTTCATGTTGTTTCTATAGTTTCAAATTAAAGTTCCAACATTCATTGAAGAATAATTCACTTGATATTATTGTCTTTTACTTGAATCTTCCCATTGATGTTTTAGGACTGAAATTGATCAGTCTCTTATTGGCATATGTGTATACTGTGCGTATTGCTTCGATATTGCCTTCATTTACAAGCATTATTATTGGCAAAGATGGATAGTAGCTAACAGTGAAGAATATTCAATATGACATAGTGTTATATTCAATTGAACATTTCGATTTCATACAATAATAAAAAGGAAAAAGAAGAAAAAGAAGAAGTTAAAATAGTATCCAACGTACACATTTTATTGATTCATCTTATGTATGTACGTGCATATGTGTGCGTATGTGTGTGTGTGTGTGAGTGTATGTGGGAATTAAAGGTATATGTGCGTACATGCAAGTATTAATTTTCTTGAATATTAAATTTTAAGGGGAGATATGCGTAGGTGGTAACTATTACTTTTCATTCAATTGGTTTCTATCTATATCCTTTTTCATTATGGATAATCTTTATAAATACTTGAATATATATATATATATATTCGATTCATCTTCAAAGTTTCACAGTTCATTTAAACACAGTTACAACAACACCACGAACAACAACAACAACAACAACAAGAGAATGACAACTGATTTACCTGAAGTAACTGGTGGTCCAATATGGTTACGTAAAATGCGTACATTATTTCGTCGTCTTGATTCATGTGGACATGGTTATTTAATGATTGATGATTTATTAGATATTGGTACAACAATATTTAATATTTATCCTAAAATGTTATCATATAAATATGATGAATTAGTTAAAACATTAGTTTATTTATGGTATCAAGTATTATGTACTCATGTATCTAGGCAATTAGCAACTACAATAAATATTAATGAAAATACATTTATTGATAATTTATTAAATGCATTTCATAATGATTTTTATCAATATTTTAATGAAAAATTTATTCTACCATTATTTGTTGCTATGGATCAAGATGATGATAATTATATAACAAGTACAGAATTTCAAACATTAATGATTGCATGGAAATCAATACCAAAAGATTGTGAATTAATATTTCGTTACTATAGTGATAAAAATAATAAATTAAATAAAGAAAATTTTCAAAAAATTTTTATTGATTATTTTATGTCAGATAATATAAATAGTAATATAATAAAATTATGGGGACCATTAATTAATTATAAACGTGCTGAAGATTATGGTACTATAGATTGTGGTCCTGTATGGGAAGGTAAAATACGTACTATGTATAGACGTTTAGATATAAATGAAACAATGAAATTAAAATGTCATGATTTATTACAAATTGGACAATTTTTAATACAACGTACACATTTAGATAGACGACGTGCTGATGCTGTAATGCGGTCTATGTTAAATATATGGGTGAAATTTTTGGCTATAGATAAAAATGGTAAGTCTCTATTGATTTGTTCTTGTTGTTGTTGTGTGTTTTTAAATTTGATCTCTGATCAATATGTTATATTATTGATTGAACAATCGTCCTAGATACAAATGAATTAACGGATTTGGATAATATGGGTAAGATTATACCAACTGGTTGGTAACCATATGAAGTTTAAAACACATTGGTTCTTGTCTAATCACTTTAGTTAAGCAACGTTGGGTTTGGTCAGTACTTACCCCCTTAAATAGCTTAGTACGACTGAGAGTGAAGAGAGTCAGCTCTCCTTCTTGAAATACTCTCATATGTCTATGCGTATTTGGGAACTGACGAAGAAATGCTACTCACTACCTTCTTGTGGAACTTCGCCTGGAGTCCCTCCGTGGGCTACTTCCAGTCCCAAGCTCGGATAAAGGAGGAGCGTTGGACATGGGGTTAGCGACCCGATCTCGTAGAAAACAATTTTGTTAAAAAAACTCTGCCCTGGGAGTCAGAAGGTCTTCATTTAGAAGAACTATGACGCCTCATGATGAAAGCCGAGTTCCTTCGGAAGTCACGAGGTCGATGCCCCTTCTGACAACCAGAGCAACCATTTATTTAGGTACATGGAATACTCGTACAATGTGGGAGACCGAGAGAGTCTTACAAATTGCTGCAGAAATGAGGAGATACAGCCTTCTTGTGGCCAGATGGTTGTTTATGAAATTGAGAGGATGAAAAGTGAATGTCCGACGCTTTAATTGGGTTAATGGATATGGAGAATACATTTAGAGGAGTTGGAAAAGCCTCATTCTAAACCAATGGTGCACATGGGCTCCACGATCCTGAAGGAACAAATGGTGTATGAACCAATTGTTGATCACTTGCTACTATGGGACTGCATCTCTTTACGTTGTTCCACTACTTTGTGGATCAGACCTTTAGGTCAAAGGCTTTGTGGTGTGAGCCTTAAGAATACCACCTGTTTCGCTTTGGGTACCCAGATAATATCACAGCTCACATACAAATCAAGTGACTTGTATAGCGCATATGTATTCGATGCCCCTTTGTACAAATATATTTATCTGTTCAAATAAATAAATAAATAAAAATGTAAATTATGCTGTGAGATCTGAACAACTTAGGTTCGAATTCTGAAGGAGTGCAGAATATAGAAAAGTTTTACACTAGAACAAAAGAGCTATCCAAGGAAACAATAATTATTACGTATGCTAATGACGTTATATAGGTTAAGTCTTTGGAATACACCAATCTTTGGCATTATTATTATTATTCTTTTTGCATACCTTACTTCTATATGGTTTCAGATTATTTAATAATTACTAGTTTCCCCAAGACAACTTATTCTGATATTTTTATATTTGAGATACTACTGAAATCCACGGGTCAATGGATAGCCTCTTTCATTCTTGTATGAATTCTTGAAGTCATGGTTCATCAGCTAATGGCTTGAGTATGGTTCATGGATTCGTAATAAGATTGTGATTATGCATTGTAGGTCAGTCTCGTGTTGGAATAAAGCACCTATTCAGTCACTTCTGGTTTTCGATACAGCCTCAATTGTAAAGAATTCGTACCGAAGATCACCTTCAGAATATAATTTAATATAAATATTTAGCTTTTATTTTACTGATGTCAGGAAATCTCTTAACTACAAATTGTATTTTAATCCATTTGTTTATTGTTGTTAGTGGTTAGGACCGATTTAAGTTCCCCAGTGGGGTGTAATGTCATACAAACGTTAATGTATAGAGGTTCTAACGTCATGTGATATTCAGTTTCAACGTTTATTTTATAGTGTTTCATAAGGTGGATAGTGTCAACAACAAACATTTACGCATTTACAACTGATTAATCAGTGGGTGGTGATCGATGTTATGTGTATCAGACCTTTCTTAGTGCAGATCGAATCATGTAGTCCAATTTGCAATGTGGCCGCTAGTCTAGGTGGCTCAACATTGCGTATACTATGTTGAGATAAGTTCGTAGGTGGAGGTGGTCAACAGGAAACTTTAGACCTAGGTTTCGTGCTACTTGGCACTCGTCAGTAAGGCGTACCTGTAATCTTGAGGGAACTGATACTGTAGTGAACAAAAACACCAGTGGGGACAATCGAATGTATTTAACACAAGATTACAGGAATTGGTAATAAAATCGAACAATCATAAAGTAAATGCTTAAATGCAAAATGTTCATCAGTTGTCCCAAAATGACTCAGACTTCATTGTTCTTGCATTTTCATACAAATTGCATCCTGTTTTCATCCTTTACTGTTCGATCCTCTTGTCTCTCTGCTGCCAGACCTTCTGTTCACAACTAACATCATATACTACTTATGTCAATATAAGTAGCACACACCACAATACTACCTGACGCATCCGATCCCATTTATTAAAAGAATATAAATAATGATTCCCTCAAAAATACCTCCCCCGCTCAAAATTGATCATCTTCAATTATTCATTTCGTCCTAGATTCGAATCCCATGGGCGGGATCGTGGATGCGCACTGCTGAGGAGTTTCATACTAGAATGAAACGGTCGTCCAGTGCCTCCAGGTTTTCCAAGGTCGTCTAGCATCAATTGACTCATGATTTCAATCAGTGAAAATTACTAAAATCTCCACAAAACCCTCTTTTGATAAACATATTCTTTGAGTATTTGGAAAATATGTAACTCAAACGTTTAAATAAGCTCTAATATTTAAATGTACATACTAATCATTAGAATGCTGCGGAAAATTTTAGATCTTTGGTAGTTGGTTTCGGTATTGCTTAGTCCTCTGAGCTGAATGGTTTAACTGTGGAGCATCAATTCTCATTATGGACAATATCCCTATACCCTACTTCATGGTTATTACACAAGAGTTAATTCAGTTTATTCTCGTGTCCATGTTCATGATTGATTGCCCATATTCGTCTTTGTTCATAACAATAATTGTGAAAATAAAATTTTACTAAACATAATAAAAATGAGGTAAAATAAGTAAAGAAGGAACTAATAATAATACGGTTTCACTGGTTGAAATCATGAGTCAACTGAAGCTAGGTCACCATGGGAAACCTGGGAGCACTGGACGGCCGTTTCGTCCCAGTATTGGACTCCTCAGCAGTGCACATCCACGATCCTGCACCCCGCGAGGTTTAAACCTAGGACCTACCAGTCTCGTACCAGGCGCTTAACCAACTAGACCACTGAGCCGGCATCCAGTGGTGTTAATGTCTAACTTCAAACAATCCACGAAGTTGCGCCACCGTACACCATTGTCTTTAGTGAGTTCCTATCTCACAACAGACCTGGTTGAACTTCACTGGTAACGACTTCTCACTAGAACTCCAGGAGTGTCTCCTGAAGTCAGTCACTAGTGAGCAGGTGATTGTTATTATAAGAATGGATTTTGTGGAGATTTTTAGAAATTTCACTGGTTGAAATCATGAGTCAATTGAAGCTAGACCACCATGGAAAACCTGGAAGCACTGGACCTCCGTTTCATCCTAGTATGGGACTCCTCAGCAGTGCGCAGAGTTTGTTAGTGAATAACGGAATTAATTACAACCAGCGAAATTTCTAAAAATCTCCACAAAACCCATTCTGATAATAATAATACGGTTGTTGAGAATTCAATTACTCATTATGAAGGTAGATACAGAATTATAATTGAGAAGAAAAGGTTCAGTATGACAAGATAAAATGTTGAAATTTAGAGGAATTGTCGTCAAGAGCATCATAGGGATAGGAACAAATCAATTGTTGGGGGTGGGATAAGACGTCTGCTGAATTGAAAGTAGAAGGGAAGCAGATGGCTGTGAGAAAGAAAAAAAAGAGAAAAAGGATTGTGAGAGATTAAGACCACGGTGGAACATGAGGTTGTACTAATTTTTTCTAGACACATAGTTCTGATTTTTCCAAGTAGTTAGCACTTGCTTCAGCAATGCTAAGAGGATGGAATATAACTACCTTTGTCAACCTCCTATTTACTTTGTAAATGATTTTGAATGCATATTTCTTTTTAATCTAACGACTTGTGTTTGAGCTTCATACAAACCTATTTCAACCTCTTTACAGCCAAGCCGAGTAGTGTCCTTGAATTAACTCACTAATTGATAGAACATTTGGTACTACGTCTGTAATGAGAAAAAGTAAGCTAATAATATGTTATCAATGCAGTAATGCCTTATTAACAGATTCGCAAAGACAAGGAATCGGCAGGCGATTATCTTCAAATATCTAATATGAAAAAAACATAGTCCATGTGGTGTCTAGTCACTTAGATTAGTGGACGGGTTGTACCTTAATCGACAGAATACGATCAATACTAAAGGATTGGATAATCATTGTATTGATTACTGCTCAGTGATCAATAAATATGAATATCTCAGCTCTACAGTTGGTTGTTCATGGCACGAACAGCTTAGTAATAGTATTTGAAGCTAAGAGTCTAGGTATCTCAGGTTCGATTGTACACATTAATAAGAAATACCCAGAGTTATAAAAAATTACGTGCCGTGTGTCATGTTGAGCATAGTCCATGTTCATTTAATGCAAGAATATTGAATCATGAACAATCATCAAACTCAAATAAATTAATGTTTTAACGGATAAGGACCAAACACATGCCACAAATCCATGAAGTCACTGACAAGTAGACTGAGCCATGTTGGTAGGTGTAAACCCATCTGATTGGGATCCGCGGGGTGATATCAGCCGATGGTTAGAGACGTTGAATGACATGGCTCAAAATCATTTGCATCGGTACAGGTGAATCCGCTCTTTGTGTTCTCCTGAATTCTAATCTCAATTATTTATATTCCATTTTTTCTCTTCCCAAACTTATTTCCCTGTACTATACTACTTGAACAGCATCTACAAATCCTAATCTTTCCGACTACTTCTTATACTTTTACTACCTTTACCACTACGGGATTTGAATCGACAATTGTATCTCTGTGCTAATGTAGTATGGCAACTTGAACTAATGTACATACGTACGTACGAAGTTCTACGTTGATGCTGACTGACTGACATTTACCGGGCAAAATATCACACTGAGTAGATTGCCCTGTCCGGAAGCTAGAATAAGTTATATGGGCTTAACATAGTAACCGACGCTACAATAATAATATGGTTATGCAATCAGAATATATACAATAACAGTCCATTTGATGGTGGTTGGAGGTAGTCAACAGGAAAACCTGGAACCGAGTTTCATGCTACTTGGCACTCGTCAGCAAGGTGTACCTGTAATCTTGAGGGAACTGGTGCTCCGTGGCGGATTCTGTCCCGTGTCACCCAGCTTCACAGTCAGAGACGTTACCACTGAGCTATCCGAGCCGCGACCAACCTCCTGTAGGACTGAGATGTAATCACAATTGATTGATCACTGGGTGGTGATCAATGTCATGTGTATCAAGTCCTTATTCAGTGCAGATCAAATGCTATCGACCATGTTGCAATGTGGCCACCAGTCTAGGTGACTCGATACTGCGTGCATTATATATTGCTATTAGATGGTGGTTGGAGGTAGTCGACAATGAGATGGTGGAGAAGATTTGTAGCTCAGGTGGATGTTTTTGGTGGAGTTTTGTTCTCTGAACTAGATGGCTTGGTTATGGAGCTTTCATTGTTCTTCTAAACGACATCATCAGCACGAACTTCTATCTGAAGTTCGTGCTGATGATGTCGTTTAGAAGAACAATGAAAGCTCCATAACCAAGCCATCTAGTTCAGAGAACAAAACTCCACCCTTCGCATCTTTCTCTATCCGTTAGTGAAACAAAAAGTGATTATCATGGAATTCATAAACCATTTATGTTTTCAGGAATGTAAGGAGATTTCATGAATCCATTAGTGTTCATCAACATTTACAAATGTTTATAAATGACTGCTAAATACAGAATCTTACTAAAATCCGAGAATCATACAGTAAATGCTTCATTTGCAATGTGTCAATCAATCGTCTCATACTTCAATGTTTTTTCGTTTCTACACCAAACATCCTCTGTTCCCATTCTTTTTTCTTTGATCTTCTTAACCTTCTGCTGCCAGACATTTCACTTTCAATTACCGTTACATACTACTTATATCTGTCCATATGAGTAGTACGCCCACCACAAAACATGGAATTTGTTAGTTAAGCATATTTCATGAAGTTTCAAGATTGTTAAATAACACAAAAATGTTATAAATTCCCCTGTTATATCCTAATATAGCGCCTGGTAGATTCTAGAGACCATTAATGTTTTATTTATTGATTTATTTGGAAACATAAATATTGGTACAAGAAGACACCAAATACATATGCTCTACACAATAATAATGAGAATGGGAAGAGATAAAGAATGTAAGGTGTGTGTAAAAGAAAAAAATAGAACAATAACGACCACGAATTAGTGTATGGTAGTGAAATAATAATAATAATAATAATAATAATAATAATAATAATAATAATAATAATAATAATAATAATAATAATGGGGGAAATAGAAAGGCACAACCAGAAAGAATTCTTTCAGTTAAAGAAGTCACATTCACTTTTATGAAGAAAGTAAAAGAAGGTTACAGCAGGATCGCCAATGGCTTCTGTTATGAACCATGTCTGATAACGTCTCTAGCCACTGTGTTGCATCATCTCTAGAAAACACAATCAGGGAGTCGTGAAGGACCAACTGAAGCCAATCCTGTTCAGCTTTATTTCATAACACGACACCATGTCATACACTAATCACCTCTCCCATTTTTCCAACCAGTCCCAGCGTCGACAAATAATGCACGATGTGGAATTCTCTGCGATGACATTCGTAGAACATGTCCAATCCAATGAAGTCGATGTTTCAAGATAGTGTCACCAATTGGATTATCATCTCTGCACCCGAACACACGATGCTGAACCTCTGCATTACTAACATGATATTGTCACTGGATGTCAATAATCCTTGGGAGACAACGATGGTTAAACACAGTGAGTCGTCTAACATCTTCAACTGGGAGAGTTCAGGTCTCACTAACATAGAGTAAAACTGCTCTCACCGACGCGGGACTTTTATTTTAACCAATAATAACTTAAATATTAGCCAATAATAGTCGGATATAATATCGCAAATTATTACATTCAGCTCCTTGTTTACCCAATGACTAATCAAAACATAATAACTTAAAAACCTTACATAATAATATTTCATCAATTGCATCACAATACATCACAAATAGGGAATTACAATTTTTAATAATAATTATGCAATAAACAATTTCTTTAAATAATCAGTTCACTATGGAATAGTTTCTGATATTCTACTTATTTGCCTGTATCTAAAGGAACATCCGTTGAAATAATTCAAACGTTTCTGTTGACATATCTGATCATCGCTGATTGTTATGTTGAAATCAACATGAAAATAACACCATTGTTGTGACTTCATGTCCGGCTTTTTATCACGTGATTTATTCACCAATCAAAATACGACTTAAACAATCTTAGCACTGTGCCAAACCAATGACATTCGATCGGTATGAACAGTCTGGTGTCCTTATTGGTCCTATGTTCACCTAGTTCGTCCATTTGAGTCCAGAACACCGATACCACCTTCCATTAGGCGAATCATTTATTTCAGACATACTGGGTTTATATATCAAACAAACAGACCGCAACGCACCATAAAATAGGAAATAACATTTGTACACAATGAAGCCAAAAAGTGACTGTGAACGTGGGAGGCAGTAGTCAATAAACTGAAAATAACTTAAGAACAGTAAACCGTGCAATAATAAATTATAGGTCAAAATAAAGCTTATAATAAGAGGAATATAAATATACATAATCTAATTATTGAATAGTCATACCATAAGAATGTATAGATAGTATTAGTCAATTAATAGATCTCAGAAGTTACTCATGATTTAATCTTCACTCCGATATAAGAAACATAAAGACTGGTATAAGTGAAGATGAATTAACCCCATTCAGGGTCCCCCACGTGAGTTCGAATCCGATCTTCGTCGTCAGTTGTTATATCTAGAGATTAGATTCATAATATACCACGTATAACTTGAGCAACTCGAAAGCTATAACCCACTAAGTCTCAAATGAAAAAAACAGAAGACAAGTAAAAGGAACGTTATTCCAAACAATGTCAATTATGGTACAAAACTGTCAAGTAAATGAAAACATCATCATAGTCCTGCAATCTGCATACAGGGGGTTATTAGCATTTATCCAATAGGGAAGCTACACATAAGAATTCTGAAATATTCTTCAAAAATATGGTTGGATGGAATATCTTCTTCTCTTCCTGAGCTTCTTAGGGCTTCCTCGAGTTCACCCGTGGACCGTCCTCACATCTGTGGAAGGAAACACACAGTCAGGTAATTATAAGTAAGCAGTAATACTGTAGTGAACGTATAGTCAGATGAGATACACCAATTCATTGTATAATGATCAATATGTGGAGATTGCTGACTTATTAATCGAGAACATGGATTGATCGATGTTAGACCACCGTTGAAAACCTGAAAGCATAATCACACAGTGATTTAGTAAAATGTGAAAATCATATATCAAACACATCATTTACACAACCTTCAATTACAAGCGTTATTGTCCCTTCAGTCCTGTTTTTGCCTTGATTGTTTCCGGTTTCTTTCTCCCTTCTCTTTATTTCAATCTTCTCAACCTGCTACTCGTAGACATTTCACTTCCCTGACTGGTGTTAAATACTATTTTTAACTGTGACGACGGACCACGGGTGAACCCGAGGAAGCTGTAGGAGGCTTACAAGGAGCCAAAGATATTCCATCTAATCACCTTTTGGAAGAATATTCCAGGATTCCTACGTGTAGCTTCCCGATTGGACAGTGCTAATAACCCCCTGTATGCGGATTGGAGGTCTGTAATGATGATTTCTTTCTTACTAAAAACTATAAGTACCTGACAATTTTGTACTATAATTGGCACTGTTTGGGAATAATATTCTCTTCATTAGTCTTCTGTCTTCTCATTGCGACTTGGAAGGGTCCTGGCGTTTTAGTGCTCACGTTATACGCGGTATGTCAAGAACAACCTTCTAGATATAACATTAACTACAAACATAAGCAACATACACCACAATACTGCATCATTAAATATGAAGATCGAGACAAAAGCTGACACACTTCGTCTTCTATTGAAATCGTGAACCGATCTAATTCAGTTGGATATCAAAAACCTGGAAGCACTGATTAGCCGTTTCGTCCTAGTATGGGACCCGTCAGTCGTGCACATCTACGAACCCAAAATCATCGGCACGGTACGTTAACGTCTAATCTTCAGACAACTGAGTTGACATCCAATGTTTTACAAATATAATTTCAATCAATCCACAATACTGCGCGACCGGTTTATTTGATATATATATATATATATATATATATATATATATATATATATATATATATATATATATATATATATATATATATATATATATATATATATATATATATATTCGTATACCGCGTGCGGGATCGTGGATGTCCACTACTGAGGAGATAGGAACTCACTGATGACAATGGTGTACGGTGGTGCAACTTCGTGGATTAGTTGAAGTTAGACATTAACACTGTTGGATACAAGCTGGCTCAGTGGTCTAGGTGGTTCAGTGCCTGGCGCGAGACTGATAAGCCCTGGATTCGAATCTCGCGGGGTGCGGGTCGGTGGATGTGCAATGCTGAGGAGTCCAATACTAGAACGAAACGGCCGTCCAGTGCTTCCAGTTTTTCCATGGTTGTCTAGCTTCAATTGACTCATAATTTCAAGGAGTGAAATTTCTAAAATCTCCACAAAACCCATCCTGATAGTAATTTAATAGTTGAATTTTCTAAGTTAATTAAAGCTAGGCCACCATGAAAAACTTGAAAGTAGTGGACAGTCATCTCGTCCCAGTACAGGACTCCTCAACAGTGTTTATCCACGATCCTGCCCACGAGATTCGAACCCCGGACCTATTGGTCTTATCTGTAAAAGCTTAAGCTCTAGAACACTAAGCTGATATTTAACGATGTTAATGTAAAACTTCAACTTATGCATGAAATTACGCGTGAGACCGAAAGTTCTGGGTTGGAATCCCACGAGCGGGATCATGGATGCGCACTGCTGAGGAGTCCCATACTAGGACGAAATGGTCATCCAGTGCTTCCAGGTTTTTAATGGTGGTCTAACATCAATCGACTCATGATCTCAATCAAAAACTTAACAATCTCCACAAGCTCATACTGATATGTATAAGAATTAACATTTTCACCATAGTGGTATAAACTTTTTCGCTTATCAATCAGATATTTTTCCACTTTACATTCACTTTTTCACTACTCACATAGGAACATTATTAATATAAATAACTCTTGAATGTAATTTTATAGTTTATGTGAAAGGGTTTGTATATCCATAGTTTTATGATTATATTTACATTTTTTTTGTTTGTTTCAGGGGAACATTTAGATGAAATTCGTGAAATTGAATTTGTACACAATATGAGAGAAATGATCAATGGTGAATATCGTCATGAAATTGATCAATTTGGATGGACATTTTTTAAAGCTATAGAAATTGATAATAGCGGTTTTATATCACAAGCATCATATCGTATATTACAAGAAGCATGGCATGTTGGACGAGATGAAGCTGAAGGAATGTTTAAAGTAAGTTTAAATTCAGAAGTAAATATTATAATTAGAGAGGAGCTTCGTGGATATTATAGTACAGTTAGTAGATGAATTCACGAATCAATTGAAGCTAGATCATCATGTAAAACATGAAAGCATTGGAAAACCGTTTCGTCCTAGTATGGAACCCCTCAGGAGTGCGTATCCACGATACCGCATCGCGAGACTCGAACCCAGGACTTAATATCTACACTACTGAGCCGGCCGGCATTGTAACGGTATTAATGTACAACTTCAACTAATCCACGAAATTGAGCCACCACCCACCATTGTCTTCAGTGAGTTGCTATTTTACAACAGACTCCATTGAACTATAATGGTCATGATTTCTCACTAGAACTCCAGGAAATACTTATTGGAGACTGTCACTAATGAGCATATGATGATTATAGTCAGAGAGGGGTTTTGTGGATATAATAGTAATTTAATAGTTGAATTCATGGATCGATTGAAGCTAGATTATCATGGAAAACCTGAAAGAGCGATAGGTCTCGGGTTCGAATCCAGAGGGCGGGATCGTGGGTGGGCAGTGTTGTGGAATCCCATACTAGGACGAAATGGCCGTCCAGTGCTTCGACGTTTTTCATGATGGTCTAGCTTCAATTGACTTTTGAATTCAAATAGATATTGGTTAATCAAAATTTTTGAGATCTTTTTTGAATACCATATAACAATTAAAATCAGTAGACATAACTTAAAGTAGTACGTGTTCAACAACTCGGTATAAATATGTTGATAACAGTGTAGTGAACTGACGATCTATCAACTAGTCAAGAAGCGCTACCTAGTTACGAAACAATTATCAACATAAAGTAATATCAACAGTTGAGATCATGAGTCAGTTGGAGCTAGACCACCATGGAAAACCTGGAAACACTGGACGGCCGTTTCGTCCTATTGTGGGACTCCTCAGCAGGGCGCATCCACGACCCCGCCTCACCGGATTTGAACCCGAGAACCTATCAGTCTACTAAAAAGTAATACGATAATATTGGAATAATAGATTTGATCTAAATCATCAACCTTATATGTTAAATTATTTTTTTGCAATAGAAGAAAAACATTAAGTTATGCATATTAGAAGTCGTGCTAGTGTTGTGAGTTAGGGTTATCACCCAATAAAGTTATTGTCAACAATTGATATCAGTTATGCAAAATGGTTAAGTATTAAGTGTTAAGCTGGACTTTTGAGATGGGTTTAAAAATAAGGGTTAGAGTATTCATTACGAACTGACATCATCTATGATGCAATACACTGTCACCTTTACCTTCACAAAACTTGGGGTTGGAATGTAAGGTGAGGACTAGAGTAGGAGAATACTTTCTAGCTTCACGAAGCACTTTTGACTATGCATTAAATCATATTAAGAAATTGAAAATAATTTGCACCAGCAGCAGGGATGTTTTTGTAGTTTAGCTAAAGCATCATATTAAATTCATTTTTTAGTTAGATAGTAGATAATTTTGTTGATTTCAAGCATTTTAAAGACCAAATATTGCCAATATTTACGTCCAGTCGTAGTTATCGTTATCTCAGGGAGAGTTAGGGCATACAACCACCTCTCTTTATTGTTCCATTCAAGTACTGGGGCTAATCAGGGTTGCGCAAACACACATGTACTTAATGACGGTGTGAATCTGTTGCCCGGAGAAAAACTAGAGTATGCGGATGATGTTGTCTTACTGTTTGATGGTATCCATGCCATGAAATCCCCACTTAATGAGTTGGTAGTCAGTGTCCGTAGGTATGGTATGTGATTTGCAAAGTACTTATACAAGATTGACAGGCTCCTGAACCTGTACTCACTCTGGGTAGTGAACGGATAGATGTAGTTCATAAGTTCATGTATCTGGGTAACTGAGTAAGTGCTAGTGGTGGCGTGAGTGATGAGATTGATTAATGTATAGTGAAAGCAAGAGCGGATTATACCATTCTTGGTTATCTTAGGCGCCTTCGTGTTGTTAGTTTGGCTGAAAAGGTCGGATCTATAGCGAGTCGGTGAAGGCAGTTTTACTCTATGCTTGTGAAACCTAAACTCTCCGAGTTGAACATGTTAGACGACTCCCTGTGTTTAATCATCGTTGTCTCCCAAGGATTATTGACATCCAGTGACAATATCATGTTAGTAATGCAGAGGTTCAGCATCGTGTGTTCGGGTGCAGAGATGATAATCCAATTGGTGACACTATCTTGAAACATCGACTTCATTGGATTGGACATGTTCTACGAATGTCATCGCAGAGAATTCCACATCGTGCATTATTTGTCGACGCTGGGACTGGTTGGAAAAATGGGAGAGGTGATTAGTGTATGACATGGTGTCGTGTTATGAAATAAAGCTGAACAGGATTGGCTTCAGTTGGTCCTTCACGACTCCCTGATTGTGTTTTCTAGAGATGATGCAACACAGTGGCTAGAGACTTTATCAGAGATGGTTCAGAATAGGAGACAGTGACAATCCTCCTGTAAATCCTCATAAGTGCTCATCCACAATCTCACTTGCGGGATTCGAACCCAGGACCTTCGGTCTTTCGCATGAAGCCTTATCCTGGACACCACTGAGCCAACCAGCATTCCATGGTGTTAATGTCTAACCTTAACCAATCCACGAAATCCCCCCACCGTCCACCATTGTCTTCAGTGAGTTACTATCTCCCAACAGACACAGATGAAGTGATAGGTCCTGGGTTCGAATCACGAGGGCGGGGTCATGGATGCACACTGCTAAGAAGTCCCATACTAAGACGAAACGGCCGTTCAGTAATTCCGGGATTTCCATGGTGGGCTAGCTTTAATTGACTCATGAATTCAACTATTAAAATTAAATGAATTATCATGTTACACTTTAATGACCACACAACGAAGTCAGTTTACTCTTGGCAGTTTATCCTTATTCAGTTACTGTTCGATTCCATTTTATAATCCTTAAAAAGATGATTAATGGATTATAACTATGCTAGATCACTCTTTCTAATCCTAAAGGATAATGTCCTGTTCACGGAATGCAAAATCATCACCGAGAAAAGATGAAACGTAAAATGATGATTATTCAGCTAAAGATCTTAACTTCTAACAGATTTCAAGGATGTATCGAACAAGTAAAATAAAGATGAAATGAGCGTATTGCTCCAGATGAAATTATTTTAACATTCGAAACACACATTTGTTACTGTACTGAAGTATAAAATATACATAGGAAAACTAATGATACTTGGGTAATGTTCACATTCATAGTAACAATTAGAAAGTGAAGTATATTAATTTAGTTTCTATCTTAAAAGTGACCATTTCACTTAATGAATACATGTACCCTAAAACTCATTTCAAAATTATCAAAGTTTATCAATCATAAGTAAACTAGTTTATTGGTTATTTGCAATATTATTGACATGATCTTAATCGACTAAGAGAAGAAATAAACAATTTCGAGGGATGAACGAATAATATCAACGTTATATTTATTATTCTATTTTTATCTTCTACGAAAGCCGGCTGGTCCCGTACATTTGCCCCCAAATGCCCTGGTACGGCCTCGAGTGGAGAGAGTTAGATCTCTTTCGCTCTCTTGAAATACTCTCACATGGCCGCATACATAAAATCACTGATAGGGAATTCATGGTCAGTGACTTATCGCGGTGTGGGTGTTGTTTACGAAGTTGAAAGGACGAAAAGCGAATGTCCGGTGCTTCAACCGTGTTGGTGGATATGGAGGATCCAACTACTGGAGTTGGGGAAACCTCATTTCAAACCAATAGTGTACATGAGCTCCAGGATCCTGAAAGACCAAATGGCATATGAACCATTTATTTGTCATCGTCTACCTGGGGACTGCGTCAACTGACGTTGTTCCACTGCATTGTGGACTAGACCTCTAGGTGAAATGCTCGGGGAGTTCCCCTCTAAGAAAACCACTTGCTTCGGTTTGGGAGTTACGGCAATATCACAGCCCACATACAAATCAAGTAATTTATGCGGTGTATATGTGTTCGGTTCCCCTTTGTACTAATATTTATATATTCAAAAAAATCAACAATAAAATACATAAATGCCGTCTTCAACTTGTTGTTGTCTAAGAATTCCAGCTAGTTGAAGTCAGTCTCGTAACATACCGCTATTATGCACATATTGTTTAGACTCATGAATGCGGTTCTATTGACTGACAGGATTTAATCCACATCAAGTAAATTGGTCGAACATGCTACAAATCACTAATTTACAATCAATCAATATAAATACTTTCAACCTACAGGAGGTCAGAACCTTCTCAAACACTTCTGTAATATGATTGAGATCATTAACCGATTGATTTCAGACCACCGTTGGAAACCTGAAAGCACTGAACGGCCGTTTCGTTCTATTGTAGTACTCCTCAGCAGTGTGCATCCACGATCCCACCTCGCGGGATTCAAACCTACGGCCTCCAGTCTCGCTCACGAACGCTTAACCTACTGGACAACTCAGCAGGCATTGAATGGTGTTAGTGTCTAACATCAACCAATCCACGAAATTGCACGACTATCTTCCATTGTACTGAGATTGATAACTATCTCTACCCGACACGAATTAGCTTCACTGGTCACGACCGTTCACTGCTTCCAGGTTTCTAACGGTGGTCTAACATCAATCGGTTCATGATCTCGATCAAAAAACTTAATAATCTCCACAATCCCTATACATATGTAATACTTTCACTTACTGTGATATTGAGTAACACATGAATAAACCACATAAAATACATCAATCTCTTGAATAAATTCATATTATCCTACTTCGAATCCTGAAGTGAATTGGAAAAGAGAAAAGCCAAAGAACACTTTATGTCACAAAATAGAATCCAATATGAAAAGAATGAATAACAACTGTAAAGAATTGGATAAGATTGCTCAGGACAGGGTTGGATGGACAATGCTGCTTGACAGCATATTCTCCTCCACCAGGAGTAACAGGCGTAAACAAGTATCTAAGTAAGTAAGGAAGTATTTTATCTTGATAAAATGTCCAATATTTTCTCATTGTATCATCTTTTTCTCCTTTTCTTTTTTTCTCTCTCTTTTTCATTATCCACAATGATAGATATTGGATAGTGATAAAGATGGTAAAATTAGTAGTGATGAATTTCTTACAGCATGGAATGAATTTTTTCTTAGTGAAGATCCACATAGTCCATATAGAATGTTTTTTGGTCCAGTTATATCACGTCCTACAGAAGCTAGATAAATAATCAATCAATCAATCAATCAATCAATCAATTTAATCAATTAATCAATTTAATCAATAATCAATATTATCATATAAAATATTATAGAATGATTTATTCGATTACATAATTATATTCTCTCAAATATTGATTGCTTTGTTATTGTTGTTGTTTGTTTTTTTCTTTTTTCTTTTTCTTTTCTTTGAACTATCTATAAATCAATAATAGTTGTTTAAAATATATATATATATATACATAGAGAGACAGAGAGAGGGAGGAGGGGGGAGAGAGCAGAGCTCATTCATTATTCTTGGTCTTTATCTTCAATGGTTAGAGTACTCATACATTTGGAATAATGGAATATATTTAGACAAGCAATTATAAACGATATTGCCTAGTAACAAGTTCATCATCTTTCTATATATTCAATGGATTATCATTTGTTTTTTTTGTTTTTTTTTAAAAAAATGTAGCGCACAAATTTGAATTTTGAATGTTTCCCTCTTTTTTCCATGTTTGTTTTAATTCATTCTATTAAAAGCTTATTTATTGAATAATGATATATATATATATATTTTAAAGAGAAAATTCAAACAAACAAACAAATAATTAATTAATTAGTAATTTGATGCATGCATTCATTCTATGAGTAATGAAGTAAAACAATTAAATAATTAAACTATAATTATATATAAATATATTTATTTTAAAAAGTAAACAATAACTTATATTTCAATGGTTAAGATCATGAGTCAATTGAAGCTAGACCACCATGGAAAAACCTGGAAGCACTGGACGGCCGTTTCGTTCTAGTACGGGACTCCTCAGCAGTGCTCATCCACGACCTCGCCCCCCGGTGAGATCCGAACCCAGGACATTAACACCGTTGGATGCCTGCTCAGTGGTCTAGTGGTTAAGTGCTCACGCACGAAACCAGTAGGTCCTGGGTTCGAATCTCGCGGGGGGGGGCGAGGTCGTGAATACCCAGTGCTGAGGAGTCCCACAATAGGACGAAACGGCTGTCCAGTGCTTCCAGGTTTCCCATGGTGGTCTAGCTTCAACTGACTCATGATCTTAACCATTGAAATTACTACAATCTCCATAAAACCCATCTGATATTAATAACTTATATTAATTTAATTGTTGAATTCATGTGTTGATTGAAGTAAGATCACTATGGAAAACATGGAAGCACTGGATGACGGTTTCATATTAGTATGGATCTCAGAAGTGCACATCTACAACCTGAACTTAGGAGATCCGGTCTCTTGAGTGAATACTTGACCTCTAAACTACTGAGCTGGCCGGTATTGTAACGGTTATGATGTATAACTTCAATTAATCCACGAAATTGATCCACCGTTCACTATTGTCTTCAGTAAGTTACTATCGCACAACAAACACGGTTGAACTCTACTGATCATGATTTCTCACTATGTTGGGGACGTTAGATCCCCAAAACTCATATTTTGTAATTTTTTCTTTGTGGAGCTTGTATACAGATGTATGCTTGGGCATTTCTTACCACCCACGCATATAGTCGATTGACAGACTTATTGATTAAATGTTTAAAAACTTTCATGGCAATATCGATTATATATATTTTGTATAAATATGCTTGATTTGTGTGCTTGATGAACCTGGTATCTTCTGGTTGTCTGTAGAATACACTTTTAACATCTTACCAAGACTTCTGGATTAAGTTAGCTGAGTCGGGGACAACGGATTAGTATAGCCTATCGAGTCTCTGAATCCTTAATTCTTCGTTCCTTTCCGAGTAAGGCGAATCAGTAGTAGCATTCAAGTTAACGAACATAACACACTAGAACTCCAAGAAATACTTATTGGAGACTGTCACTAATGAACATATGATGATTATAATTAGAGAGGGGTTTTGTGGATATAATAGTAATTTAATAGTTGAATTCATGGGTAAATTGAAGCTAGATCATCATCGAAGCATTGAATGGCCGTTTCGTCCTAGTATGAGACTTCTCAACAGTGTGCATGCACGATCCCGTCTCACAAGATTCGAACTCGGGACCTATCGGCCTCATGCGCGAACGCCTAACCTCTAGACCGCTGATCCGTTATCCATAATAATAATAATTATTATTACCATTATCACTTTGTTTGTTTGTGTGTGTGTGTGTGGAAGAGAGAGAGTTAATGGTTTTTTTGCATTGACATATATATCTGAAGTATTTCCTGTATACTATATCCTTTGTTATGTCAGTAAATTTGTAATGTGTAGAGGTTAGTATCCTCTATGTCTGACTCCAACAAATAGTATCTCGTTAACTGTGTATTTAATACAGGCTAAATCTCCTAGTAGAATTATAGATTTACTCCAGATTATTCAAAAGACTGAACACCATTTATAGAGATAGTTTATCGCTAGAGATTGGTAAAATCCGCAAGCGTACACGAAGCAAGCACACAGGGAAACCAAGAGTGTATGTATGTGTGTGAGTGTTAAAAATCCATATATATTTTCTGAGTGTTAATGAAATATGGATAAATTATTGATTGACTGTGTATTACAATCAATGGGAGAATAGATTACATGGTGGATCAAGTGTCTAAATTACAGTGAGCGGATAAATAATACAGTAGTGGAATGGGCTTACTACAAATGTATTGGATTGATTATGTAATCCATAGGTGTGTTATAGGTTACAATTTAGTGAATAATAAATGAGATTCTAATTTATGGATAAACTTTGAGTGGAGCCTAAGTGCCTCTGAGAAAATTCACCTACTACCTAGGGTCTAAAGAGGGTTATAAATTCTTGTGCGGAATCAAAATTACAAGTCATAAGTTAGGGTTAGTAATTAGAGTTAGTGTTGTCATCACAAACTGACATCAGACATAATGCAAACATTCTACTTAGCCATATGAATCAATTGATTTCGCGCCGAAATACAAAGCTGATTCATAGATCATCGTCTTGCCGAACAATGTTTAGTCCTAGTGCGGTGTGTGTTGCTGATGTCGACAGATATAAGTTGTATGTATCATCAATTGAAGATGAAATACCTGGAGGCAGAAGGTTAAGAAGATTGAAGAGAAGAGAACGAGAACAGACAGTTATTGGTATGGAAATGAAGGAAAATCGAAGCAGCACCCACAGACCTTTCAATAGATGTCACTCCACCAACGACGGAAGAAATCAGGATGGCCGTCAGACAAATCAAGAGCGGGGAAACAGCAGGACCTGACAACATACTAGGCGAAGCATTGGCTTCAGACATAGAAGCAACTTCAATCATGCTTCACACTCTATTCAAGAAGATTTGGGAGGAAGAATAAGTGCAGCATTCCTCCAATCGAAGAACATATGCAACTCAAAACAATTGTCTCTCAACCAATATCAATGTCACGGTTTTCAATATGAACGTAAAAAAACAGTTTTACTGTATGGTACTAAAACTCGGAGAATCAATACAACTATCATCAAAACAGTATAAGTATTCATCAACAGTTGTGTACGCGAAATACTCTAGAAACGTTGGTAGGATACCATCAGCAACAGCCTATTGTGGGAGAGGAAAAACCAACTTCTAGCTGAAAAGGAGACCAGGAAAAGACGTTGTAGATGAATAGGATACATCGTGAAAATCATCAAACTGCAACACGGGGTAAGCAGTGACTTGAAGTGTTCAAATCAAGGGAAAAGAAGAAGATCAAGGAAAAGATTGCGTCGGGAATCGGAGGGAGACATCGAAATGATAAATAGCAATTAGAAAAAGGTGGAAAGGAGAGTAGGTGTGAGAATCTTGGTGGGCGACCTATGCTTCCCGACAGGGGACAATATGTTTAAATAAGTAAGTTACTGAACATCTTATTGATACGAGATTGAAGTCTAAATGACTAGAAATTAATTGGGAATTCATCGCGATTATTCAAAGATCATCGTGCCTACAAACTTACTTACGCTTGTTACCCTTCATTAAGGAGTATAGGCCGACCACCGGCACTCTCCACTCAAATCCTATCCTGGGGAATCTTTTCCAGTTCTTTCCACTTCTTATTCATCCTTTTCATATCTGCTTGCAATTCCAAACGTAGTGTGTTCTTTGGCCTACCGCTTTTCCGTTTTCCTTTAGGATCTCAAGTTAGCAGCTGCCTTGTGATGCAGTTTCACAATTTCCGCAATGTGTGTCCTATCCCCTTCCAATATCTTTTCCTGATTTCCTCCTCAGCTCGAAGCTGGTTTATCTTCGCTCATAGTAGGTAGTTGCTAATGTCATCCGACCAAAAGGTATTGAGTATCTTACGTAGAAAATTGTTTACAAATACTTGTACCTTCTAAATGATGGTTGTTGTAGTTCTCCAAGTTTCAGCTCCGTACAGTAGAATTGTCTTGACGTTCGTATTGAAGATTGTGACAGACAGTTGTTTTGAGTTGAATATGTTATTCAACTGTAGGAATTCTGCACTTAATTTGCCAATCTATACCTTCACATCTGTATCAGATCCTCCTTATTCATCGATGATGCTATCCACGTACGTGAAACTTTCCAACTCTTCTAGAGTTTCTCCATCAAATGTGATTATAATTACAAACTACCTTTATCAAAAAGCTGTACAAATTTCATAACTATCATAGAATAAAAGTCCTTTGTTTTAAATAATCTACAATCTCATTGGCTCGTAGAAACATCAAGGTTACTTTTCACATTGATCAGTGACTGAGGGTTTTAAAATAAGCATTAACCTTAATATCTATCACATAGTAACCAAGTTAAAATGATTCTTATTTGTTTTAATTATTTGACATTTAGTAACTAACATATTTTCCTAAAACTATTTCATTCATTAATGGTTAGTAAACTTTGTATTGAATAACAATTCACTTGGATAATATGGAATAATGAAAGAGATATATTCAACAAACAAAATATCGGTTCGACTGATATTAATAATTGAAATTGATAGAGCCTTCATCATACAAACCAGTTTCGTGAAGGAATTCTCGGAGTTCTAATGAGAAGCTGTGACGAGTGGAGCTAATCTATGTCGAGTAAAGATGTAATCACAATTGATTGATCACTGGGTGGTGATCAATCTCATGCTTGTCTAGTCCTTATTAGTGCAGATCAAATGCTATCGATCATGTTGCAATGTGGCCACCAGTCTAGGTGACTCGACACTGCGGGCACTATGTATTGAGATTAGATGGTGGTTGGAGGTAGTCAACAGGAAACCCTGGACCCGGGTTTCGTGCTACTTGGCACTCGTCAGCAAGGTGTACCTGTAATCTTGAGGAAACTGGTGCTCTCTGGCGGATTCGATCTCGTGTCACCCAGCTTCACAGTCAGAGACGTTACCACTGAGCTATCCGAGCCGTGACTGTCGAGTCACCTAGACTGGTGGCCACATTGCAACATGATCGATAGCATTTGATCTGCACTAATAAGGACTAGACAAGTATGAGATTGATCACCACCCAGTGATCAATCAATTGTGATTACATCTCAGTCCTACAGGAGGTTAGTCACGGATCGGATAGCTCAGTGGTAACGTCTCTGACTGTGAAGCTGGGTGACACGAGATCGAATCCGCCAGAGAGCATCAGTTCCCTCAAGAATACAGGTACACCTTGCTGACGAGTGCCAAGTAGCACGAAACCCGGGTCCAGGGCTTCCCGTTGACTACCTCCAACCACCATCTAAGTAGAGATAAGTATCTACCACATTACAATGGAAAATGATTGTTCTGTAACATCTGTGTCGGTGTACAATAGTTTCATTAGTTCTATCTATATTTCTTGGTGTGCTTTTCAATGGTTTGTCAAAACGTAATCTTCAAATAACAAACAAAAAGCAACCTTTCTTCATACAACTGATCTTTTCTCATCTCTTATGCAAATCAGTGTTAATAATTAAGAAATTGATTAATACTTCCATTTCTCTTATTCACCATTATGTAATAATGTAAAAAACTTTTAAATTTTTGATTGAGATCATTAACCGATTGATGTAAGACCACCATTGAAAACCTGGTAGCACTGGACGGGCGTTTCGTTCTATTGTGGGACTCCTTAGCACTGGGCACCTACTATCCCGCCTAGTGAGATTCGAACCCAGGACCTTCGGTCTTTTAATCAGTAATTACACTTATCATTCTTCACTTATAGATTATGCATTGTTATTAATCGAATTGTTACTGGGATGGTTGACTTTAATCAAGGTAACTAAAATATCCTACATAAATATTTGGTTATTAATTTTTTCTTATTATAATATTCAGATATGAAAATGAAATGGTACCTAAGTGTAATCTTTCAAACAGTTTTTTTAACTAATTAACGAATGAATATTAAATGTAAAGACCATTCAACTATATGGATACAGAAATGTAATACTGTTATTGTCCAATAGATAGGATTATAGCAAAATTTAACATGTATATATATACACTTTACTTATTGTATTATAGTAGTATATGGTGGAAAAAAGCGACATATCATTTCGGCGAATAAGCAGCTTTCAAACGAAACTGAAAATAATATATTTTGTGATTGGATACTTCACAACATTTACCACCGATTGCTCTGGTACCGCTGAGAGTGGGGAGAGTTCGATCTCTCTCTCTCTCTCTCGAAAAATGCTCTCACATGGTCACGTGTATATAGTCTCTGCCAGGAAAGTCCTACTCACTGCCTTCTCGATGCAGAGATGTTGTTTACGAAATTGAGAGGACGGAAAGCGAATATTCGGCACTCTAACTGGGTTGGTGAATACAGAGGATCCATCTAGAGAAGTTGGGAAACCCTGATTCAAACCGATGATGTAAATGGACTTCAGAATACAAAGGAAAGAAATGGCGTATGAAGCAGTCGTTAGTCACCGTCTACCATGAGACAGTATATCCTTACGTTGCTCCACCGTCTTGTGGATCAGATCTTTATGTCAAAGGCTCCGGGTATGGTCTCCTGGAAAAACCACCTGCTTCTGTTTGGGCTCCCGGAAAGTATCACAGTCACAAGGTTCATAGGCAAAGATGGCTATAACGATTCAGTAGTTATGTGAGTAACGCGATAGCATGTGAAGCAAACGGTACTGGCTTCAAGTCTTAGAGTAAACATCATTTCTGAGCTACAGGTACAAGCAGCTGACGAGTCCCAAATAGGACAAAACGCGCGTACTCGATTCCATTGTTAGCAACTATCCATCTTCACTCATAAAGCTTGTGAATCAAGGCAATATCGAGACAATATGCACAGTATGCACATATGCCAATAATAAGAGAGAGAAACTGATCAATTGCAGATTCAAGTAAACAATACGAAGTGAATTTAAATACGTGATATATTTGTATTTTCTCACTTAATTATTGTAGGGAGATGAAACTTACAGAACTGCTACAACGATCATCAAAACGATACATGTATTTATAAACAGTTAACTACGAATGATACGTAATGTCCGTTCGCCGGACATAACAAACAACAACCTACTATGGCAACAGAGGACAAATCAACTCTCAACTGTAGAAGAAATTATAAAAAAACACTTTAGGTGGATGAAAAATACATTGTGGAAATAATCAAACTGCATCATGACGCAAATCCTCACTCAAGATCCTAAGGGGTAAAGGATTGAAGGAGATCAAATAACGCACAGTGTAGGGAATCAGAGAGGAACATCAAAATAATCAACAGCATCTATGAACGATATGGAAGGAGACCACATGACAGAGAAGGTTGGGGATTTCCGGTTGGCCGTTTATGCTCGATGGAGTTAATAGTTATAAGTCATGCTAACTGAACGCTATATTCGGTTCCTAAGCTGTTCTAGTAACCCCCAGGCTAGAATTACACAGCGACTTGAACACGAGGGAAAAGGCGCGAAGTGTGTAGGAAACACTTTACTCCAAAGGTTCATTGATGTACAGAATATATAGAATTTTTATAGTATTTTGGATGTCATTGCGTTTTCCCGAAAATTCCAGAATGCTACTAAACATAGTTGCAGTATAGTGATCATCCAATTAGAAGCTCGAGATGTGACTTTCCAACTTCTCGATGCTTCTGGCAAAACTTTTAGTGAGCGCTGATTGGATAAGATGCTTATCAGTGTTTTCAGAGCCTTTCTTAGCTTTCATCGAGAAATTTTCTGGATCTCCTCAATAGACATGCATACGTAATTCAGTTTGAAGCTGATAAACATGTTCCATTAAAATGTCTTGTAGGCAAACTAAATCTTAGTGAATCACATATATGCTGTTTACAGATTGAAAGTCTGAAATTTCATATGTGTATTGTAACTGGAGTAATGAAAGATAAAACGAGGAATATGTATCGCATTTTTCGGGCTAGTTTGAAATCACAGAGTGGAATGCCTTGAATCAAATGTTAATGCTTATGACCGAAATGTGAGGTATGAGAAGACTATACGAACAGGTAGCATAAAAACTCTACATTGTTTCGTGACAGAGGAGATACATACACATTCTATGTCGAATCGGAGATTATTAGTGTTAAGAGGCTAAGCCAATCTTTTCAAATGAATCTGTGATAAAACCTATTTACAATTTTAGAGGAGGTAATATGTAGTAGTTAAATTAAGATGAAATTAGCTACTGAGCGTGAACTGACAATTATCGGTTTCTACTTTGAATTCATAAAGTGTTAACTGTTTGTTGTTGTGTTGAATAAACTATTGTCTATCCTATACTCCAGTTCTCTGCTATTGGTCGTGATTTATGTATCTGATATAACGTTATTCAGTTTGTGTACAGAGTATCGATTGGGTATCTAATCAAGTGACAGTATAATCGTGGTCACCGTTCTTATTATCGTATTAGTGTAGAATACCGCTAAAACAGAAAATATTTTGATTCTGGTTTTACATCAGGATGCTAAACAACTCAATAAATTTAAGTTATTAGTATACAGTATTTGTGGAGACTTTTGAATTTTATGGTTTAAACCATAAAAGTGGATACCTATGACTCTACAAGGGTAAAACCTAAAAATTTCAGATCTTTCAGCAAGCGAACAACATTCCGATGACGGATGGATACATTACATAATGTTGAAACTATTTAAAGAATTTCTCTGTACACTTTAAATATACTGACAATTAACACTAATCTACCTCTGAAAACTCTATAGATTATCATTAACACCGTTTGATACCGGTTAGGTGGTTTAGAGGTTAAACGCTTGTGTGCAAGACCAATGATCCTGGGTTCCAGCCAAACGTGCGAGGTCGTGGATGCACACTGCATAGGTTATTCGCCACAGTATATTGATATTCAAACATTAAGTTATACCATTGTAGTGAAGATAGAATAACATGACCACAGATGTGTTAGAAATATTGCTCACATCTGCTGTGATCACTGGGTAAGTGATAGTGAGGCTAGAGGCAAGGTATTAGGAAATGATGGTAAATTAGTTGATGAGATTGTAAATTTTCATAGAACAAGTTGGTTTGGCCACGTGTTACGTATACTTGAACACCGATTACCACGACACGCAATGCTGACTAGTGTTGGCGATGGTTGGAAAAAAGTTAGGGGTGGCCAAACCAAAACGTGGCATCAGTGCCTGAAGTCACTAACTTCCAGTCTGAGCCATGTTGGTAGATGCAGACTACTTGGTTGAGGTCCGCGTGACTTTCGTAACCAACGGTTGGAGACTCTTGGTGACATAGCTCAGAATAGATCACAATGGCGTCGGTGTATACACTCTTTATCTTACCTTAAACCGTGAGATTAAATTTGCTTCATATCTTTCTTTCTTACTGTACAAATATCCGTATACGCAATCTTTCTTTTATATATTACCATCACTGAATTAACTACTTTTATGAATTCGGTGTTTATCTTATTGTGCTAATGAGGTACGGCAACATGAACCGATACATATATGTGTCTGGTCCTACGTTGTAGCTGACTGACTGATTGACTTATAAACTGAATGTACATTCAGTACACTAACTCATAAGTATTACTGATGGACTTTGAGCGTTAATAAAAGCCATTATAGGAACATTATTATCCAGACTAGATGGATGTGTATCGTCACTCTGACTCCCTTTGATCTTTATAATATCTTATCAGTAAGATTGTATTTGTTCTTCAAAGATTCTTACAAAACCATACATACTGACTCCATGATAAATCAAGTAAAGGATAGATAATATAATGTCACATATGTTAGGCAATCAAATAATGGACAGTTAACTTTCTTATATTAAGTCTAATATTCTAATGGTATCGAAAAGTGCATGAATACCGATTATGTACCTGAACACAATAATTCCCCCTAGTTACTAAAATCTTTTTTTTTCCAAAAAAAAACACCCACATAACAATGTACAAATACGTTCGTACACTCACTCACACACATACACATACACACACACACGAACTGTTTATAACATATATACGTAATATAATTCTAAGGATCACTTTATATCACTTAAATTATATTGACCAATTGAATACGAGGAAAATGGGATCAAAATTATTAGATCACATCTAATAATGAACAAAACGTTTTTCCCCTGCTTTCTGATCGATTTGTGCTGTCTATCACATTCTTTTCTAAAGAGAATGTCAATCAAAGTTTACATAAATTATGTCATAAACGATTTATGTATTGAATTTGACAAAAATAATGGTTTAGTGTAATTTGTAATTTCCGATAGGTCCTGGGTCCGAAACCCGCGAGAGGGGATCATAGATAGGCACTGCTGAGGAGACCCATAGTGGGACGAAACGGTTGTCAAGTGCTTCCAAGTTTTCCATGATGGTCTAGCTTTAAATGAGTCATGATCTAAACTATTAAATTACTATATTATCAACAAAATCCCTCTTTGATTTCCGTCTTTGTTAACATATATGATTAGATTTCAACCTATCATTGTTGGTAATATGAGCTTATTGTGAGTTTGATCTTATTTGAGATTGTTATATGAATGCATTTGCACCTCACTATTGAAACTTGAATCGAGTAGCTAGCGATTTCTAGTATGGTTCTTTTTTACAGAGCAGGATTGCTAACCCAATGCTCAGCCCTACTTTTTTCATTCAGGCTTTGAATCGGCAGTCACCTTAGAAAGACTCGAGGCATAATAGTACAAAAACAGTTTATTTAGATCATAAATCAATCTAAGTTAGATGTCCATTGAAAATCAAAAAGCACTGGAAGACTATTTCATCTTGTATGAGACTTTTCAGCATTGGGCATCAAAGACCTCGAAATTAGAAATCTAATTCATGAACTTCGATCTTGTGTACGAACACTTAACTTCCAGATCATTGAACCTAAATCCATTAACATGCAAGTCTCATTTCAATCAGTTGACAGTATTGTGTGATTACCTCTCATTGTCTTTAATGGATAAATGTATCACATCTGACATAGTTGATTTCCATTAGTCAAACATTCTCATACGAACTGTTTGAATTTCCTCTGGAAACTAATCACCAGTAAACACATGATGATTATCAGTAATGTAGGTTATGGAATTTTATATTAAAAAAGACATTTGGAGAAAATGTATATTTTGGTTGAAATAATCACACGTACCATTCAGTGTATCATTGAAAGTTTAAAGGACTCTGAATATTTTTTAGTTTATATGACAATGAAACTACGCTAATCAAACGAACATGTTTGTACTTTAAACAAGTACACTGAGATATGTATTTCTATGCATGTAGGTTCTATTGTACTTACTTACGCCTGTTACTTCTAATGGAGCATAGGCCACCGACCAGCATTCTCCAACTCACTCTGTCCTGTGGCGGTGATTTGCCAACGGAATTAACATTTGACTATTAGGCTTAACTCTTGAGTTTCATATAAAACTATGATGTTACTAAATCCATATATTCATTTTCGAATACAATGTCTGTTTGTGCATATGATTGTCTAATCCATTGAACACAAAGATGAAAACAAAACTTACCGATGCATTAATCATTATGCTATCTATCTGATTTCCTAACTTCTTTATTTGAACATAAATATTGGTACAGAAGGGCAACGAATACATAAGTGGAACACAAGTCACTTGATTTGTGTGCGGGCTGTGGTACTGCCCGGGTGCCCTGACCGAAGCAGGTGGTTTTCTTTGGAGGCCACAACTTGAGCCTTCGATCTGAAGGTTTGATCCACAACGTAGTGGAGTAAAGTTAGGAGATGCAGTCCCATAGTAGACGGTGACCAACAATAGGTCCATACATCATTTTTTTATTTCAGGATACTGGAGCCCATGTGCACCACTGGTTTGAAACAGGGTTTTCCAACTCTCCTATGTTGATCCTCGGTAACCACCAACCCGTTTAAAGCACCGAACATTAGATTTTCGTTCTCTCAATTTCCTAAACAACAGTAATGCCTCGAGAAGGCAGTGAATAGGACTTCCCTAGCAGTAGCTGTATACACGTGACCATGTGAGAGCTGACTCTCTCCACCCTCGGCCGTATCAGGGCATTTTGGCCGCAACTTATTTGGAACAGTTAATAACTCGTAATGCTTAAAACAGTTTTAAAACTTCAAATATGAATATTCCACCTCCGCCCAAATCTAATTTATTCAATGTTTACTGGAACGTTTCTATGCATTTCAAGCATTGGCCTGTTTATATTTACATAGATTGACAATATTACGATGAGGAATGTAAGTATTATTGCTATATGTTAAACCACAGAATATAAGAAAATAAAGATTAATCAACGACTATAGAGAAACAATTTTTGACAAAGTCAACCCTGAATAGACTAAATGATGATATTGGTCATCACTTAATGATTAGTCGATTGAAAATACACCTCAGTCTCATAAGAAATCACTTGAGGCTTGAATAGTTCAATGGTAAAGTCTGAGAGTGTGACGAAGACTGACATCGGAGAACCAGTTTCTTCAAGATTATAAGTACACATTGCTGATGTGTCTCAAATAACACAAAACGTAGGTTCAGGACCAACTACCTCCAATCATCTAAATTACACAACATATTCCAATGAGTATTGAGAAGTTTAAACAAGTGACCGAATCGCCAAATGATCGATAGCATTCGATCCATAGTAAAAGAGCTAGACATAGGAAAATGATTGAATGATTTATGTTGTTTAGTTCAACAACAGAATAGATTATCCAACAAGGTTGTTCTGATCATAGATCAGAATCGATAAAAATTTTAATAATGGAACATTTCCTGCATCATCGATCAGGGATGTGAATTACTGATTACTACTTTAACTACTTTCTATCAACAATGATGGTGGTGATATAAAGTTTAGATGACCTTTAATTATGAAATTCCAGATATATCCAATCCCAATTATTCTAACATGAATTATAATTTACAAATTAGATCTTTTTTATTATTCTCTTTGAACTAGGTTAGAAGCAATTCATATTGTGATGTATGCTACTGATATCGATAGATATAAGTAGTATGTGTGATCACCAATCGAAAATGAAAGGCCTGGCAACAAAAGATTAAAAAGATCAATGAAAAGAGAATAAGAACAGAGAATGATTAGTATGAAAACGAAGGAACCACAAAGTCTGAGACAATTGGTTCACATATTGCAAATGAAGTCATTCACTATATGGTTCTCAGATTTTACTAATGGATTCTGTAATTTCGATTGTCTCGATTGGTATTCGCATTCACTAAAAAAATGAACATAGTACATAAAGTTGAAACCTCAGATACAAATTTTATACCCCCACCCCGCATGGAATAACAAAATAATTTAAGAACTGACCATAGAAACAATCGATAAATACACCATTTGTTTGATTTATTCAATCAAATACATGTTTATATGGGATACACATACATAGGGAGGAATAATTGAACAATCAAATCAAAGGTAATGATATATGTGAATAGATGGCTTCAAAACTAGTGTCAAATGAACCGATCAAAATGGGATGTAGAATACCATGTTCATCGATAGTGAAACATATAATTGAAACGGGGCATAAAATTGACATTCATACTGTTAAGTTTGTCTTACACTATTCCTACTCGCTCCCTTTCCCCTTCTTCGTATATTGTTTTATACTACTTATTTATATTCAGTAAGCAGTTGTATTCCCAACAATTTTCACACTTATGCTGTAACGCAAGTTCTAGTGTAATATTCTCAAATGTTCACATATACTTATAACGTTTATTGTATTTATCATTATAATCACTGTATCTTAATCGTTGTAGCGGTTATCCACAGTTTTGTGCATTTGTTTAAACGCAACAGTTTCCATATTGTTTTGATCTTGATTCGGGTTTCGGTTGTTCGTAAACTGTTATCAAATTTAGACATAGCTATCAGCTGTCTTTTGCACTGTCGTATATTGTAATTATTCTTTATGTTACTGTTACAGGAAGCCTTTTTATTTCATACTTGAAGGACGGGTTTAAACGCCCCAGACACCTGACAAGTTGAGGTTTGTAACTAACTTTTGTGTATTATTTAATAAAGAACCGCTATTGTGGACAAATCGTTGTTTTTGAAAACTTCGATTTTGCTCGTATCTCAATCGGGTGACTTGGACATTTCGATAGATCTAACAAATACAGTTTTATAAATGCTGTATAGAAATTGTTAAGGATGAATTCTCAGGTATATTGAAGCCTTGGTTATTCATAAATTCAAAGTTCTCCTTGAATTTATCCTGGTAATCCTTAAATCATTTAATGGCTTATGGTAATGTGACAAATTCTTATTCTTTCTATACGATGTAAAAAAATGTTTCTCTCACCCTTGTTACTTTATTTACTTGAACCTTCGTTTTAATTGATCTTTATTAATCTTCATATAAAATGTCTTAAATTGTATGTATGTGACTGGATTGTTTGAAATATATAGCGCAAATACATGACATTTTTCAAATGAAATGCATTTTCACTGATTGAAATCATAAGTCAATTGAAGCTAGATGACCATGGAAAACCTGGAAGCACTGGACGGCCGTTTTGTCCCAGTTGGTTAAGCGCCTGGCGCGAGACTGATAGGTCCTGGGTTCGAATCTCGCGAGGTGCGGGGTTGTAGATACGCACTGCTGAGGAGTCCCATACCAGGACGAAACGGCCGTCCAGTGCCTCCAGGTTTTCCATGGTGGTCTAGCTTTAATTGTCTCATGATTTCAGTCAGTGAAAATTTCTAAACTCTCTACAAAACCCCTTCTGAGAACTACATTTTCTCATATTGCTCTATCGAAATTTATCAAAGGGACTAATTACTTTGAAATGATAAGATATATACATAAACATATTAGAATCAAAATGAAATAGTTCCTGTTTAACAGTTGAATTCATTAGTTAATTGAAGGTAGACCACTATGGGAATTCTGGAAGCACTGAAACAGTTACAGTATTTAAATTCACTAGGTGTTGGTTTTACTTGTGTTTTCCTATTGATATTTAGGATCGCAATTGATCAGTCTCTTATTGGCATATGTGAGGATTGCCTCGATATTGACTTAATTCACAAGCATTATAAGCAAAGATAGAATAGTGGCTAGTAGTGGAATCCAAGATGCGCATTTTGTCTATCCAGCTGACAAGTCCCAAATAGGACGAAACGCGCATCAAACTGGATTCCACTGCTAGCCACTATTTTATTTTATTTTAACACATAGATTTTGGTACAAGGGGGCACCAGATACATATGCGCCACACAAATCGCATTCGACATGTGTGAGGGCTGTGATACTAACCGGGTGCCCAAACTAAAACAGGTGGTTTTCTTAGGGGGCCACACCTGGAGCCTTCGACCTAAAGGTACAATCCACAAGGCAGTGGAGCATCGTAAGGAGATGCAGTCCCATAGTAGCCGGTGACCAACGATTGGTTCATATGCCATTTTTTCCTTCAGGATTCTGGAGCCTATGTGCACCAGTGGTTTGGAACCAGGGTTTTCCAACTCCCCTAAATGGACTCTCCATGTACACCAACCCGGTTAAAGCACCGGACATTCGCTTTTCGTCCTCTCCATTTCGTAAACAACACAACCGCCACGAGAAGGCAATGAGTAGGACTTCCCTGGTAGAGGCTGTATACGCTTGGCCATGTGAGAGCATTTCGAGAGGGAGAGCGGACTCTTATCACTCTCGGCCGTACCAGGGTATTTGGGGGCTGCCACTATCTATCTTTGCTTATAGTCACAATATTTGTCTATTATTGATAAATCACAAATCTTAATCATAGAATATCATCTTTACATTATTAAAATTAGTCACCTAATAGTATAAGTTAAGTTTAAATACAGATTTTCTATACTGTAAAAAAAATGAAAATGTTTTAGGGAAAAATTGGAATATATTAACTTGATCAAAGATGATGATGTGCTTACTACACTCGAACTTGTGTCTATAATGAGCACTCAATCCATTGATCAATCAATCACTCATCCATTCACTTACTCAGACCCATTCATACATGAAATAAATGAATAATGAAATAGTAATACATAATGTAACAGTTTATTGTAATTCAGAATCAGTTACTTCTTCTGTTTGATCATCATCATCATCATCATGATCACGATCAGTAATATCTGTCAATAAAAAGAAAAAAAAACATGAACATAGTGAGATTGTATTTTCATCATATGAGTTATATAAAACTGTTAACTAATATTACGTTTGAGTTCTACCATCTGATTCAGTTATCATGGACACTTTCCATACATATATCAAATTTATCATGTAAATTAGATGACTAAATATATAGGTTGAAACATTGAATAAGTGTGAAAGAGACTTCCTTTAATAACATGTTTTGTTGATAATATCTCATCTAGTGCTTTATCCTTAGACAGTATGCGAAAGTAAATAAGTGATATAAGCAATGATGGATAGTGGCTAACATTGGAATCCAGAATGCACATTTCATCCTCTAGGTGGATCCTCTGTATCCACCAACCCGGTTAAATCATTGGATATTCACTTTTCGTCCTCTCAATTTCGTAAACAACACCTCTGTATCGAGAAGGCAGTGAGTAGGACCTTCCTGGTAATGGTTGTATGCATGTGGCCGTGTTAGAGCATTTCGAGAGAGAGCGGCTCTCCTTACTCTCGGCCGTACCAGGGCATTTGTCCAGAAAGACAATTACGTTTCAATATTAAACCATTCACCCTGTAATATATGTATATAAATACTAAATCAAGGATTCGGCATACTTCAAGTGAAACTCACTAGTTTATCAACATATTTGAAATTTATTATACAAAGTACCTCAGTATCAAATCATTTTCTTATATTAATGTCTTGTTAAAAGTCATGTGAAAAATCAGTAACTGAGGGAAATTTCCCATAGTAACTAAACAATCAAAATTAGTAAACACATCATTAATAGAAATTTAACACTGACTGACTGATTGATTGATTAACTCCTCACTCACTCACTCACTCACTCACTCACTCACTCACTCACTCACTCACTCACTCACTCACTCACTCACTCACTCACTCACTCACTCACTCACTCACTCACTCACTCACTCACTCACTCACTCACTCACTCACTCACTCACTCACTCACTCACTCACTCACTCACTCACTCACTCACTCACTCACTCACTCACTCACTCACTCACTCACTCACTCACTCACTCACTCACTCACTCACTCACTCACTCACTCACTCACTCACTCACTCACTCACTCACTCACTCACTCACTCACTCACTCACTCACTCACTCACTCACTCACTCACTCACTCACTCACTCACTCACTCACTCACTCACTCACTCACTCACTCACTCACTCACTCACTCACTCACTCACTCACTCACTCATTCACTCACTCACTCACTCACGCATACTCATTCACTCACCTTCTAATGGTGTTTCATTAATATCTTGTTTAATTTGTGATTCAAAAGTGATTTCATCATCAGTTTCATTATCAAATTTTAATGTACTTTGTTCACCGTCATCATCATCATCTACTTCTCCTTGGTTTATTGATTCTTTGACATAATTCTCTGAATCACTTTGCAATTGATTTCTATCCTGAACCTCTATATCATCACCATTATTATTAGCTTCAATTTCATTAATGTTATTCATATCTATATCGTTATTAATCATTTTGTCATCTGAGTGATGTCCATTATTCTTCGATTCTGTAGTGAGATCTGAAGTTTCTTCCTCATTTTTAGTTTCTAATGAAGTTTTGTTTTCTTCTAATTGACTCAAATTGATTATTTCATTGTTTTCCATAGATTCCTTATTAAGAAAATTTGGAATATTTAGGGGAAAAATACATAAGAATTATTGTATAAATCCATTTTTATCAGTATAGGGTTGTGGAGATTATTAAGTTTTTTTGATCGAGATCATGAACCGATTGATATAAGATCACCATTGAAAACCTGGAAGCACTAGACGGCCGTTTCGTCCTAGTATGAGACTCCTTAGCAGTGTGTATTCACGATCCCGCTCACGGGATTCAAACCTGGGACCTTCGGTCTCTCACGCGAACAATTAATCTATGGATCACTGAGCCGGCTTGCATCCAATGGTAAAAATAGTTAAATTCAACCAATCCACGAAATTGTGCGACCATCTTCCATTGTACTGAGGTAGATACCTGTCTTTATCCGACACGGATTAATTTCACTGTTCACGGCTTCTCACTAGAACTCCGAGAATTCCCTCACGAATCTAGTCACTAGTGAGCACACAGTAATTATCTGTGTGGGGTTGTGGAAATTATTAAATTTTTTTGATTGAGATCATGAACCGATTGATGTTAGATTATCATTGAAAACCTGAAAGCACTGGACGGATTTATTATCAAGCTGTACATTTGTTTGTTTTGGCTGTTTTAATCTTCTCAATAATATTTGGGTTTGTACTTGATCAGCCTCTCTTTGGCATATGTGTATCCTATGCAGATTACCTAGATACTACCAGTAATTCACAAGCATTATAAAGAGACTGATCAATTTCAGTCATGAACATCAATGAAAAGATTGAACACAACTAATACAGATGAATTAAACTTCATCCTGTTGCAAAAGCTACTAGATGTCTAGACACAGTAACTACGAGGATAACACGTTGGTGTTTGGAGTGAACGAGTTACCATGAACTCTGGGATGCAAGTACATCTGGCTGACAAATCTCACGTAACATTATTACAAAAAGAAAAAACTATCAAGATGAATAGCAAGAATGATCGAATTGTTGAACATTGACAGAAGCTAGCGATGCAAAATATTAAGTGTTAATTCAGTCAGCAGAAGGTCAGGCGTTTGTCACATGGCATGTACTGTAAACAGTACGATTTACTGTTTCCTAGGATTGCAATGGTTATCTAACAAAGGTTAGTTTGTGATGTGGAATCATGTCTAACGCGGTTTCTGAAAATAACTTCTAATCAGACACATACTACACGATTGAGAATTTGTCCTTTGCTCAACGTTCTCTCATACTTCTCAAGTGAAATCACTGAATCTGTTCCACTTTACGTCACAGTGACATTTATATTTAGTGACTTCATTGTAGGGGTTTGATAAGTTATTAAAAAATGTGAACTTTTAATTAATTTCAGAATGAATATCAACACAAGGATGTAAATGCATTCATGTGACAAGCCACTTGTTCAGCTTTAGTTAGTATATTTCATGCATTTGGAATATATAATGTGTAAATAGTCAGCTATAAGTAACGTAAAATCTGTCGGATATGTTCATCAGTTTAAGTCCCTACACCGTTCTAAAATGCTAGAAGTAATAACTGTATTGCTTGTATTAGAAAGCATTAGGTATTAGGAATATGACCAGGGAAGAAAGAGTGATTATTGTAAAGCTCAAGATTTAAAGGAAATTTAATATTGAATGAGTCTGTACGATTAATACCAATTTTGAGTTATATCAATCAACATTTCAAGCTATTGGTCATTATCAACTTGTGAAACACGACCAGATAGTTCATACTTACCTACACGGTTCAGTTCAATAGTCAGTTATTTCATGGATTGACGCCAAGGTTTTGGTTTAGCCCACTATCTTTCTTCCAACTTACCCCAACTTCGATAACCATCGCACGTCAAGATAACCGATGGTTATGACATTTATAATACATGCCTCAGGCACCTCAGTTGATGAAGATTCATAACCTCATCAGCTGATATGCCATTTCCACATAGTACTCTATCTCTAAACTCAGCACATATGTGAGCAATGCTTCAAAGTCGTCTATGATCAGATGTTAGTAATCAACGAATGCCCTCTTTTTTAACGTCTAAATCTTACAAACATAGAATAGAACTTTGTGAACATATTATAATATAAGCAGAAAATGGATTGGTAATGAATCAGTATGGAGGGCTTGTGGAGATTGTGGAGTTTTGTTAGTTTAAATCATGAAATAGTCTTAACTAGACCCCCACTGAAGACCTGTAGGTATTGGAGGGCTGTTTTGTCTCAGTGTGAGACTCCTCATCAGCGAACAATCACAAACCCACCATAAAGTATTGAACATAGGACTTTCGGTCTTGTTTGAGAACGTCTAATGTTGACCTGATATTCAATGGTGTTAATGTCTAACTTTAATCATTTCGTGATGTTTCCCAACCCTCCTTTACTGTTCGAAGATGGTAACGGTATTTCACTATGCAGGCACTCGTAAGTAAAATGAAAGGCCCTTGATTAAATTCCTTGATCCCGGAGTCGTAGATGTGCAATACTGAAGATTCGCGTACTAAAACGAAATGGATGTCTAGTGCTTCCGTGTTTCTAGTGATGGCTTAAAGTGTTGTGACATATAATTTTCAAATTATATACTTTTTTTCGGACAATAACAAATTGTCAAACCTATCTATGTTTGCAAACGTTTACATTTGATTACTGAATTTCATAGAACTGGTTATATTTTGTCTAGAAATAAAACATTCAAAGCAATAAGAGTTAGTCAATCAATGTGACACCTAGTATTAATATCTATGGGGTTTAAGCTAGCAAATCAAATTAACCCATCGAAGTGAAACTGACAAGGGTTTACAAAAAACAGTAGTAGCAGTATCAATTAGTAGTATGAAAGCTTAAACATGAGAATATGCTTCAAAGTATGGGTGTAAAATGAGGGAATAACAAATAATAAAACTTAATTTAAACTTGAAATCAACGTGAGTAAGATTGGATACATGAGACAATTTTGAAGAGAATAAGAAACTCTATACGAACGGAAACTTATATGTCAATTCTCAACCATGTAATAGCTGTGACCAATGGAGTTCAACCAGGTCTGTTGTGAAACAGTAAATCATGGGAGAAAATGGTGGACGGTGGCGCAATTTCGTGGATTGGTTGAATTTAGAATCAACACCGTTGGATGCCGGCCGGCTCAGTGGTCTAGTGGTTAGGCGCTCGCGCGCAAGACTGATAGGTCCTAGGCTCGAATCTCGCGAGGCGGGATCGTGGATGCGCACTGCTGAGGAGTCTCACAGTAGGAAGAAAAGGCTGTCCAGTGCTTCCAGGTTTCCATGACAGTCTAGCTTCGATTGACTCATAAATTCAACTATTAAATTAATAACATTTTGATATATTCAGATTGTAGCCAGCAATAAAATCCAGGACAAGTATTTCTTCCTATTTAGGATTACCACTAAGATTGTTATTTATTTAAACTGTCCAAAAACGTACTTTTATTTCAATATCTCTTATTCTTATATAATTTTTTAAACAGCGACCCAAATAATCGATTGGATCCACAGGCCGTTTAATTAGGACTTCAGCTATATACTGCCGTAAAACTGATCCAACACATTCAATCAAATATGAAGTTTCTGGTCCTCGTAGTTCTCCACTTCCACTACTAAAACTAAAATAAAACAAACCCAAGACTGTAGTTCACATCATGGAGTCAGTCCAGATAAACAACTATTAGAAATCAATGAGTAATAGATAGTTTTTTTCTTATCCTGCTTTATGACTCCACAAAAATGTGAACGCAAAAAGCCTCAACAAGGATTTAAGGAAGTGAACAATGTACTCAAACCTTTTATGTTAGGAACGATAGTTTCCAGGGAAGTAAACTGTTCTTATAAGCATACAAACTATAATAAATATTTGATACATTAGGAGATATATACTTTGTGTTTATTATCGGTTTATCAGAAATACTAATGTATTTCACTTATTCATTTTACTAGTGACAATATCAATAGTAAATATTTTAAAGAAATTCTTTAGTTTCCTTTCAATCATCATCATCAATCATCATGTTAAGATGTGAATTATTTGTATCCTTTGTACTTGTTGAATGCCTGATTTCGAATTCCAAATACAGTACGTTTGTTCGTGCTTATCTAGTTCTTCTTGATCCAATTGCGTTATTTCTGGGATTCTTAGTTCGTACTAAAATCAAATACTCCTAATCATCACAATAAGTCAAAACGTATCTGATTGCTTATCAACAATAATAATCGGTCGACTGTGACAAATTCGAAATTTTCAGTATCAAAGATTAGGACCATCTACTAATATTCAATGATAGAGGCTACCTCTTATACATTTTAAACATATTTTTGTGACAAAAACACATAAATTATTTTCAGAGTACAATATAATTCGAGGAAGGACTTTCCTAATTCATTAGGAAGTTAGTCCTTTTGGACTAAAAGGCAGAAAATAAAAATGAATTAAGGGATAAAAACAACAACCAGATTGTATGAAGCTTCTTCCCCAACTTTTGTCATCATTATTTCATTTCGAGTGCTGTTATCATCACAGTAACTTACTCAGTGTCCATAATTGTGACGTTCAGGTTTATGTTGTGTTCTTGGAAAGTGTGAAGAGCAACGTATGGGAGAATCTGGACGAAAAAAGAACGATAAGAAAGTATACACTGAGGGATATAATGGTGAGGTATTCATTCCGAATGCATGTACAGATTTTACCATAGTCATGCCATTTTTAGTTAACTGTATACAACATTCGTAAACGTCGTTACACTTCAACCTTACCATCACATTTCTTGATAGCAAAGAGTAAGGTTATCCCTTTTTATTTGCTTCAGAATATCAATAACATAAACGAACAGGATTCGTGGACATTCAGCTTCCAAAATGTTTTTTGCACAAAATTTTTCGTTTATTTTAATAAACAATTACATTTTTAACAAGAAAACCTTATTTTTATCAAAAATAACATAGTGGAAGATAAGCAAAGCGTATAAGAGGAAGACTACTTTTATAACGCTTAGTAACTTGACGACCTAAGTTCGTTCGATAAAACAAATTTTCGACTCAGTGTGAAAGATGAATTATTTATAACCAAAAGATGATTTTCAGTGTAATGGATATGGTAAACAATAAAGCTTTAACACAGACCGAAGTTATAGAACGTGATTTCTGTCTAACTTATCAGAGTCCTTTATGCGATATTACTTGTGAAAATACCTGAAGTAGTTCTAGGTCGCTAATTTCAAAAAGGGCAGTGATTTTTGTACTTGTTGTGATTATACTTGCTTTTGGTACTTATTGCACTAAAAACCATTCTTGGTCTACTTTAACTAAGAGTTCTTTGGTTAAAATTTGAAATTTTTTGCTACATTTTGTCCTGGGTACCTGTTTTTAGTCCTTGACTAAGACCTGTGTTCACATTGTTATCGTTTTTTGTTTTTAAACCTTTTAAATCGAATTACAATGGTTGGTAAGACTCACAAATGTGGGCAACCAAATTGTTTGTTCTCCGTTGAGGAGGGAATGCAGTGTGACGACTGTAAAAAGTGGTATCACAAAATGTGTACACGACTAAGTCCGACGGCTTACAAAAGATGCTCGAAGCCAAACTCGCATTGGCTTTGTGTGTTCTGCTGTACGGATAAAAAGGTACTAATACAGGAGGCTATGGGCCTATTGGCTTTGGCCTGCAAGAAAAACGATGGTGGAAGCACTGATAACAGGAGTATTGACGATGAAGAATGTGTCAGTGTAGTAAGTGCTGCTACTGGACCCATTAAACACCTGACTGCGGTCGACGGGAACGTGAAATCTCCGTTGACATTAACGAGAAATGAGGTGTCGCCTGATATTGACATCGGCAGTCATACACCCCTAGTCGAAATAGAAGATTCGGATAAAACTGTCACCGTTCCACATAGTCCAGGTGTGGCTGTTCTGAGTGGTGACAAATGGACTCCGGTAAGAAGAAAAAAAATAAGAAGAAAAAGGCTGTAGGCAAAACGCAGCTGGTCAGCAAGACATTGGAAGGGACTTTATCAGAAGAAAAATCCTCACCGCGTGAAAAGACAGATCTCTCTGAGAGATCAGTCATTTTTCATAAGATAAGAGAATCTTCAGACACTGAACCAAAGGCAAGATTTGAACATGATCTCAATCATATTAAGACATCATTAAGTAAACTACTCCCAGATAGTTTCAGGAGTTAGTATTTGTAAGCTTTATAGAATAGGAAAAAAGGTGGATTCCGAAAGTCCTCAGAAAAACCGCCTCCTAAAGGTTACATTCAACACGGTGGAAGAAAGGAACCTGGTTCTAAGTAATTCACGTAAACTGATTGGGTCCGGAATATATGTCCGTGAGGACCTCAGCCTAGCTGATCGTAATAAGAGAAGGGCTGCAGAAGCGGAAATAAACGAGCGTCGCCGAAATGGTGAAAGAAACCTCGTTCTTAAGCGTTTTCAGATTGTAAAAGTTTGGAGCAAAACGATCCCCAAGCCACTCTGGGTGGCAAGAGAAAGCTCTCCACAGACTTAAAAGTGTGCTACACAAATGCTCGCAGCCTACTTAATAAAATGGCGGAGCTGAAGTCAGTGGTGGATAAAGAAAAACCGGACGTTATCGCTGTCTCGGAAACTTGGTTAACGTCAGAAGTATTAGATAGTGAAATCCAATTGACTGGTTTCATAACCAGTAGGGCTGATAGATTAAACCGAAGGGGAGGCGGGGTTATTGTGTACACGAAAAGTACCCTAACCATAAGATTAGCTGAGACAGTAGCACATGTTTCAGGGACATGTGAACTGGTGAGATGTAAGTTGAAATGCCGAAGGCAAGATATTGAATTAGTTGCAGTTTATCGCAGTCCAGAATGTGTAGCAGATGATTTTCTCCTCAGTAAACTTAAGTCCTGGTGTAACAACGGTAAAAACCTTGTAGTAGGCGACTTTAATGCACTATATATAAACTGGGTTAACTTAGAAGTAGAGTCATCTATATCGTCGTTCGACTCCAAACTGTTAGAAACCTCGATTGGACTAGCATTATTCCAACACATTAGAGATCCCACAAGGTACGACTTAAGAAACTCTTCTTCTCTTTTAGATTTAGTCTTTACACACGGTGATGACGTTGGTCAAGAGGCTTTTCTCCCACCACTTGGGAGAAGTGACCATGCAGTCATCTTATTCAAATTCATGGCTGAGATTGCTTGTCAAACAATTGCACCGGCCCGTCCTAACATATGGAAGGCAGATATGCAGGCAATTAACTCCGCAGCATCGGCTGAGAACTGGGAAATTGACTCAAAGGCATCAGTACAAGAGGCATGGACTCTATTCAGACAGTTATACAATCGGGTAACTCAACCATATATACCCTGGACTGTCCCAAAGAAAAAGAAGCACGGACATCCCTGGTTAGGGCGGGATATTCGACGCTTACTAAGACAAAAGAAGAAATGCTGGGATGTTGCCATCCGCCTTGGCACAGCAGGTACGACGGAACGCTACAGATCGATAAGAAACGTGTGTATAACTAAAATTCGGGAAGCGCAAAGAAAATACGAAATGCAGCTGGCAGAATCTGCACTCAAGCAGCCCAAGAGGATATTCTCGTACATAAACTACAGAACAAGGACTCATCACTGGATTCCCAACCTAATTAAAGTAGGAAGTGAGTCTGAAATGATAGAGGAAGATCAGGAAAAAGCTGAGATTATGGCTGACTACTTTGGGGCAGTTTTCACTCAGGAACCTCCTCTAGAGAAAGAACCAGACCCAATTACAGAGTCAACAAACCAGCTGCTCACCGTGGACTTCGACCAAAACGATGTGCTTAAGGCTCTTAGCACCCTAAACATGGAGAAGTCAACAGGACCAGATGAACTACACCCTAAAATCTTGAGACATATTGCCCAATATATCGCAGCCCCACTGACTGTGATATTCAAAATGTCACTTGACCAAGGTGTGTTACCTATGGACTGGAAGGACGCAATCGTCACTCCCATACATAAAACTGGTCTACGACAAGTTCCATCAAATTACAGACCCGTAAGCCTCACCAGTGTTGTAATTAAAATACTGGAAAGGATAATCAAACGGACCATAACGGCATTTATGGAAACCAATAACTTGCTGAACATGGCACAACATGGTTTTAGAAAGGGTCTATCCTGTACAACGAACCTCCTTATAGCTAGGGAGCTCTGGATTAATGCGCTAGACAACGGAAACTCAGTGGATGTTGTCTACATAGACTTCAGTAAGGCTTTTGACAAGGTGCCAACTAATAGACTGCTATTGAAGTTGGCAAACCTTGGTATTGCCGGACCTCTTTTAAAATGGATTAAGGATTTCCTAGTAGGTCGTAGGCAAAAAGTAAGAATAAATTCCAAGTGCCCCATCTGGAGACCAGTACTTAGTGGAGTACCCCAAGGTTCCGTCCTAGGTCCTTTACTTTTTACAATGTACGTTAATGATCTTACAAGTATAGTACAGTCTCCAATGTTATTATACGCTGACGATGTAAAAATTTGGCGAGTAATAACTGGTGACACAGACGCATTTACTCTTCAGGCGGACTTAAATAATATGATAAACTGGTCTAAAGAGTGGCTAATGCCTATCAACTCGGAAAAGTGTGTCTACATGCACTTGGAGGATTCAAAGGTTAATACGTACAACATAGGGGATGTGTCATTACCCATAGTCCGGTCTCATAAGGACCTAGGGGTGACAGTGAGCAATGATCTTAAGACGACGGCCCATTGCCGGGAGGTCGCAGTTAAGGGGTTTCGAACCCTCTGGGCTTTAAAAAGGACATTCACTAAGCTTGATACTACCATGTTCACCACATTATACACATCCTTAGTGAGAACTAAGTTAGAGAACTGTGTTCAGGCTGCAAGCCCCTGTTTAAAAGGTGACTCAGACATACTAGAAAAGGTACAGAGGGCAGCTACGCGTGCAATTCCGGAACTCCGGGGTTTATCATATGAAGAGCGGCTTGAAAAACTGAAACTCTTTACTCTGTCCTATCGCAGACTAAGGGGAGATCTAATATTGATGTACAGAATACTGAGAAATGATTTCGGACCTAACTTATTCTCTCTCTTTCTTCCCACTAGATCGGGACACCTCAGAGGACATAGCAGGCGAGTAGAAAAGCCAAGAACGAACAAAATACCCCTGGCATACAGGTTTTCACACCGAGTCATCAATACTTGGAACCTGCTGCCTGAAGCAGTGGTATCCGCACCTTCAATTGACTCTTTCAAGAGAAGACTGGACACTCACAGAAGCATACTAGAAAAGGAATAACATAGGCCGTAGGCCTTCTGTCCTTACTACACAAATCTGAATCTATTCCAATTTGATGCAGGAAAATTAGGTCGTTTGTGCAGTTACTGAAAATGATTCACCAAAATGGTGTATCTGACAGGCGTTTTGTCAAAAACACAATAACAGTAAACGTTTTGGGATTTTCAACCATGAATTCACAGATTTTTCTTCAAGTGTGGTAAGATTTAAGGTGGATTTAGCATACGTTGTGGTAAAAATCCCACGAATGGGTGAGTTTTTGATGGTTTTTCGTCAATTTTGTTCTTCAGACTTCAGTAATAAGGATAGTAGGTTGGCCAACCTCTGTTAATCCTGACAGATTGCCTTCCAGTGAAGGTCTAGCTTCTCCTTGAAAATATTCGCTGGGGCTGATACCACTCGATGAAAAAAACGGGACCCCACTTTTGGTCCATTAGATCGCGGTTTGTAAACCTTCTTGCTATGACCTCGGAGATTATTAGTGCTGGAGGGAACAAATAGATAAGACATATTAACACCCAAATCATAATTGAAGATACGAAATGACAGTATAAGGTCACCTTGTGTCCTACGATACGACAAGCGGAAAAGGGTCAGACACATTAACGTTTTTGTGTAACTATCTCAAAATTCACCTATCTCTGGCGAATTTCAACCCAAAGTTACGAGTAAGGACTCAGAATGCATTTTTATTTAGTAAGAAAAGCAATCGACAACAATTGTTGTTAATGTTGATTAGTCATGATTAGTGCCGCAGCATTAACACAAGCGTAGTCGAAAGGAGAAGCTGGTAGCATAAAGTTTCAAACGTTAACTTTTAGTTGTTTGTGTCTAGCCACAAAGTACTTTATGTACTGCGGAGTATGAAGAGTAGTGAGTAAGGAGGACAGGAATAAAGAGAAGAGAACAAAAATGGAGGTGAGCTGATGATTAAGCAAGCACACGCAATGCACTTACATTTTATAACTAAAGCAATCGACAAAAAACAAAAATAACACAAGCCTCAAATTAGGACAACTTTGTGATGGAAACTAGGAGCAGATTGTCCAACTCGTTATTGTACTTCACTTTTGAGCGCAGCGGTTACATTTTGTAGTCAATGCCAACACTGAACCTGTTGAACAATGTTCAATTATTTACATTCATTATTATTATTATATTAAACAATATACAATATCTTTGTCACGAGCTTGTGTAAAGTGATGACTTATGAGCGCCCACTTTCTGTCGTTTTAGTGAGCATCCACGTCTTGTCTTTGAGTACGGTTTTTGGATATCAGCTGCTTTCACATTACCATTGTGGCGGTAAATAAATCCCCAAAATAAATAGCTCTGTACTTCTTCGACATTCGATTCTGAGCACAAGAGCTTTAATGGACTCACCTAGCTGAAGGCGCCTGGTCATGCATCCGCACCAGATCACGAGGTTGGTTAGATGCTATGTGGAAAATATTTAGTGATAATACGAGTGGTGAGTGAAGAAGATTGTTACACGAAATAAATGAATAAGTGTGTTAAGTAATTCGTCATTCACACAGTGAGAAAAGGCTGAATTGAAAGAATAAGAGCGGGAACGAAGATGACAATAGGCGAAATAGAAAGCAGTCACTGATATGAGGCGATGATAACCGTCGTAAATTATGAGACATGACATATGAAGTTTTTTTCAGTGGACAGATAGTAACTTGTAGGTGAGTGTGTGTTTCCTATATCCCACCTTGAAAGTATCCACTGGGGGTTTGGTGGTCAGTGCGACTGGAAGAGCGTTTCAATCGAGAGGAACTCTTAATGAAAATGTCGACGTACTTGCGACGCGTTATTGTCGTGTTCTGGAAGTATGCTCGTGTTGGAGTGACTTGAAGTAATTGATATGTTATCTGCCATTATCAGGTCACGCCCTATTCTCCTATAGCTCGGTAATACTAATCTAAAGTGTTGGGGTGTGTCTGTAAGATTTTTGTATTAGCCCTTCCACCTTCTTAGTTCCCCGCCTCTATACCTGGTCTAAGGTTTTTTTTCGGAGAGCGGGTGCAACGACATTTTGGACTTCAGAGTGGATCTGTGTGTTTTACAAAGAGTTAAGGATAACTTCCGAATGATTACGTCGAATTGTCTTCTTATAAAGTGATGATTTGCGTCTACTTCGCCTAAATTCCTCATGTAGTTCAAGTTGATGTCTAGTTTGTCGGTGGTTAAAAACCCAAGATCACTTTCTGAGGACACAACTGTAGCGTATTTTTATAAATGACTTAAACTTTTGCATCAAATGAAGCAAAATATCCATGAAATGACATTCAAAGAGGTCACATTTTAACCTGTTACCTACAGTTCATTCCTGTTTTGTTGTAACATACTTCAGAAACTCAGGCGTATTCTTTTCGCTTTCGATGGAGCTCAGGATTTTTTATCGTTTGTCGATCTGATTTTATCCCAGTGGTCGACATTAGAGATCAGAAAGAAAGGTGAACTTATGGTAGTTCAATGTAAACCTCCTGATGTTAAAACCCTACAACTCCAGTGCGCTGGATTTACTTGGTGTGAAACGTACCGTTCTCTAGGTAGTTTCGGAGACTAGATAGAAGCGGGTCCTTAGAACCCATGTTTGCAGGTTTCACTATGAGAAGTACGTGCACCACTATGTCGAAGGCTATTGTAAATTAAGGGAATATTACAAGGAGCGGTATCTTTTGCTCCTTGCAGGCTGTCGGGCTGTCCCGTACTACAAAAATCTCAGACATACAGGATAAATTTTTCACGAACCTTTGTTGAACTTAACGCAGGACGTTATTTTTGTCGTCGACAGAATTTGGAGTAATGAGAATGGTTTGAAGGTAGTCTGAATCTCTCCTACCTTTTTTGAAGAATGGAAAAGGAGTAGCTTGTTTCCGTTCTTTGAGATATGAACCTATTGAGTATCTGAACATACCACACATCTCTTTGCTATTAGCTCCAGCTCGTTATTTCAGGATTTTAGACGGCTGTTTTCGCATCCTGCAGAGAGGGAGTTAGATGGGTATTCTGCAGGCTCTCAGTCAACACTGTTGTCCAAGAAAGTTCGGCATTTGGAGAACCCTGAGTTGGTTACTCAACGAAGTTTTCATTGTCTCTAAGTTGGTAATATTTTCACCAATAAGCTTTTATGGAGAACAAAACCTCTTCGTTTGTTGATTTTCGTTTAGTTCTGAACTTCTACTGGGTTAGCTTATATTTTAGCTCTCAGCTTGGACTGAAAAGGTCTCCTGTGGATTCGAACATTTGGCCTCTATCTGTTTATCAGTACAAAGCAAAAACTAAGGTTGGAATCATCTAAGGCAGTTTTCCGTTTGTACCAGGCACCAGTTTTGAACCGTAGTTGGCGTTCTGTGTCTCGTTTAACTTAGTGTGTTGTAGTCCTGGATGTGCATTTGGCATGAGGTATGTCATGACTTGAACAGTATCTCACTTTATCTTTGGTGGCAATCCACTGTTATATTCCACCACTCTTGTGACTATGGAGTATTTTGAAAATGCTCTCTGAATTCATACAGTTTGCTCTGGTACAACAGATGTAGTAGACACCATTGTTGAACATGACAGTTCCACGATCACTACTCCCTACCAGTGCTTCGGAATTCGCATCTTCGACCAGAATCTGATCATAAGTTAGCAAATAGTCTAATTTTGAACTTTTAACCTCTTTACAGAACATCTAATATATAAAAAATCCTATCTATTTGTGAAGTCATATGCATAAAGTGTTTTCCTTGTTTTTCCAAATGCTTGTAAGAAACGAAATTTAGTTTTGATATAGCTTCAGTAGATCAACTACGCTGACGGAAGTTTAAATTCATCCGCATTTAGTAACACTCTGATATAATTCTGAAATGTTACTCAACAAGTAGCCGATTAGATATCCGGTTTCCATCGCTCTCAGAAAACCCGATTGGATTGTGGTTAACAAATGTATGCTCAAAATCAAATCCGTGAAGAACCTCGCTACAGACAAAGTTGAACATTTCGCCAGTTTCTTGTGATCAGCTGCGGTTGGTGCGATAACAGCCCCCATTAAATATAACCTTTAGATTGTAATCGTCAGCTAAATGGATATCTAAAAGCACATTTGAAAATTTTAAGACAGTCTCAGATCCATACAGTATCTTATAATGGGCATTACTGTCACGGATTTTTCTACGTGATTTGCTAGCACAGCGTAGTGTAGAACTATGGTCTACTATGATATTAGTACTGCTCTAATAATAGACCTAATCCTAAATTTGTAGATTTGTCATGATATAACTGCCTAATCTATAAGATCTTACGTCGAAGTCACACCATCGATTACACCAACTCACTGTATCGTATCAATTAACAATACATGATGTAGAACAAGATTAGGCTAGAGAAAGAACAATATATTTAATATGAATAGAAGATATAAAGTAACATTGAGATGGACCACGCCTGCATGGACGAGCCATGCCATCCGATCAAACCCAGTCCATTCAATTCCTTGTTCGCGCCTTCTCCATTGTTAGGTATTTCTCCGCGTTAAATATTGAATATCTTTTTTCTGAGTAGTCTCGTGTTCACAGCTTTGTGGATTGTGTGGCTATTGTCCAATGCCACTACAGTAGCACCAGTTAGGATATTATGTGCGATAAAGAGGTTGATCAATTTCTTCGTTTTATAAAAACTTCTTGACCTATTGGAACGATGATTAAGGAAAAGGATAGCCTCTGTACTAATTTATGAGTTATCATTGCGCGTCTTATTTTATAGTTATCGAGTGATCAGGCTGCTACATTTATGTATTCAGTATTATGCAGAAGTCGTAGAACTTCTATGTGTATCAGCCAATAAAAATGGTTAATGAAGAGGTTTTGATCCACAAAAAGTTATTTTGTAAATCAAGCTTTCCATCAGCCGCTTGAAAACAATATACCGCTCATTGTCATTCATCATAAAGTTTTTACTAAAAGTACTTACATTTTGTCAGTATCGTCGGTGAAGCACAACTTCGTATAAAATATGGGGTATCTAACAGACGATCACAGTTGCTACTTTTGCTTGGATCTGATACGTTTCAATGTAGATTGTTTGACAATGAGAATTAGATGTTTAAGTGTTGGGATATTCAGGAAAATATCCCAAAAATTATCCTGTTAAGCCTAATGCTATCCTTGGACATGAAATGGTATCATCTTACTGGTCAATATTTATTTAACGTGTCATTTTCCTACTGGCTATTATTGAACAATGTTATTCTCTATTTTATGGTACGTTGTGGTATGCTTGACTGGTATATAAACCAAGTATGTTTGAAATATAATGATTCATATATCCGAGGCTGAAACTTTCGTTCTGGACTCAACTGGCTGGGTTAGACAGGGAAGCGAGACCAATCAGAACCCTAGGTCCTTCTACGTGTTTGCGCGTCTTTGGTCCGATCAATAATTCGCTACCCCTAATCAGCAGCATTTATATTTTTCACGTCGTAACATTAAGAAACTACATAACCTTCTTCTTTGTGTGCGGCCTAACTAAACATCTCCATGTAATAATTGAAACTTCCATACGAAAGAAGTTAGGAATGATGAATTGTCCAAGTAAGTTAAGATAAGGGCTATTGCGCAGTCGAAATAAAAAAATGACTGAATTTCATTATAAATCTGGATGTTCATTATTACCATCCAGTTATTCAACTAATAATTTTCCAATCAGTAGTCAATTCTAAATTACATACAGTGGATAAAGCGATGAAGGATATAAGTGAAGTGCCGATTGCAACAAATAAATGAATGAATGATATTCTATTCGTTCTGGATACAACATGTAAAGACTGCTCAAGAAATAATATTCAATTTGATTATATTACTGAGTGTTTCCAGTTCTGGAAGAGTGCTTCAGTTCACATCAAAAGTGTACAATTCCAGTTAATCTAAGCAACACAATTTAAAAGGAGAGCGTATCGGTATAGCAGACACTATAACAAAGTATCAACTGAAACAATCTAGATGTATTTTAGGATCTACATGGAGAATCAGCGAAAACGCATGAAAAACAAACACCTCGATAAAATATAATTAGTACAATCTCAAGCGAAAACAAAGGATCAATGAAATGTATGTCTAAAGGAATAGAGAAAAATGAATCAAAACCGTGTACGTGAAGTAATTTTCGTACACAGGATATTGGAAACAGATCTTATAGTACCTAATTTCAGTTTCTTGTCTTCAGTGGTTATCATATTAATTGGTTTCGTCGGAGGTTCTTAAGATACTATCTGCAAACCATTGACGATTGTATAGGCCACATGGACTATCAAATAACCTGTAAGCACTGGACGGCCGTTTCATCTTGTTGTGAGACCCCTTCGCAGTGCACAACTACGATGGCAGAAACAAGTAGCTCAGATATTTTGGCAGGCAACCTACATATTATAGTGATTTCAATAGTTGAAATCATGAGTCAATTTATGCTAGACCACCGTAGATATTAATATTTTACTGGTGTTTTTTTTGGACAACTGACATAGAAATAAGTCATAAGATCTTATGAATAAGGTTCAATTCTAGTTCATTTCAATTGACTATATAGGAAGAAGTAAAATATATAAGTCAGAACATGAAACATATTGTCAAGTATGTCATGTCATTCAAAATGATTTCTATGATTTCATCAACTTCACTTTTACTGAATGTAATCAATGTAATGGATTATTATTATACTATAAATTGTTACATAATATATGAAATTATGTAATTTATAGGGAAGAACTATGGGAAATAGTAACCAGTTATATAGTTTTCCGGTTGTTATCTTCTCATTATTGATTTTCACTGTGACTGGTGCTAAACAGAATCTATCTCAAAAATTAGAAACAGTACATCGTCTACATACATATTATAGAAATTCTCTACTACTTTGTAAAGTTCCATCACAGCCTCCAGCTTATGATATGGAAGTATTGGTAAGATTTATTAAGATTATTTTAATATGGTATATAATGAAGAATTATTACTTACTTATTAAACTATGCCTGTTAACAATCATGGAGGGGCAGATGACAACCACTAGCATTCTACATCTAGCTCTGCCCTAATCCTTCCTTTTCAGTTGTTTCCAGTTGCTATTGATTCTTTTCATGTTTGCTTCCAATTCTTGACGTGATGTGTTCTATGACCTTCTTGTTTTCTGTTTCCCTTCAGAATTCCAAATTAGCGCTTACCTTGAGATGCAGTGTAAGCGGTCAACGAATGTGGAGTATATTGTGTACACAATTGTTTATGAATACATGTACCATTTGATGATGGGTATAATAGTTCAGAAATATAAGTGTATCAAACAAACTCCATTCATTAAATGTAAATGTAACTCCAGTTTTAAAAAGCCCCAGAGGGGCTTCAGGTGGAGTTAGTAAGTTTCATTACCTCAGGATCAAACTTATTCTCAATAAATTCACTACTTAATAATCTTTCATTGACATTCTTAGACCTTTTGTTTCTTTATTTTTTTAGCGTTGGAATAAAAAACTAGCAAGAAATGCTCAACAAGTGGCAAATAAATGTGATTTAAATTTTGATTTAGTCAATGACAAACTATTGGAACAGTTTGAATCTGTAGGACAAAATGTAGCTGAAACGGATACAATCGAAAAGTAGGTAGATTTATTGTGTTTTCCGTTTGCAATACTATTACTACTACTACTACCACTATTACTACCACTACTCCTACACCTACTCCTCCTCCTCCCCCCACTACTACTACTACTACTGCTACTACTACTACTGCTACTACTGCTACTACTACTACTAATGATAATATTAATACAAATTATAATAGTTTTAATAATAATATGATATTTATTTAATAATTACAGTGCAATGGAAAATTGGTTCCGAGAATCTCATAATTATAATTACGAAGTAGATAAATGTAATGGAAGTTGTTCAAACTATAGACAAGTAAGTCATTGATTTAACTAGCACTTCGTATATATAAAACTTAAGTTTGATATTACTCTTCACTAATTACTAACTAGGAAAGATGTTAATAATCAAGGAAGTTATTTTCAGTAGTTAAGATCATGAGTCAATTCAAGCTAGATCATCATGGAAAACCTGGAAGCACTGGACTCCTCAGCAGTGCGCATTCACGATCCTAAAGTTAGACATCAACACCACTGGATGATGTCCGACTCAGTGTTCTATAGACTAGGCGTTCGCGTGCGAGTCCGAAGGCTCTGAGTTTGAACCCCGCGTGCGAGAACGTGGATGCACATTGCTGAGGAGACCCACACTGTCCAGTGCTTCCAGGTTTTCAGTGGTAGTCTAAACAAAAGCTTGATTCTGACCCATAAACTATTATTATACAATTTACCGTTCTTGCATTATGCTCAGTCTATGAATTACAGTCTCCCACATTTGCAGCTACTTTTGGCTAAATCTTGTACAAATGTTATTTTCTATTTTATGGTATGATATAGTCTCTTTGGTTTAGATATAAACCGAGTATGTTTGAAATACATGATTCATATCGCAGAGGGTGAAATTGATGTTCTGGACTCAACAGGAAGGGTTAGGCAGGTAGAAGGACCGATAAGGACTATAGACTGTTTATACGTCATTGATCCGGTCGACAAATCATTGTTGTCTAAATGGCGGTATCATTACGTTATAATTGTTAATAGGGGCACAATGCTACAAGTTATAACAGTCTTAAAACTTTATGCTTTCTTACTATCTGAATTCAAAAGACGTCGCTTTTTACCTTATTGTTAAGTATACCTCATTAAAAATAACTGAAACTATTGAAGTTTACCATCTATCTGATTCCGAAGTCTACGGAGGGATTATTTCGGCAAAACGATAATTTATGAACGAACCAACCAGATTTATGATAACAGGTCTGAAATTCTGACACTAAATTCATTCATCCATTTAGCTAAACAGAATCTTGGCATTATAGCTGATGTCAGTTTCTTGGTGATAACCCTTAATCTAACTCTCAACCTCAACCATCAATTGTAAATCATAATCATTCTTCTTCAGAGTGCTTTGTAACCCTCATTTAGCCTTGTACGTAGGTAAACAATCTTAAGGTCACTTTAGCGTCGCTCAAAGATTGTCCATAAATTATAGTCTCACCATTATTTCTTTTAAACAAGTGTTTACGATAATGTCAAATGTCAGAGTGATATTATTTAGCGTAACTTGGGGGAGGGGAGAGATAATGAATATCAACAGTATGAATATACACACACATACTTACTTACTTACTTACTAACTTACGTCTATTACTCCTAATGGGGCATAGGCCGTTGACCAGTATTCTCCACCCTACTCTGTCCTGAGCCTTCTTTTCTAGTTCTATCCAATTTTCATTCATTTTTCTCATGTCTGTCTCCATTTCCCGGCGTAATGTGTTCTCTGGTCTTCCTCTTTTCCTTTGGCCTTGAGGATTCCAAGTATGAGCTTGTCTTGTGACGCAGTTGGGCGCTTTCCTCAATGTGTGTCCTATCCACTTCCACACATACATAAACACATCTAAAGATGCAAACACGAGATCTAACTCAGTATTGATATAATTTAATTCGAATCACTCGATAATATTCAGTCATGAAATCTGAAAATCAAATAATTGGTCATTTCAATACTCTACTTCATTATGTAATCAAATGTTGAGCTTCATTGGAAGAATCCACCTGCATTGAGATTAACATGATCAAATTTTCAAATTGAAGTATTAAGATGATTTTAAAATTCCGAAGGAATTTCTATACATTATCAGTTTGTAGCGTGGAGTTGAGTCGTTGTTGACTATGATCGCCATTACAAGAAGGTTGCGTACCAGATATCAGAAGGCGATTGGAGGTTGTAGCGAGATATATTTGTTGACGATCTCGTGGTATCGAAAGAATACCGAGATTGTGCAAAGGAGTACAAGCGGAATCACTGACCAAACGTAAGTGCTTGCAAGTTCACAAGCAACGGAAGAAGGTACGTTTTTAGTACAGTTAAACAAACAAGTACAGCAAAACAATCACTGGTACAATTGGTTTCCATCAAACCCATCGCGTTCTCTTGATAAAAGAAGGTCACTACAAGTTCATGATCAACCCATGTATAAATAGACTCAAAAGCAGACTTGCATACACCTATATAACATTTGGATCAAATCAAAAGTTGTCCCAACAAAACCGATTATTCTGATCGATTTCAGTATATATCAATGAATCATTGACATTTATGCTCAAATTTAAGTAGTACTCACAAATGATTCATCAATCATGTATCAGAACTAATTCACCGGGATTACTGATCCTTCGTGCGAGAACGTGGATTCACATTGTTTAGAAGTTCCATACTAGGATCTAATGACCGTTCAGTGCTTCCATGCCCACAATGGTGATCTAACATCGATCAATTCATGATCTCGATCAAAATCTTAACAATCTTTATAACTCCATACTGATCATTTTCACCTGATTGTTCAAATCCTTAAAACTCAGATTCATTATCTTAGATGTTGTCAACCAGCTTCTTTTACTAATCTTTGAATTGTAGATGGTTTGGGCTCAAACTAAACATATTGGTTGTGGTCTTAATAAATGCAAAACAAAATTGATGATTGTCTGCAATTATTCTCCATCGTAAGTAATCAGAAAAAATACGTATTTTATTCTTACTACTGATATATTTTGTAAGTAGTTAAACTGTATTTCATATCACAATTGATTGATCACTAGATGGTGACCAATGTCATATTTGTCAAGTCCGTATTAGTGCAGATCGAATGCTATCGACCAAGTTGCAATATGGCCACCAGTCTAGGTGACTCGACACTGCGTGTACTATTGTGAGATTAAATGGTGGTCTGAGGTAGTCGACAGGAAACCCTGGACTCGGGTTTCGTGCTACTTGGCACTCGTCAGCAAGGTGTACCTGTAATCTTGAGGGAACCGGTGCTTGAGACCTGGATAGCTTAGTGGTAGCGTCTCTGACTGTGAAGCTGGGTGACACGGGATCGAATCCGTCAGGGAGCACCAGTACCCTTAAGATTACAAGTACACCATGCTGATGAGTGCCAAGTAGCACGAAACCCTAGTCCAGTGTTTCCTGTCGACTACCTCTGACCACTATCTAAACGTATTTCATAATTTCGTCTCATGTATTGAATTTAGAATAATAATTGAAAACATAGAGGACATCATAGATCGATTTCACTTTAATCTAGAACTTCTGATCAAAACACCATGAATAATACCATCACGAATCGAACCCATAACCTCGATGATTGATAGTGAACGCTTCATAACGATTAGTTAACGCCTAAATGTCAATATTTCTAGCTTCAGTTAGTTCACTATATTGTGTAACTTTCTGTAATCAATGTGAAACCGACTATTTATTATCTCTATATTTATAACTTTAGAATATGATAAAGAAGCTATTGTTTCGCATCTTTTTTCATTATCAAAAAGAGATCCCTTCGATGTTCTTAATGTTTTGAATGGGAATTATCTGTCAGTTGAAGAAAGAAAAAAATACCAATTAGACTAAATGTAACAACTTTACGGTACATCATTCTTGCTCACTATGAGTTCATAAAGTTCAAGATTTAAATACATATATTATCCCATGATGAAGAATAATAGATCCCCCTCTTGAATTTAGTTACATAAACCACATAGGAAAGATATCAAACTATATAAAACTTTCACTTGGTATTGTTTAGCTTGTATCTTCTCATTGAGGTATAAGACTGTAATTGATCAATTCCAAATAGGACAAAATGCGCGTCCTGGATTCCACTGCTAGTCACTATCCATTATTGCTTACAAATAGCTATAGAAAACTTTGATTGAAAATGTCATCTAGTAGCCCCCCCCTTAAAAATATTCTCCCTTCTTATCTTTAGATAATTGTTTTGAATTGATTTCTCTTTGGTATATTACTTTTTGTAGAGCTGATGATAAAGGTAAACCTTACGTAATTGGCGATCGAAGTCAATGTGCACGACAAGATTAGAAGTATTGAAAACTCGACAAATTCATCTTTTTTTTTAAAACTATCTATATTAGTCGTTGATTAACTATTTTCTCAATTCCTTTTTTATGTCCAATATATATGTATGAAACTTTATTGTTGATAATTATGCCATGTGGTAGTAGTCATAGTCGACGTCCTCGTCGTCGTCGTCGTCGTCGTCGTCGTCGTCGTCGTAGTAGTAGTAGTAGTAGTAGTATTAAACTTCACACAATTGAAGAAAAGCTATTGTGCAAACATTGTTTATGACCAGTATCAACATCAAAATGTAGAGTGTTAGTTAAGCTCTTATTTACCTCCTACTTTGATGATCAACCTTCATCTCATAAATCAAAAGAGTTATTAAATGGCGGTTATACATAATCAATAGCATACCGCGACGTTTCATGTCATTTGATATTCGTCAGCAAAGGGAATGATGCTTAGTTGTTACAGTGAGAAAACCCAAATGAAAAACGAAATTTTTCTTCTACAAAGTACTACTGTTATTACAAAACATATGTAAGTTATTGAAGAAACACGTTTGTTTATAGGGTCTCCATACCATTTTACTCTGCGAAACTAATTTGTGGACGACCTTTGAAGGAATCTTAAGTGACCTTGAGAAATGTTAGCCAATCAGCAAACAGTCAGTATAGAGTGAAAATATGTTATACAAAACTAAGGAAATAAAGTGGATACACTTCTTGTACGTGGTTCATAAACTTATCAAGGTTAGAAAGATGTTCACAGGTTCTAAAATCGTAATACATGCAGTGGAGGAAATCATCCGTACGGCTACAGAACAGTCGGCCTCTGGAGCCATGATAAAGTGTCGAAAACTCTTTCAGACTCGAACACATAGCTTCAATATTGTTTATGTGCACTCCGGTTGTTGAGTGCATAAAATGCTACTTGTGGATAACGACACAATGCACATAACCAAGACTATGTAGGAGCCTGTACGCTCTTCAAACATCCGTATATATTGTAGTACCTGGCTGCAGCCAGTGTTACTGGTGTTTTTATTATCCAGTTTGCGATAATCTTCGTAATTTACCTTAGTTAGCAATTATATATGGGGTTTTCATCACGAACTGACATCAGCTACAATGCCAGAAATCTATTTAGCCAAATAGATGAAAGGCTTTCGCGTTAAAATCCGAGATCTATTATCTTATACCTGATTGATTCGTCCACAAATGATAATCTCGCCATTTTATTTGTTATAGCCGATCAATGATCACGTTTTGTACAAAATTCCTTGTGAACCGATCGTACATTATCATTAAGCACTGAAGTTGGCGCCGTAACCTTGAAATCTCTAAAACCCTTCTGATTGGCGCACCCATAAATTACAGTCTCGCCCTTTACTCTTTAACATATATGATTAAGAAACTGGATGCTTTCTGAAATGGTTAAATAACAATGCTACTTGTTCAAAATAATTGAGATGGAGTCAGTTACTGAATATTTGTAAGTAGTATATTGTGTTATCCGAAAATAACAAAACATGAAAGAAATAAAGATCTCAATCAGGGAGGGATTTTGTGGACATTGTAGTAATTTAATAGTTGAATTCATGAGTCAATTGAAACTAGACCACCATGGAAAATCTGTAAGCATTAGACAGCTGTTTCATTCTAGTATTGGATCATGAATGAGAACTGCTGAGGAGTCACATACTAGGACGAAACGGCCGTCCTGTACTTCTAGGTTTTCTATAATGGTCTAGCTTCAATTCACTGATGATTTCAACTATTAAAATAAAGATCTGACATTAAAATGGATAGAAAACTGAGATATTTTACATTATAGAATAAATATTACAGTTAATTGGCTTAATATAATTGGATAAGCTCATGAGAATAGTAAGTATGGTTTAGAATTGTCTCATTAGTTGAAGATCACAATTGACATGATTCAACATCATAATAAAGTCATTTCTAGAAACTTAGTTTGATGAACAGTTGTACCATTCTCTAATCTATCCGTAACTAAGCAAATATCAACGATGATGATGTTGTGCAACTTAGATGGATTTCTATCTTCTGGGTGTAGTGTTCTATGGGAGATAGGTAAACATATCACATCCCATGTTAGTTACGAGGTACTAAACGATATATGTTATTAGTTGAAACTATTGAAGCCCCAAAACGCCCTGGTACGGCCGAGAGTGGGGAGAGTCCGCTCTCCCTCTCGAAATGCTCTCACATGGCCACGCGTATATACAGTGAGAACATATATAATAATAGTCCATAAACAGGTCCTAGCGGTTACTATTCATCTATCCTTCGTTCGGATATAACACTATGGATCTTTCTATGATCGGAATCTTATATATAATATAAATTGATTGCACACTATCGACATTAGCCTACTCAAAATAATTGATAAGTAGTATAATTATTTTTTACGAAATTGGTTACCTTCAAACTGTTGGGGATGTTAGATCCCCAGAACTCACTTGGTAATTCTATTTTTTTCTAAAAATTTGTATTTCTTGTTTCCGGGCCAAAAGTGCTCTATTTTTATTCATGTTGTATCTCCCACTTACGAGGATCTTAAACGCTATTGGTTCGTTGTATCCTTTAGTGTGCTATTTTGTAACGATTCCTAAGAACAATTTTCTTCTGTATATACATATACTTACTTACATACATACGAATGTTACTCCCCGTGAAGGAGCGTAGGCCTCTCACCAGCATTCTCGATCTAACTCTGTCCTGGGCAATCCTTTCCGTTGCTATTTGACTGGTCTTCTCGGTCTTCCACGTTGTACCTATAAAAATTGTTACTCTGGTTGTTAGAAAGGTCATCGGACTCGTGGCTTCCGAAGGAACTCGGCTTTCACCATGAGGCGTCATAGTTCTTCTAAATGAAGACCTTCTAACTCCCAGGGTAGAGTTTAAATGGTTTGAATTATTTTTCTTCTGGTTAGCGCTAACTCCATGCCCAACCCTCCTCCTTTACCAGGGCTTGAGACCGTCAGTAACTCTAGAAGAACTACAGGCGAAGTTATATATATATATATAAGTTTGATTTGTGCCTGTTATTATTGCTTGTGTTTTTGGCTGCTTGTGAAATATATATCCCTCTTTCGAACTTGGACTTCTTTTTCTAGTTAGCGGGGTTTGGACGCGTCGAGATAGCTTGTTTATCTGTCATTGTATCACAGAGTCTTTGTTTCCGTTCTCAGATATAGAGTGAACTCTTAATCTCTTCAAATATAGCACAAACATTTAAACAAAGTCAAAATGACAATGTTTGCAGGATGTGATGAATCAGTTGTGTTTTGTTGCTTTCTCTTTAGTTATACACTAACTGATATGTTTAATTATTTCCAATCATTAAGAAAATGTTAAGCATTGCAGTTATAACAAAGAGGATGCTTCTTATAATTGTTTACAATGACTGGTCTAAGGTGTTTAGATCGATTTATTACGTAATACAATGAATGTTTTGAAAGGGAAAGAGAACGTATTAGTTACATTCACTAGATGGTTGATACAGTGGTACAATTAAAAGTTATCATATGAGAAGGTTACGCTGTGCCAAACAACCCCCTCCCCCCAAAAATAACAACTATATGTCATAGGTTAAGAATTGGACTCCCTTCTTAGGGCTTACATACATATACCCAAATGAGTGCTTAAGCGTGTGATTTGGTTTAGCTCAACAAACTTCATTCTAAACTCTTTGTCTATTCACTTAGTATTCAGTTGACGTTGGAGATTGTGCATAGAAAGTGTGTGTAAAACATTATTAGTCTTGGACACTGCACATCATAACAGTTATGATTATGATTAGTTGCAGAAAACAGAGATCAATATATTATTAAGGTAGTTGAAGATCAACTATTGAACTCCTTTTAAGTACTGGTGATAATGATTGGTCGTGTGCTTAGTCAGATTAGTAGATATTTTCACAGATTGAAATCATGAGTCAGTTGAAGCTAGACCACCATTGAAAACCTGGAAGCACTGGACGGCCGTTTCGTCCTAGTATGGGACTCCTCAGCAGCGCGCATCCATGATTCCGCACCACGCGGGGCTCGAACCCAGAACCTACTGGCTCCGTGCGCGAGCACTTAGCCATTAGACCACTGAGCCGGCGTCCAACGGTGTTAATGTCTAACTTCAACCAATCCACAAAGTTGCGCCACTGCTGAGGAGTCCCATACTAGGACGAAACGGCCGTCCAGTGCTTCCAGGTTTTCAATGGTGGTCTAGCTTCAACTGACTCATGATTTCAATCTGTGAAAATTTCTAAAAATCTCCACAAACCCCTTCAGATTAGTAGATAGTCTGAAAACAATTAGATGAGTTGTATATCCTCCCATCCTTACTATTATTGTATTGTGTTCATTTTTGGTGTGGAAACGTATATACATAATTTTCAGGCTAATCACGTGTTCTTGATCTGAGTTGTGTTGAAGTCCTGTAGAATAGACACTGGGTGAGAATCTAGTGTAGATATTGGTCTAAGGTAAATTAACGTCCCATTCGTGTAGACGTTGAAAACCGTATGTTATAACAAGTACAAAAGTCCAGTTTAAAGTTTATAATTGCTATGACCTCTGAGAATTTTAATAATATGGAAGTGGACTGTTTATCGATAACTCTGAAGAATTCACTTAATCCACGTTATTCTTCGTGTCTAGTAGGTGGAGAAGTATAATAGGCAATTTTCTCTTGAAAAGCGTAGAGATTATGAAATACGATTAGTTACGATCTGCTAATATTAGTGGAAGCATTTTCAATCATAAAGATGAAACCCGAATATTAATCCCACTTTATTTGAAACAAGTTCAGAAAGTTTAGATCAACTTATCGTTCCTTACATTTCCAATATAGTGTTGTAGAGATTGTTGGTTTTAATTAGAATTGCGAACTGACCATTTCTACAAATGTCGAAAACTCGAAAGCACTAGATGGCCATTTCATCTTGAATAGGTTCTTAATTTCAACTGGAATCCTGAGCGTGAGTCCCAATTGTGTGGTCTGCGCTGTTGAGAAGTCTCTTACTGGAACGAAACCATCATCCAGCTCTTCTACACTTTTAGTGGTTGTATAATTTGAATCGATTTGTGATATCAATGAGATCCTCATATTCTTTCTAACACTTTTTCTATATTACACTATGTGGTGACAACCCAGATCGTGAAATTTGATGATGAGAGTTCAAATCCCATCAATTTCTTCAACACTGAGGGTATGCGTTGCTAATACGTACTTACTAGCACAAAACATCGGTCCAGGAGAGGGATTCCTGTTGACTATATCTAGAAACCTAACATTACAATCTATTGCATCTCATGTCAAGTAACTTAAGCCAAATCCACATTTCAACTTGATAGATAAATTTTGAACAGCATCAAAGGGCTGAACAAACATGATATTAATTATCGCTTAGTGATCAATAAACTTAAACAGTACAACTTTGATCTAGGATAGACGGGATGTAGCTGATAGTAGAATTAAGGACCCACATTTCGCCCTACTAGAAACTAAGATAAATCTGTATTCCAGAGTTCATGCTCACTCGAGGACTCAAACCAGGTACCACTTGTTCCAGATTCCATTATGTTATCCACTTAGGCTTTGAGTCGAGATCTTCACTTACTTGTTCAAGGGTTTTGAAATCAAATCCTGGATTTCATTGCTAGCCACATTCCGTTTATTCTATATTAACTTGTTTCATAATATCTATATTGAAACAATCCGCACAGGATACAAATACGAAAACCAAAACTGATCAAATCTCAGTCAAGCATACTAACAACGGAATAATCCGAACCCTTTTACTTCTTCTAAATAGTCAAATTAGGTCATGTTCACAGCATCAGTCGAGTGGCAAAGCCACTACAACGACACCAATCCAACGACCCCGCTAAACCATTCAGTCTGTAGTAGCAACTGGTGGTGTGTTCAAAGGGCAGGGACATAATTAGCACAAGCTTACGACTTGCACTTACTAGCAATCTCTCGTTCACGGGGAATAAATTGACGTGTGATCTGTTAACTTATTTCATATTATTATATTACTTGATTGATTTCGGTTATATTACTGAACTACTGCTTGCTGTGCGCCGTTATCAGACTAAAGAGTGAACTAGAAAAAGAGAATGCGTTATAGACCAATAGAGTCTAAGATAATCACAGGATAAAATTCAAGGTCAGTCTTACTGGTAGAACCTTAAGACGCCAATATGAAAACCGAAAGTCAGATAGGGATTTTGTGGATATTATAATAATTTAATAGTTGAATTCATGAGTCAATTGAAGCTAGATCACCAATGAAAACCTGAAAGCACTGGACGGTCGTTTCATCCTAGCATGGGACTCTTCAGCTGTGCACATCCACGATCTCGTACGTGGGATTCGAACACTGGACCGATCTGTCCCACACGAGAATACTGTCACTTACGAGTTGTTCTTTTTTGACAACTTAGTACTGTAAATGTGAATAGAAATAAGAAGTTACATAACAACTTATCAAATTGTTTATTAATTTCGAAATCTGTATTGCTGCATATTCATACAAGTACTTCTCTCATTTATTCATAGTTCTTATTAAGCTAATTCAAACTTAATATTCTGCATCATCAACATCATCGCAATTTTCTTGAGTGCCTTTTTCATACGGTTGTCTATCTTCTTCAGCTCTATAAATATTTAATAATGAAACAACATGTCAGCTATTTCAATATGCATAGACATATATATATAAAGGACAACTATTGAAAATGCAAGGAGGACAGGTAACGAAAATAATACCAGTTATATGTGCATCATATCGTTGTCCACAACCGCCATTTTGTGGACCCAACAACCGGAGTGCATACTAACAATACTGAAGCTATGTGGTCGAGGCTGAAGAAGTTTAGCATACAACGGACAGCTGAGAACCAATTAGATGATTTCAACTTTACAGATGACCTATCCCTCCTACCGCATACACATGAACGAATGCAGATAAGGACAGCCAATGTAGCAGCAGTCTCTGCATCAGTAGGCCTCAACATGCACAAGAGGAAAACCAAGGTCCTCAAATACAACACGGAGAACAGCAATCCTATCACTCTTGATGGTGAAACTCTGACAGACGTGGAATCCTTCACGTACCTGGGAAGCATAATCGACTAACGTGAAGAATCCGATGCAGACGTAAAGGCGAGGATTTGCAAAGCAAGGACCGCATTCATACAATTGAAGAACATATGGAACTCAAAACAACTATCTATCAACCAATATCAAATTGAGAATCTTCAATACAAACGTCAAGACAGTTCTACTGTACAGAGCTGAAACTTGGAGAACTACAACAACCACCATCAAGAAGGTACATGTATTTATAAATGGTTGTCTAAGCAAGATACTCAACATCCATTGTCTGGATACTATCAGCAACAGCCTTCTCTGGGAGAGAACAAACCGGCTTCCAGCTGAAGAAGAAATTAGAAAAAGACGATGGAAATGGATAGGACATACATTACGCAAATCGTCAAACTGCATCACGAGGCAAGCTCTAACTTGGAATCCTGAAGGGAAGCGGAAAAGAGGAAGGCCAAAGAACACATTACGTCGGATAATAGAAGCAGATCTGAAAAGGATGAATAACAACTGGAATGAGTTGGAAAGGATAGCTCAAGACAGGGTTGGATGCAGAATGCTGGTGAGAGGCCTATGTTCCTTTGCGGGGAGTAACAGGCGTAAGTAAGTAAATATCATACTCATGTAAACCATATAAAAGAAGTGTATCCACTTTGACTCTTTGGTTTTGTAGAATATATTTTTACTTTATACTAACTGTTTTCTGATTGGCTAATATTTCTCAAGGTAACTTAAGATTTATTCAAAGATCGTCCATAAACAATAGTCTAGCCAGTGACAAAAGATATCCTTATGCATTCAATTAGTTAGCTACAAGGTACGAACAGGCATATATACTCATTAGTCCAAGTTGTTCCACCTCATTAGCACAACAAGATAAACATCAAACTCATGGAAGTGGTCACTTTAATGGCTACTTACTGACTTAATTACTTACGCTTATTTCTCCTAATGGTAGTAATATATAAAAGATTGATTGTGTATAAGGATATAGTACAAAGAGAATGATATAAGGCAATTTTAACCTCACAGTTTTAGGTAATCCTTATGCGTTACATGTATCTATTTATGTTCTCTAACCAATCAAAGCATATTTCTACTGGATATACTACTAACAAACTGTAAAAATAAATAAAAAAATATGTAAGGTAGATACTACTTATTACTACTTATAACTTACGCTGGTGAATAATTGCATACTACTAAAAATCTTTGGCCACATTTTTGTACACCACAACCAATTTCAGTTTCTTCACCTTTTACTATCTATAATTGTAAAATTAAATGTGTTTAACACTTTGATATAAATATCTACTGAACAATAGATATAATCATAAATTATCAGAAGGAGTTGAAGCTAGATAACCATGGAAAACTTGAAAGCATTGGATGGTCGTCTTGTCCTAGTATGAAACTCCTCAGCAGTTTGCAACCACAATCTCACCCCGCGAGACTCAAACCCAAGACCTAATGGTCTCGCGCGCGAGCGCTTAACCTCTAGATCATTAAGCCAGCCAGCATCCGACGGTGTAAATGTATAACTTTAACTAATCCATCAAATTTTGATACCGTCTACCATTGTCTTCAGTGAGTTACTATTTCAAAACAGACTCGGTTGAACTCTAATGGTCACTGCTTCTCATTAGAAGTTCAGGAAATAGGAACTAGATTTAGGGTTTTCATCACGAACTGTCATAATCTATAATGCCAAAATGGTATTTGGTCGAATAGATTTTGCGTCAAAATCCAAGACTCGTTATCTTAAATCTGATTGGTTCGTAAATGAATTATAATCTTGCCATTTAATCAAGTTATATGCTTCTTATATACGTCCGTATTCACTCAAGAGTACATTCAAGATCATTATGGTCACTATTATTTGATAGCCAATGATAATCAACTGTGTATCTAATATAGGATACCTATATTTATGCACGAAATTGAGCAACGAATCCTCGGTACTTCCATATGTGTAAGTATGGACCTTTGGACACAATGTTAGTAATCTAAGGGTTCTTTAGCTCATCACCATGTAAAAGGTCCTGGGTTCAGTCTACTATAAGTTCATTGGTGTATACTAATGAATAGTTTAAATCTAGACCAATATAAGATGCTATTACCTACCTGGTATTCAAGAATAATTCAACTAGTTTTAGTCAGGAACTTCTATCTGCAGTTTGTACTGATGATGTCGTTCAGAAGAACGACGAAAGCTCCACGATCAAACCATCCAACTCAGAGAACAAAACTCTATCAACTTCAGATGAACCTAATTACACCACACTGTCTAGGCTAATAATATCTCTATTTAAGATGGTTACTTGAAATGTTATTGATGAATCATAACTAGTGTAGTTCAATCATCTTAAGAATCAGACAGTTTCAATTGATAATAATAAAGAATTGAACAATTAGAAAATAATTTAATAGTTGAATTCATGAATCAATTGAAGTTAGACCACTATTAGAAAACCTCAAAGCACTGGACAGCTGTTTCGTCCTAGTATAGGACTCCTCAGCAGTGCTCATCCACAATCCCATCTCGCGACAAAATATTTCAAATAATATTTGAATTGAATGACAATTCTATTTATTACCAACACTTACCTGTTTATACTGCATACATGTATCATTGCATTTGTTATCAATAAAAGAATAGCTCTTGTATTCAACAAACCAACTGGCTACTGCTCTAAAAACAAAATAAAAGATCAATATGGGGGTTGTGGAGATTGTTAAGTTTTGGTTGAGATCATGAATCAATTGATGTTAGACCGCCGTTTGAAACCTGGAAGCACTGGACGGCCGTTTCGTCCTAGTATGAGACTCCTCAGCAGTGAGCATCCACGATCCCGCACCCCGCGGGATTCGAACCCAGGACCTACTGGCTTCGCGCCCGTCCAGTGCTTCCAGGTTTCCAACGGTGGTCTAACATCAATTGATTCATGATCTCAACCAAAAATAAAAGATCAAGTTGAGAATCAGGGACTAGTTTAAGTAACTTAATATCGTAATGACTTTGTTTGAATGTATGAAATCCTATTCCACATAGGTTTCATGTTGATTGACTAACGGAACATGATCAACACTAGCTAATTATATTACTCAATGATCAATCAATATTGATAATTCAGTTCAACAGCAAACCAAACGTAGCAGTAATAGATCAATAACAACGTCTCAGATCATGAAACTATGTAACTAGGGTTCACATTCATCAGAGGGGTATTTCCTTCAAGATTTCACATTTGTCTTGATTGTGAATGTTAATGAGTACGAAATTTATTATTGACATTACCCTCCAATTATCCTCAACTAATCAACAAAAGAAACTTACTTTTCAATTGTTGGACTATCAGCAATATTTTGTGCTACTGTACCAAATTCATCAAAATTCATATCACTTGGACTATCATAAGAGTAATCACATCGACTAGCTGAAAGTTGAGCTTTTTCTGCTAAATATGTATTCCATTTCTGTAAAGTAAGACAACGGGGGAATATTGATAATAACAATCAATACAAAGTACTAGTCAGATAGATATAATTGAGAAGATTGTTATGATTATTTAAATGGATTTATAATGATGGTCGATATGTATCGGATAATAGATATATGTTCACTTCTCTCATAACCTTATTGTCTCGCTACTTAACTCATGACCTTGAAAGTTTATACTTAGGGAAGATCACACTATTTGTAAGTAGTTTCACGCAATATCAAACAACAATTCAAGATAGATATCCTGAAGTTCTAGTGAAAAGCCGTGATCAGTGGAGTTTAATCGTGTCTAATGTGAAGCAGTTACTGACTGAAGATAATGGTGGATGGTGGCGCAATATCATGAATTGGTTAGAGTTATACATTAATGCCGTTAGATACCGTCTCTGTGGTTTCGAGGTCAAGTGTTAGTGCACAAGACTGAAGGTCCTCAGTTCAAGTCTGGCGCACGGGATCGTGGATGCACACTGCTGAGGAGTCCCATACTAGGACGAGACGGCCGTCCAGTACTTCCAGGTTTTCCATTACACAGTAAGAATACAAGTTATGAGATATTTCTTCATAATTAATTCTTCATGATTAAAATACTACTTTAATGAAATAATTCATCAAATCAGAAAGGTCTTGAACTGTTGATGAGTAAGTTAAGTGTTATTGAAGAGGAGAGGGTAAGTGTCATCTACTGGTTAGCAGAACCATAAAGGAATACTTTATTTTGATGGTTCTGAAATGCAAACTCGGCTAGATGTGGTCGTGACAACCTCTGAACCTGATGTTAAAGTTCAATGGACGGAAATAAGTGGGATAAAACTAAGTTTGATATATTGATAGTCTACATTTTTTCAGCTACTCCTTACATTATGGTAAGGTAGTATCGCTTTATATCCTGGTTGGTTGAGAGAAACACCCTCAGACCTTAAGTTCACTGTTCTAAACCTATTTTCTCTCTCTCTCTCACTCTAACTGCTCTACTTGGAATGGTAGAACTTAAAGCGATAAACTTTCCAGTCAATATCACTCTTTTGAGTCATAAAAAATACATAGATATATCCGCTATTTTAAGGTAGCAGATGCCATGTACTTACTAAAAGCCAATCGTTTTTCAGTTTATATTAATGTATAATGAAATCACCATTTGAATTACTTTAGATTTTAAATGAACTCAATCAGTATTTAAATAATAAATATAGAATCTCTTAAAATACTCTAATAGTTGAATTCACGAGTCAGTTGAAGCTAGAGCACTTAGGAAAACCTGGAAGCATGAGCCCCAGCATTGGATTCCTGATCAGTACACATCCACGATCCCGTCCCACGAGACTCGAACTCAGAACCTTTAGTCTTGCACGCCAAAGTCTAAGCTCCAAACCACTGAGCCAAACAAAAGACAGTCGTTTCGTCCCACCATTGAACTCCTGATTAGTGCTCATCCACGATTCCGTCCGACGAGACTCGAACTCAGAATCCTCTGTCTTGCACACAAATCCCTAACCTCTAGATCACTGAACTAAACAGAAGACAGCCGTTTCGCCCCACCATTGAACTCCTCATCAGTGCTCATCCACGATCCCGTCCTGCGGGATTCGAACCCAGGGCGTTCAGTCTTACACGTAAATGCTTAAGCTCTAGATCATTGAGCCGAACAAAAAGACATCACCTAGACAACATCAACATCAAAAACAAATGCACAACTTACTAATTTTGACATACGTTTTGCTGGAGGTTGATTTGGCATTTGACAAAAACGTATTGAATTACGATAATATTTATGTAATTGAAATACTTCACGTACTTCTTTAGGTAATTTTAATTTTTTACATTGACATAGAATAATAATAAAGAATAATAAAATAACCATAATGTTGATACATTTAAGACTATGATTGTTATTCATTGTAATAACATGTAAATAGGTGTATACAAATAGATTGTAATGTGTATTATGTTATTTATACTTTAAGTAAAGCCAATATCATTGATTCAATTACGACGTAATACTTATGACATGTTGTCATTATTGTTGCTACGTAATACATACATAGATAGATATATGAAGAGAGATAAGGTTAATAAATGACAAATGATTTACTTGTCAGATTACAATAAAATTGAGAGGAGAAACCCAATGATTAAAAAAAAGACTTTATCAGAAAAGGGGGAGGTTGTGGAAATTGTAGTAATCTCCACAAGACCCATTCTGATAATAATCACCTGCTCACTAGTGATTGACTTTGGGAGATACTCCTGGAGTTCTAGTGAGAAGCCGTTACCAGTGGAGTTCAACCAGATCTGTTGTGAGATAGGAACTCACTGATGACAATGGTGTACGGTGGTGCAACTTCGTGGATTAGTTGAAGTTAGACATTAACACTGTTGGATACAAGCCGGCTCAGTGGTCTAGTTGGTTCAGCGCCTGGCGCGAGACTGATAAGTCCTGGGTTCGAATCTCGCGAAGTGCGGGTCGGTGGATGCGCAATGCTGAGGAGTCCCATACTAGAACGAAACGGCCGTCCAGTGCTTCCAGGTTTTCCATGGTTGTCTAACTTTAATTGACTCATAATTTCAAGGAGTGAAATTTCTAAAATCTCCACAAAACCAATTCCGATAGTAATTTAATAGTTGAATTTTTTAAGTTTATTAAACCTAGACCACGATGAAAAACTTGGAAGTAGTGGACAGTCGTCTCGTCCCAGTATAGGACTCCTCAACAGTGTTTATTCACGAGATTCGAACCCAGGACTTATTGGTCTTATCTGTAAATGCTTAATCTCTAGAACACTAAGCTGATATCTAACGGTGTTAATGTAAAACTTCAACTTATGCATGAAATTACGCGTGAGAACGAAAGTTCTGGGTTGGAATCCTACGAGCGGGATCATGGATGCGCACTGCTGAGGAGTTCCATACTAGGATGAAATGGTCATCCAGTACTTCCAGGTTTTTCATGCTAGTCTTACATCAATTGATTCATGGTCTCAATAAAAAATTTAACAATCTCCACAACCCCATACTGATATTTATATAAGAATTAACATTTTCATTTTAGTGGTATAGACTCTTTCGCTTATCGATCAGATATTTTTCCGCTTTACATTCACTTTTTCACTACTCACATAGGAACATTATTAATATAAATAACTTTTGAATGTAATTTTATAGTTTATGTGAAAGGATTTGCATATCCCCGTTGTTGGTATTAAGAGCTGTATAATGACTTGAATAACATAAACCAAATATTTATTATAGTTATTGGTCTGGCTGTTTACTACAACTACGGAAATAACGGCCAACTTATATTTATAAGCAAAGATGGATGGTAGCTAACAGTGGAATCCAGGACGGGTGTTTCATCCTATTTTGGTCACATAAACTGGATGTACCTGCATTTCAGAGTTGATGTTCACTGCGGTGCTTGAATTCAGTACCATTCGCTTTGAATGCTATCGCGTTGTCCACTTAGTCACTGAGTCCTGATAGCCACTGCATTGCATAAGGCTGTATATATATTTATAACTCAAGAACATCTGGAACTCAAAACAACTGTCTGTCAACCAACACCAAGGTCAGGATTTTCAATATAAATGTCAAGACAGTTCTACTGTATGGGGCAGAAACCTGGAGAACTACGTAAGCCATCATCTAGAAGATACAGGTGTTTACTAACAACTGTCTACGCAAAATACTTCGGATCCGTTGGCCAGGCACTATTAGCAATAACCTACTATGAGAGAGAACAAATCAGATCCTAGCAGAGGAAGAAATCAGGAAGAATCGCTGGAAGTGGATAGGACACTCAATGAGAAAAGCACCAAACTGCGTCACAAGGCAAGCCCTCACATGGAATCCTCAAGGCCAAAGGAAAAGAGGAAGACCGAAGAACACATTACGCTGGGAAATGGAGATAATTTTGTTTTTGATTATAACCCTGAAGAAGTTCAGACAAATTTGATGGACAAGATGGTGAAATTATTTAAATTTCACAAATAATAATCTTTCTAGTGTTTTACAAATTTTATTGATTATCCTTTCTATGTTAAAATCTTAACTTTATTGTCTGTGATGATCTTGGATACAATACTGTCGATCTTATGGTAGTGATCTTTCATCAAATCTTTCCTTGTATTCAACTGCGAATAATCCATTAGATAAAAAGATATCTTCCACCAATTAAAGTACTGTGTGAATACAATCTTTGGTCAAATTACCTTCTCATTGACAAATGAGTTTGAGAATTCCTAATGTTTTTGAGTCAATCATCTCGTCATAGAATCCATCCTACATTATTTCAGCTGCTAATTATACTTTATATTCTGGTTAGTGATTTTTTTGGTAAAGTTGTTTCTTAAGGGATGGAGTTGCTGAACACACTCTCAACCCTCCTCCTTTACCCAGGATTGGGACCGGCGGTAGTCCTAGAAGAGTTAAAAGTGTATCGTCGTTGAACAATCATTTGAATGGAACAAGTCCATTTACATCAATTTCCTTGACAATGAGTATGCATTTGACAGTGTGGATAGGAGTAAGTTATGGAAACTTCTTCGACACTATGATTAACAGAGAAAATTGTCAATCTCATCCGGAATTCATACGACGGACTATAGTGCAAAGTCGTGCATGAAGGACAGCTGACAGACTCATTCCTAGTAAGGATAGTAGTGAGACAAATCTGTCTACTCTTTCTTCTGGTGGTCGACTAGAATATGAAGACCTCAACATCTAACGTGTAGCACGGAACACAATGGATAGGTTAGATGCAACTAAACAATTCGGACTTTTCAGATAAACTGGATCTTATATCCCAAACACATGAACAAATGAATGTCAAGCCAAACAGTGTGGCAGCAACATCTGTCTCAATAGGCGTCACCATCCACAAGAGAAAAAGCAACATTCTCAAATACAACAAAGAGAACCAATATCAATGTCACAATCTTCAATACGAAAGAGGGGGGCTTGGGCAATGGGTTAGCAACCTCATCTCGTAGAAAATTAACTCTCTAAAGGCAAACGTTAACCATAATTCATCACTATTTCTTATTCATTAGTATGTTATAATGACTACTAGCTCTATTGAACTAAATGTTTAGTTGAATTCACAATACAATGACATAAATGTGCCAATTAAATAGAATTCCAATAAGATTACTTAACAGAAATGAAAATCAATCTGTCAACAACACAACTCCCCACTTTTAAGTATAGATTGAAGCTTATCACTGTGTGCTTTGTATTCAAATATGTTAATCTAAAACCAAAGGAAGTAGAACATTCATTATTTCTTCAATAATCTTGTTATTTACCAGATGATTTGTACATTAATTTTGAATGTGTAGATAAGTGTGGATGGGTGTATGTGTAGTTATTTCGAGGATAAAAGAAAAGGGCTTTCTCATGTTACTTAGTTCTAATTGAATCCAAATAGAACTCAATCTTTGACTATTAATGTCTTCAAATTAAATCAATCGCCATGACAACTATTCAATAATACTATCATTGGGATCGTTATGAACTCATTTTGACATAAGCTCTTGGAATTTGAGTGCAAATTAGTAACTGATGGATTGAAGAGATACAAACGCCAAGGTGAGAATCGTGAAACCAAGCACAGCATTCCTATAGTTGAAGAACATATACAACTCGAAACAACTCTCTGTCTCAACCAATACCAATGTCACAATCTCCAATATGAATGTCAAAACAGTTTTATTGTATGGAGCTGAAATGTGGAGAACTATCACTACGATCATCAAGAAGATACAAGATACTCAATATCCGTTGGCCGGATACCATCAGTAACAACCTACCATGAGAGAGGACAAATCAACTTCCAGTTGAAGAGGAAATTAGGAAAAAGATGATGGAAATGGATAGGACATACATTATGGAAATCACCAAACTGTATCACGAAGTAAACGCTAACTTGGAATCGTGAAGGAAAACGGAAAAGCGGAAGATCAAAAAACACAGTATGTTAGGAATGGAAACAGACATGAACAGGATGAATAAGAAGTGGATAGAACTGGAAATGACTGCTAAGGACAGAGTTGAATGTAGAATGGTGGTGAGCGGCCTATGTTCCTTCACGGGAGGTAACAAGCGTAAGTAAGTAAGGATATAAGATATATTGTAAGTGAAATGTTCATCATCAGTGGCAGTAAATAATCGTCTAACTATATCATGTATGGACTTAAAATGAAAATGAATATTGTTGAATGACAGTACAGTGATGTTATTCATAATTATCTATTATGCCACTGGTAATGATCTTCTATTTACATTTTATTGATGGATTACATGGTGGCTCCATTTTTCTTAGAAATTTAATGCCTATCCCTGTTTTCTTTACTTCAACTAGATGCTTATGAGTTAGATTAGGCTTTATTGTTATAACTTGTAGGTTTGTGCCCTTATCAGTGTATAGAGTAATGATACCGCCGATTCAAGAACAGCAACTTATCGACCGGATCAATGACGTATAAACCCGTACGAACAGTCTAGAATCCTTATCAGTCCTTCTTCCTGATTAGCCCTGCCCACCTGTTGAGTCCACAACACAAATCTCAGCCTCTACGACATGAATCATGTATTTCAAACATATTGGGTTTATATACAAACCAACCAGACTATATCGTACCATAAAAGGGAAAATAACATTTGTACAAGATTTAGCCAAAAGTACCTGTGAATGTGAGAGGTAGTGATTAATAGACTGGGCATAACTCAAGAACGGTAAATCGTATAATAATAGTCTATGGATCAAAATGAAGCTTATAATAAAAAGAATATGAATATACATAGTTTAGTTACGTAACAATGATACAATAGGTACATATGTATAGTATTAAGTCAGAAATAGATTCCATCAGTTACCATTTATTATTCTCATCGGGATATAACACTTATATAATATGTAACCGAAAAGGACATGAAGTATATCTAACTATCAAAGAGATGCCAAGACAAATTCATGAATTTATTACTGATAATTTTACTGAGTGGATGTTCGATCCTATTTTCTAGCAACTTCTAATAACCCAACACAGCAACTTAAACATAAGAGGAAAGGTATGAATTAAAAAAAAGGATTTACTTCATGGTTAGAATGTGTACAATGAATCATCCATGTTCACACTCAATAACATGACCTTGGTCATCTAGAAAGTTCTGAAAGTATATAAATACAGTAGTAAGATTATATTTATTCAATCAGAAGCATGACACATGATCTGTCATTCTTCTGAATGTTTCGAAGAATTTCTATTCAATCCTGATTTGGGTCCTCATTGACTTTTCCAAAGAATATTTTGGAACTTTTCTACGATTTAGACTATAATTACACTTATCTTTGTAATCAGATTTATTCGTCGATAATCAAAGTAAACACTCATTGTGATCTTAGACGTGTGTATTACATCATCAAAAATGACTCTTGAACTTCTTGATGAAGTTTTGTTCTTTGAGTTGAATGATTTGGTCGTGGAGCTTTCATCGTTCTTCTGAACGACATCATCAGCACAAACTTCAAGTAGAAGTGAAATGTTTGAATTTCTTCATATGTTGTTCACAAATTGTCCTGTAGACCTTGATGTTGATTGGTTCTTTTTGACCTTAAACCTGTCATTGTTCACTTCTTTGTTTTGGTTGTATCTCCCAATTGGTTTGATTTTTGAAGTAGAAAAAATTAGAACTACAATTTTAGGATTATAAATATGTCGATTAGAAGGATATTTTTCCCATTGGCACCAATGTGAAACTATGATCTGATCAGCAATGAATATTGTTTTTTAGGTTGAGATCATGAACTGATTGATGTTAGACCACCATTGGAAACCTGGAAGCACTGGACGGCCATCGGATGCCGGCTCAATAGTCCAGTAGGTTAAACGCTCGCGCGTGAGACTGAAGGCCCTGGTTTCGAATCCCGCAAGCGGGATCGTGGATGTGCACTGCTGAGGAGCCTCACAATAAGGCGAAACGGCCGTCCAGTGCTTCCAGGTTTCCCATGGTAGTCTAAGTTCAATTGACTCATAATGTCAACTATTAAAATAATTTTTTCTTAGTGTATTTTATTAAATGTGAATGAATAAACGTCTGATAACTAACAAAATGAGTATCTTGTTCAATGAGTACAGTAATTGAAGTCCGGAAAAATGTTGTTTACAGAACTTAAGATGCGTCAAACGTATTATCTTTAAAATACTTTCAATTGATAGTAATCATCTTATCTTTCATTTTGATGGAGTTTCGTTCTCTGAGCTGAATGGTTTGGATGTAATTTCTCATCGTTCTTCTGAACAACACCATCAACACAAACTTCAAGTAGAAGTGAGGTGTTCAAATTTCTCTACGTATGACTCCCAGCTTGTTCTGTAGACCTCGATCTTCATTGATGATTGTTAATCTTAAACATGTCATTGTTTACTTCTTTATTTTGATTGTATCTCCCATTGATTTTATTCTTGGTCCCATATTTGTTCATAATTTTCCTGATTGGTTGGTAAATTGTATCGATGTTAATGTGCTTGTTTATTGCTGATTGATCAGAGTGCCAAGCTTTTAAAAAACCTCTGATGTTTTTTTTAGAATTCCCTTTATCCAAGTTTTCCACATTATTACAGTTGAATGTATATCTGCAGTTGTCCACGTGCATTGATACAAGTGACGATATGTCATGGTGTTTGACCTCCAATTAATGTTCATACAGGTGAAGATGAACAGGGTGTCCGCTTTGTCTGATATAGTGTTTTTCTAATTTTATAAACCTATTTTAGCAATTCTTTGGAGACCTAGTTGATTAAATGCTTCACCGTCTTATATCCTATCGTATGGATGGCCATTTTGCATTGCTACTAACAAAATTGAATTCCCAGTGACTGTTTGATGAGTAGACAAGGTGATATATCAAGGGTATCGAATCGTTTTAATTTCTTTTTGATTGAAATCATGAGTCAATTGGAGCTAAACCACCATGGGAAGCCTGGAAGCACTGGATGGTCATTTCGTCCCAATATGGGACTCCTCAGCAGTGCGCATTGACGACCCCACATGCCAAATTCGAACACAGGACCTATCAGTCTCGCGTCAGGCACTTAACCAACTAGACCACTGAGCCGGCACCCAATGGTGTTAATGTCTAACCTCAACCAATCCACGAAATAGCGTGACCATCTTCCATTTTACTGAGGTAGACGCCTGTTTCTACCCGACACAGATTAGCTCCACTGGTCACGGCTTCTCACCAGAACTTTGAGAATTTTATAATATTGATGCTTTCGTAACCTCAGTTCTTCTATATATTGAGTACGTTAAGAAAAATACAAGCTTAGTCGAACATTAACTAAATGAGAAAGATTACTATGACCAGATTGATTATTGGTCGTTGACACAAATGAATACTCATTTAGTTATATTCTTAGCTAACAACTATAGTTCTTGTATTTATTGAGCAAGAATTTATCACGTTTTAATTATATTCCTAAGTAGATTCACAGTGACTTCAGCGATGCGACCAAATTTGGATCTACTCTATTTGTGACTGGATAATGAAGTTGTTGAAGGTTTAGATCATGTATAACTTACACAGATTTCAAAGCGAATTCTTTGATATATTTTCTAGACTAGTCGTTGTCTATTACTGATTAACTAATGAGAATCATAATGTCAGTAAATAACGATAATTTTTCGCTTAAGAAATAAATAATTCATCACTTCTTAAAGTGGTAACGTGTTTACTGTGACATATAAACGTCCTGGATTCAAGCGACAGATATCATATTATTTCGTTACACTTGTTACTCACAATGGAGCATAGACCGCCTGAAGCCCCTCTGTGGCTACTCCCAGTTTCAAACTCGGATAAAGGACGAGGGTTGGACATGGGGTTAACAACCCTATCTAGTAGAAAACTAACTTGCTAAAAAAAACGTGAACTACAAAAAAAAAATTCAAACCATTTAAACTCTACCCTGGGAGTTAGAAGATTTTCACTTAGAAGAATTATGATAGCTCATAGTGAAAGCCATGTTCCTTCGAAAGTCACAAGGCTGATGCCCCTTCTAACATCCAGAACAACCATTAATTTAGGTACATAGAATGTTCGTACAATGTGGGAGACCGAGAGAGTCGCCCAAATTGCTGCAGAAATGAAAAGAACAGATATCTTATACCTCATAAATAATATGATTCTCCACTCTATAGTCCTCTGACGAACATTTACGCAGTGAGTTAGTGTGTTGTTACAACATTTCATAAATATCTATATTGACCAGCACGGATATCCTAGACAGGATATATTAAAGATATAATACTTCCTTGTTTGAATTATACATGTAAATCACATCCCGTTGCAAGAAATTGCTGAAACTAATAGGAACTTCCTTAATATACAAAATGACACAATTATTTGAGACATATTCACAGGTTGTATTATCTCACTTGATATGCACTGTACAATACAGTGTTCATAGTTCATGAGGTTTGGGAACTGATAGTTACTAGATGATAATTGAGAATTATAGAGAATTTAGTGATTGTGTTGAGTTCCATAACAATCATGGGTGTTATTTGTTACGATTCTATTCGGTTTGACTCATATTAATTTCTATTTATGAATGATTGAGACTATAATAATACGACTAGAATCGAACTCGATATATCAGCAACTGTTACATAATTATTCAGTAATAATCATCAAAGGTGGAAGTTAACATAAACGGAACAATATAGAATAAAACCTGACACTTTTGAAGACATAGTGTAACAACCCTCTTTATATAGTAACCAAACATGACTTTGATGTTGTAAACTAAACGTATCAGTAACCAATCAAAAAATATCTAAGTTCACGCGGTATAACGAATTGGGAAAATTTTATTCGCAGTTATTATGACACAAGTTTTGCATAGAGACGAATCAGTCAGTCAGGATGGAGAGCTTAACTTTTAGGTTTTTTTATAGAATTCAATTATCTCATATGACGAACAGCCAAAATATCGGTGAGATTATAATTTATGAACGACCTATGAGCAACACTAAAGTGACAGTGAGAATGTACACCTATTTACTAGAGCTAAATGAGGGTTATAGACCTGTAGGAAGAATAAAGATTGTGATTTACGGATGATGGTTAGGGTTAAGAATTAAACTTAGGGTTTTCATCATAAACTGACATCAGCTATAATGCCAAAACTCTATTTAGCCAAATAGATGGGTGAATTATGCACCGAAATTCGAGATCTGTAATCTTATACCTGATTGGTTTGTCCATGAATTATAGTCTCACCGAAATATCTTTGTGTACTGCTAAAAGTGTATAAAATGGTAATAAAAACTTATTTTTCCAACCACAGAAACACAACGGTAATGTCAAACTTATCGAATGGTCAGTGACATCTCCGTAGATTGCATCTCCGGGAAATCTACACCATCCCTAAACGAACTAATTAGATGGAGTCCCTTGCATTTTTGCGCCAGTAAATTCATCCATACAACTACAGAACATGTCACCATTATAGCTGATATCAATTCGTGATGAAAATCCTAATCCTCATTCTAGCTATTTAATTCTAATCAAGAACAATGTGAGGAATGCTGAAAATCTATTTCAGTATTTAAGGGTTCAGGGAGAAGTGTAATCTTTATCCATAAGAACGAACATCATTCTTTTTATTTATTTCTAGGTAAAGTAACCTGTAGAAGGCCTTCATAGATTCCGTAATTATTTAAAATCTATTTAAGCCTTGCATTAATATTACTTTCTTTCCCAGAATCTATCCATTAACGAAGGTTGTTTTCTAACTAGCTAAAAGCTGGTTCTTTTAAAGTTGTTCATATACTGTACTCTAAACGAAGCAAGTGTTAACTTGGAATCCTGAAGGGAAGCAGAAAATTGGAAAACCAAAGAACACATTAGGTCAGGAAATAGAAGCAGATATGAAAAGAATGAATAATAACTGGAAAAGGCTGGAAACGATTGTCGAGGAGATGGTCGGATTCAAAGTTCTGGTAGGTAGCCTATGCTCTTCCACGAGGAGTAACAGGCGTAAGTAAGTAAGTAGATTTTCAATGTCTATCTTGTATAATATACATTCATCATTATTATCATTGTAAGAGAAGTTAAATAAACAAAATTAATAATCCATTGAAAGATGTATATTTTGTCAATTACATATGAATAAGATCTAAGTTGCTTCACAAATTTTATTCTGATTTATTACATTCACTTTCTGATTTAGCCTCATATGGTCTTTCTTCAGAATCACTAAAAAGTAAAATATATAAGCAAACATCACAATTTACAAAATTATCCAAGACACATGTTTCGTCCTATCTGAGACTCGTCAACTGGATGTACCTACATCTCAACGTGGATATTCACTCCGGGACTCGAACGCAGTACCGTTCGCTTCAGGACTCAGTAGGTGAATGGATAGAGCAATGGCGTTTGAACTGAACGATGTTGAGTTCGAATCACGGAGTGAATATCAACTTTGAGATACAGGTACAATCAACTGATGATTCAGAAATAGAATGAAATGAGTGTCCTAAATTCCACTGCTAGTCACTATCCATCGTTACTTATAAAGTTGATGAATTAAGGCAATATCGAGGTAGTCCACACAGGATGTACATATGTTAATAAGAGACTGATCAATCGCGATCCTAAACAACAATAAGAAGATACAATCAAAGAACAGCAAGTGAATTTTTTCCCTTACTTTGTAACTGTTAACCCTTCCAGAATGAAAAGTGTTTCAAGGTTATCGGTAAAAACCGAAGATGTTATCGTTTTATATAATAGATTTCAGTGAAGTTCATCAAAATGATCGTCATTATTGGGTTGCTTTTTTGTAAGATGGTAGTTAGAGGTAGTCAACAGGAAACCCTGAATCTTGGTTTCGTCGTCTCGTCAGCAAGGTGTACCTGTAATCTTGATGGAACTGATGCTCTCTGATAAATTCCATCCCATGTTACCCAGATTCGCAGTTAGTGGTAACCATCTTGTCTCAGCATAGTGCACACAATGAGAGTTACCTAGACTAGTGACTCCATTGCAGTTTGGTCGATAAGATTCTGTCTGCACTAAAAAGTACCTAACATACATGACATTGATCACTAACCAGTGATAGGGGATAATTCATGATTACGTCAATACATTTTGACAAGCATTTGGTACTGTTAGATTCTTATCGATTTTAAATGATGGTTTTGTTGCTCTAATCATTGCATGAAGAGTGAGATTTTAGTATAAAGCCTTGAAAGAACACCCACTAATTTCGTAGTTAATGTTATCATTCATTGATTTGCCGTTGATTTACATCAAGGAATATTTCAAATAGTGTCAATTAAGAATTAACATCTTAATGTTTATCGAAACTATTTGGCTCAGTGGATAGTATGTTAATGTTAACAGCGAACGATGCTGAGTTCGAATTCTAGCGTGAACATTGACACTGAGATGCAGGTATATCCAGACGATGGGTATCAAATAAGATGAAACGTGTTTCTTAGATTTCAATTCCAGTCACAATAAATATGTAACAATGACAATACTGAGGCAATCCACTGAAGATCCACATATGCCAAATACGACTGGATATCAATAACAGTCTGATTCAAACCCTTTCTAAGCATTATGTAGATCAGAAAAATCTTCCAATATATTATTAATGTAAAGAAAGAGTAGACGGTGATAGGATTTCTCCCTCCCTCCCTCTCTCTCTCTTCCATTTAACATTCGGTAGAAACGATATCACTGTGATCATAAATTTAAAAAACAAACCTAACACATTGATTATTAACTTATTATTGGAAAATCACTTACCCTGGTGCATAATTACAAACAATCAAATAATTCTTTCCACACTTTTCGTAACCACAGCCTATTGCTTCAGTGGTATTCCAAACCATCTGAAAAATTGGAAGGAGATAAAGTAACAATTGATAATGGTTTAGAAGATTTCAAATGTCTGTCCACGACCATATTCATAATGAGATCAAAAGTTTCACCACATATCTTACTAACCGACTTCAGTACTACTATGGGGAACACAGCGAACCTTTTCATCAAAAGCCCAGGAAGGAATAATCGGGAAGAGTAAGGAATAATATTGATATGGTGGGGAAGATTTGTATATCAGGTGGATGATTTTGGTGGAGTTATGTTCTCTGAGCTAGATGGTTTGATCGTGGAGCTTCCGTCGTTCTTCTGAACAACATCATCAGCACAAACTTCAAGTAGAAGTGAAGTGTTCGAATTTCTCTACATATGACTCCCACATTATCCTGTAGGCCTCCATCGTCATGGTGATTGTTAATCTTAAACATGTCTTTGTTTACTACTTTATTTTGATTGTATCTCCCATTGATTTGGTCCTCGCGCTGATGACATCGTTCACAATGACAGTGAAAGCCTCACGACCAAACCATCTAGCTCAAAGAATAATACCCCACCAAAAGAATGATGTGCAGCATACATTAGTTTACAAATCGTAGAAGTAACTAATGAACAATATCAAACGCACGTAGCCTCTTCATACAGTAAATCAGATGGGAAACTTTTGATATTGATAAACAAAAATGAGAAGACTAAGAGAGATCAGAGGGAAAGCTAACAACAAAATAAATGCCATTTGACAGAGTTTTTTATTACTGAATGTCGAATAGTATAAACTTAAGGAAATTCTAACACAGGGTTTAAGTAGTTTTCATTTTCCCAGATAAAAATTTACAGTTTAGTATTTAAGATTAAATGTGAAACCGTTAAAAATGGATCATCGCTCTTTGAGTGACAAGAACTAATTAATTTCAAGAGAATCTGAAGAGAAGCAGATTGGTGTACATATGTTGAGATCGTCCGCCTAGGTAACAAAAGTACTTTTTGTGGAAGATAGGTGATCATGGAGAAAGGAGAAAAGGGGGGATAAAGGAAAGCACGACTTATTACGGTACACTACCTTTAGTTAATAGCTGTCGGTTTTAACGCCGGTAAACTTATTTATAAATAGTGGTTATAAAAGAGAGTTGAAAACAGAAGTATAGTGTAGAAATGTGATCAGATACTAAATAAAGCGCTCAACCAATTTTAAAAGTCAGTTAGTCAGTAACAACGGATATCTCACCTACTCCATAAATGATGCAAGTTGGCAAAAGCTAGTCTAGCCTTCTGTATCCGTGCTGAGATTTCGTCACACACCAGATCACAAGGATTGATGAGACTCGCAAGATAAGTGAAGTGATCTACATGCTCAACTACTTCACTCCCTATCATTAGTTCGGGTGTCGATGCAACCCAATCCAGAAGTAACATTTTGCATTTCGAGAAGGAGAATCGCATATTGAACATGCTTGCATTGTTGCTTACGGCGGTCAGAAGACTATATATTTTGTTAGCGTCTTCACTAAATAGAACTATGCCATCGGAATATTCTAAGTCAACAAGTAAATCTCCCGGAAATTTAGATGACGAATGTGCTATCTCTAATAGCTTGTCTGCGATAAAGTTAAACAAGAATGGAGAGAGCGGACAACCCTGACGAAGTTGTGTTGTACAGACTTGTTTGCCTAGCATATATATATATATATATATAACTATACTAAGTGTAAATGAGGAGAGGGTGTTGTTGGCAGAGGGGACTCGAGCCTAGGACCTTCGGTTTCGTACACGAATACCCAACCTCTAAATCATTAAATGTATGTGATTTACTAATAATTAAAACAAACCTGTTTATAATTTTTACAATCTCCATTACATGTATTCGTTTTAAAATCATAATTTTTATGTTCTTCTAACCAATCTTTCATTGCCCTATAAAATGTAATAGAGTTAAATCATATTGCATAATTATAAATCTACCTTTCAATTGTTGGATAATCGCCTAGATTTTGTCCAATGGATTCAAAATCACCAATAATAAAATCATTTGGATCATTTGAATCATATTGACATCGTTTAGCTTGTTGTTTGGCTTTGTCAGCTAGAAGTTTATTCCATTTCTTAAGAATAATAGATCATAATAACTGTATAGAATACAATGTATTTAATAAGATAATAATGAGAAAATCGAATGGAACTAGGTAAAAGGGCTTATTACTTATGGATCATTTTACAGAACGTTTTACTTATTCTATAAATAAGAATATGATGTAATCAGTTCGACTAAACTGTGGTCGGATAGTAGGGGTGGCCTATGTGAGTATGCCATTAATTTCATTGTAATCCGATTAAATTAATGCTATCCATCTTTCTTTTTCTTCTGATGGTTGACTAGATTATGAAGACCTCGACATCTGAAGGGAAGCAAGAAAGAAAATGGAAAGGTTGAATGCAACTAGACGATTTGCACTTTGCAGATAACTTGACCCTTCTATCCCATACACACGAACAAATGCAGGTCAAAATAAACAGTGTAACAGGAGCCTCTGCATCAGTAAACCTAAACATATACAAAAGAAGAGGCAACATCCTGAAATATAACACGGAGAATATCAACGCAATCACACTCGAGGGAGAAACTTTGGAAGAAGTGGAAACATTCACGTATCTGGATAGTATCATTGATGAACGTGGAGGATCTGATGCAGATGTGAAGGCACGGATTGGTGAAGTATTCCTACAAATGAACAACATATACAACTAAAAAACTCTCTATTTCAACCAATATCAATATCACAAGCTCCGTTACGAATGTCAAATCATTTCTACTGTACGGAGCTGAAATATGGAGAACTATCACTATAATCATCAAGAAGATACAAGATACTCAATATCCGTTGGCCGGATACCATCACTAACAACCTACCATGAGAGAGGACAAATCAACTTACAGTTGAAGAGGAAATTAGAAAAAGATGATGGAAATGGATAGGACATACATTGTGGAAATCACCAAACTGTATCACGAAGTAAGCTCTAACTTGGGATCGTGTAGGAAAAGGGAAAAGCGGAATGCCGAATAACACACTACATCAGGAATTGAAAGAGACATGAAAAGGATGAATAGGAAGTAAATCATGCCTGTAGTTTTTGATTTTATTCAACAGTTCATGTTCATGAAATGATTAAGTACTTACATGAAACAAAAAGCTCTATTTACAGATCGATCAATATCGACTTACCATTTTTGCTAGTTTTACAGCTGGAGGTTGACCAGGTATCTTACAATTTTTTACATCTTTACGAACTCGTTTATGAAATTGATAGATTTCACGTAGTTCTCCAGATAACTTTGTTTCCACATATAGAAATGTGAATAATAATAGTAAATAGCTAATTAGACTAATCTTAAACATATTTGATGAGAAGAATGCATAATTAGCATATTTATACAATATATATATGACAATGACAGGTTATATATAGGGCATAGTTCGATTTCTGTATAATCATTATCAATGATTAAATGTTACCGATTATAAGTTGAAAGTGAAAGATTGTTTACTTGTCAATTCGGGCTTAAATTCCAGGAAGTAGTTGAAGAACTTACTTACTTACTTACTTACGCCTGTTACTCCTAATGGAGCATAGGCCTACGACCAGCATTCTCCAACCCTCTCTGTCCTGGGCCTTCTTTTCTAGTTCCATCCAATTTCATTAACTACTATGGAAAAAAAGGATATGTTATAATAATGGATTTATCACTGTATAATAACGGTTAAATGCAACAATCAATCATTCTTATTGTCTATTGCTTATCTATGACAATAGAATAAGTTTGGTTTTTGGTAAGGAAGTTGGAGGAAAATTGTGTTTCCTAAACATACTACTTTTTTTACTGGAAACACATAACAAATATCGGTAATTGTTAGAATGCTAGGCTTGTAGAGATTGTGGTAAGCACATGATGACTGTTTCATCCGAGCATGGGACTCCTCAACAGTGCGTGTCCACGATCCTGCACTCAAAAATTCGAATTTGGGGCCTTTGATCTCGCGTGCAAACGTCTGACCTCTAGAACAATGAGCCAAAATACAACAGTGCTAATTCACACTAGTGGCTGGTTTCAAGATGGATTTCTTGAAATTCTAATGAGAAGCCGTCGCCAGTGGATTCTGATCTGTGTCGGATAGAGACAGGTATCTACCACGGACAATGGATGAAGGGTTACGCAATATTATGGATTGATTGAAGTTGAACATTTGTACCGTTAGATGTCGGCTCAGTAGTCTACGGGTTAAGCATTCACCCGCGAGACAGATGGTCTCGAGTTCGAGGCCTGCATGCGGGATTGTGGATGCACACAGATAAGTAGTTCCATACTGGAATGAAACTGCCGTCAAGTGTCTCCAGGCTTCCAATGGTGATCTAGCATAGACCGACTCATGGATTCAACTATTAAAATATCATTAACACGTATTTTATGATTTGCAATCGGTTCATTCATTCTTACTGAAAAATAACAGGACAAGTGCCCAAGATTTAGTGAGATGACAAAGTGGCAACTAACTGAATTGTAATAAAATCCAAGATCTATTATTTTATTGATAATATCATAATACCCAACGCACCTTATTAGTTCACCATGTGAAGGGACAAGGGTATAATTAAACATGACATGTGAGAGTTAATTATTCCGATCAAAGCTATTATCCCAACGTTATTTTATTGCGTTGCATTGTTAATAGTTTTATAACTAGGCAGCGTCACCCAAATGGCTGATAAGTCGACTAAGTTCATCAGTACATTATACACTTAACAGTTGAATTCATGAGTCACTTAAAACTAGACCACCATGGAAAAAAGACGGCCGTTTCGTCCCAATATGGGGCTCCTCAGCAGTGCTTATCCATGGTCCCACCCTGCAAGATTCGAACTCAGGACATATCGGGCTCGCGTGTGAATGTTTAATCTCTAGACCGACTGAGCGGATATCCAGAGGTGTTAATGTCTAACTTCAAGGAATCCATCAAATCGAGCGACACATCTACCATTGTCTTCAGTGAGTTACTATCTCACAACAGACCTAGTTGAACTCCATAGGTCACGGCTTTTCACTAGAACTCTAGGAAATATCTCATGAATTCATTCACTAGTGAGAATATGATAATTATTATTAAAAGAGGGTTTTGTGGAGATTTTTTATGTTGGCGAGTCTCATACTAAAATAAAATAGCTGTATAGTACTCACAATTGATTGATCACTGGGTGGTGACCAATGTCATGCGTATCTAGTCCTTTTTAGTGCACATCGAATCCTATCGACCATGATGCAATGTGGCCACCAGTCTAGATGATTCGACACTGCGTGCACTATTGTGAGATTAGATGGTGGTTGAAGGTAGTCGACAGAAAACCTTGGACCCGAGTTTCGTGCTACTTGGCACTCGTTCGCAAAGCGTACCTGTAATCCTGAGGGAAATAGTGCTCCCTGACGGATTTGATCCTGTGTCACCCAACTTCACAGTTAGAGACGTTACCACTGAGCTATACGAGATCGAATCCGTCAGGGAGCACCATTTCCCTCAAGATAACAAGTACACCTTGCGGACGAGTGCCAAGTAGCACGAAACCCGTGTCCAGGGTTTCCTGTCGACTACCTCCAACCACCATCTAAGCCATCTAGTACTTCCATGTTCGCGATAGTGATTTACCTTTAATTGACTCATGATCTCAACGATTGAAATGACTTATAATATCCATGAGCACCCCTTCTATTAATTATCCAATAATGAGGATATTCTATAATTTATTACATAATCATATATATATATATATAGAGAGAGAGAGAGAGAAAGAGAAAGAGAGGGAGGGAGGGAAGGAGGGAGATTTAATGTTGGATTAATGACATGTTGTTACTAATTGAAAAACAATCAAAAAACCACACAAAAAAACGTGTCAAAATTTATTGATTTTTCAATAAATAAATAAAAAAAATTTTGTATAAATTTTTCGTTTTTTTTATTCAATGATTATTTGATATTCAATTCAATGATTCAATTGACTTATAAAATTTGTTTATTATTCTTATTCAATATCTTAATGATAAATACAGAGAAATCATCAAAGGAGATGATTTTTCGATTTCATAATAAGGTACGAAAAGATCTACTGGAAGGTGTTTTATCGGATCAACCTAAAGCGAAAAAGATGCCTCAACTTGTAAGTTATTGTTTGAATGCTTACTTAGTTACTTAGTTACTAATGCCTATTACCCCCTAATGGGGGAGTATAGGTTACCTATCAGCATTTTTCATTCTTATAATTAACATAAAAAGGAAATTTGATTATAGTTGGAAGATTTTTGGAAATTAGTTCAAATAGAATTTGGATGTTATTTGATGGATCAATGGATAATGGGGTGAATCGAGCAGTTGAACCGGTATCTAACGCTCTTAATTGCGGCTAGCGACTAAATTCAAGATGGATGTTTTGGAATTTTTAGTGAGAAGCTGTCGCCAGTGGATTCTGATCTGTGTCGGATAGAGACAGGTATCTACCTCGGACAATAGATGAAGGGTTGCGCAATATTATGGTTTGATTGAAGTTGAACATTTGCACTGTTGAATGTTTGCTCAGTGGTCTATTAGTCTCTCTTACGAATGCTTAATATAGAGATCACTATGTCAACATTCAACTGTGGAAATGTTCAACTTCATTCAAACCATAATATTGCGCAACGCTTCATCTATTGTCCGTGGTAGATACCTGTCTCTATCGGACACGGATTAGAATCCACTGGCGACGGCTTCTCATTAGCATTCGAGGAAATCCATCTTGAAGCCAGTGACTTGTGTGCATTAACACCGTTGTATGCTGGCTCATTGTTCTAGAGGTCAGACATTTACGCGCGAGACCGAAGGCCCAAAGTTCGGTATAAGCCTTCTTATCTATGTGTGTATTGCTGAGTTCACTTGAGATTGCTCTCAGAACATTAAGCTTTTGTAAAGAAAGAGTTTTTTTGAAATGACTATGTTTATTTTTAAAGTCAGTCAGTTCATGATATATTTTAACATTATCCAATCTTATTTATTGGAGTATCATCTCACCTTATACAGATGACTGAAAGTTCTTAGTTCGATTCTTGTTTGCAGGGTCGTTGATAAGTGCCGTTGAGGAGTTCCATACAAGGATAAAACGACAGTTTTCTGATATTATTCGATTAATAATTTTAATCAAACTATCAATATGTTTGAATTCTATAATTAGTAATTACTCTTCACTAAGACTTCATGGATTCATTCTGAAAGGATTACAATAGTTTAATCAACATTTACTCATCTTTATTAGTCACAATATTGAATGAAGTGAAGTTTTATAGTATTTTTCTAGTAGTTGTCGGGGATACTGTCCGGGTACGTAGACCGAAGATGATTTTGTTGGGGAAACACACTCGGAGGCTTCTACATAAAGGTCTAATCCACAATGCACTGGAGCAACTTAAGGAGATGCAGTCCCATGGTAACCGGTGTCTAACGATTGGTTCATACACTTTTTTCTCTCTCAGAATCCCGGAACCATGTACACCATCAGTTCGGGGTCAGGATTTTCCAGCACCTCTAGATGGACTCTCTATGTCCGCCAACCCGGTTAAAGCGCCGGACATTTGCTTTTTGTTCTCTCAGTTTCGTAAATAACAGTATTGCCGCGAAAAGGCAGTGAGTAGGACTTCCCTGACGATGGTTGTATGCACGTGGTCACTTGAGAGCATTTCGAGAGAGAAAGCGGCCATACCACAGCATTTTGTGGCTTTTGATTAAATAGCAAAACGTCTTGACCGTAATGTTAGGCATTCATGATTTGCACCATTCAGATACGCTTTAAGTTGATAATTGATGAGATTTTTTATTATGTACTAACAAGACCTGAATGACGTTATAACGTCAAAGGCCTTTAGACAAATGTTTCGTTGACTTTAGAGATTTCAACTGTCAAATTTAAATGTAGCAAGTCCACTAAAAAACTTAAATTTCTGCAGTTCGATTGTATTTCAGATCTTGATATAAAGTCCTAAACCACAGATGCTTGGTAGCTTAGTAAACATTCAGTGTCAAATGAATACGTGGATTGAGCTACTATGTTTGTTAGTTATGAATTTAGCTAAATAAAAGAATAATTCTCTTTCGCTTAAATATTAAGCATCTTGAATCAGTGTGATCTTTGAAACTTGTCTATATTTATCTGCTAATCGAATAAATTTGTGTTTCATATATTATTTGCTTTTGAAACATGATTAATGTGATTGTACATTCATTGGTGATTATTTGAACGTTTCTAACCCGTGCTTTGATCATTATGTTAGATTAGATGGTGGTTGGAGGTAGTCGACAGGAAACCCTGGACACGGGTTTTGTGCTACTTGCCACTTGTCAGCAAGGTGTACCTGTAATCTTGAGGAAACTGGTTCTCCCTGGAGGATTCGATCCCGTGTCACCCAGCTTCACAGTCAGAGACGTTACTGGTGGCCACATTGCAACATGATCGATAGCATTCGATCTGCATTAAATAAGGACTTGACACACATGACATTGATCACCACCCAGTGATCAATCAATTGTAATATAGAAACTATGTTTGACCAATCACGAGCAAGTATCGTTCGCTGGTTTCTGATTGATCCATTATAACAATGATTACATTAAATTACATAATTACTGTATTACATATCTAGTTGAAATAACTTTGTGGGACTCCTCAGCAGTGCTCATCCACGACCTCGCCCCCTGTGAGGTTTCGCGCGCGAGCACTTAACCACTAGACCACTGAACTGGCCGGCATCCAACAGTGTTAATGTCTAATTTCAACTAATCCACGAAATTGAGCGACACATCCACCATTGTCTTCAATGAGTTACTATCTCACAACAGACCTAGTTAAACTCCACTGGTCACTACTTCTCATTAGAACTCCAGGATATACCATATGAAGCCAGTCACTAGTGAGCATATGTTGATTAATATCAGATGGAGTCTTTTGTGGATTAGATCATGAGTCAGTTGAAGCTAACTTTGTTTATTTACTTGAATTTTAAGAAATGGAATGAACTTTTAGCTGAAAAAGCTAAAGATCATGTTAAAAAATGTATATTGGATAGTGGAAATCTTGGAGATTTATACGTTGGTAAATTTGATTCTGTTGGACAAACTGTAGCAGAACATACTACAATACAAAAGTAAATTGTGTACAAATATTAATATTTTATAAGATATGCAGAACTATTTTTCATAGTTCAGTTTTATTTTTGATGTTTATGTTTGTTAATATTTGGTCTTCGCTGATTGCTGTGCCGGAAAATAATGGTGATCACTTATATTCGGAACGAGGGACCTCGGCAATTCCCACGATATGAAAGTAAGAACACAAGACTGGTATAAGTGGAGATTTATTAGCACCAAAACACTATGACGACGACGACGACGACGAATCCCAATAGTCTAAAATACACTGGTTTATATATTGATTCTACACCCATTTTTATTAATAATTGGGATGAAATCACATACTCAGTTATAACAAATCACTTACTGAGCATAGTCCATGTCAATGGAATACAAGTATATCCCATATTATACAGAAGAAAATATCATACTGGGAAAGCAAATCAAATACTACACTGAATGATCCTCACGTTCAATCAAAACGGATGTTGAATGTTGAATTAAACTCATAATGAGTAATTCAATCGAAAATCGACTTTCATTTCCATCATATGAATGTTAAAGTTAAGGATAGGGGATTGAAGGCTTGTGATGATAAAACTTGACTACAGTCACTTCTTATGAAGCAGTCCAATTGCAATCATTAGACCTTGGGTTTAAACCCACTTAAATTAACTCAAATAGTACTAATTAGCTTGGATAATTATGGTGAGTTTTGGTCAAACATTTCTTACAGATAATAGTTGAATTCATGAGTCAATTGAAGTTAGACCACCATGGAATACCTAGGAAGCACTGGACGGCTGTTTTGTCCCAGCGTGGGACTCCTCAGCAATAGGCATCCATGATCCCGCCCCTAGCGAGATTCGAACCCAGGACCTATCAGCCTCGCGCGCGAGGTGGGATCATAGATGAGCAATTCTAAGGAATCCCATACTAAGACGAATTGGCTGTTTAGTACTTCTAGGTGTTACATGATGGTCTAGCTTCAATTGACTCATGAATCCAATCATTAAATTACTATAATATCCACAAAAACCCTTCTCTGATTTCTTACATTATTGATTTTTTTAAAATTTCAGTATACTGGATACTTGGTTGGAAGAAAAAAATGATTATAATTTCGAGAAGAATACATGTGAAGAAGAATGTGGAAATTACAAACAAGTATGTTGTTTCAGATTAGGGTTTTGTGAAGATTGTAAAGTTTTCACAGTTTTCATTACGAACTAATATTGACTGGGCTACCACTGAGAACCAGGAAGCACTGGATAGTTGTTTTGTTTTCTAATACGATACTCCTTATTAGGGTACATCTACGACCCCAACACAAGAGGTCGAACCCAGGAAGTTTGGTCTGACACATGAACTCTTAACCTCTAAATAAAGGAGGTTAATGAATAATAGATACTTGACTGAGACAACTGTCAGGATTAATTCATGATTTAAACAGTGGAGTATATTTTGGATTCTCACAAATCATACAGATTTAATAGTTCGAGAAAATTATTAGTAATGGATCTTATTTATTTAAGACTCGAATTTCGGTCGCGTATATTGTGTGTGTGTGTTGCAATTCAAAGCCGAGTTCTGTGATCAATAAACCATTGTGTCAACTATAAGCAAAGATGGAAAGTAGCTAACAGTGGAATTCAGGACGTGCGTTTCGTCCTTTTTGAGATCGTGTTCTGATTCGGGGACTTTTCGAGTAACGTAGTGTCCAAGAATACTAAGCAATAAGAGTAACTAGGTTGTAGTAAGAGAAATTATAACACAAGTATACTGACCAACTTGTTTAACAAACACTTTATGTCATCATTTGCACATGAAATTTAAAGTCGATATATATTCAGGGTTTTCATCAAGATTCTAGCTATTGAAAAACTCAAGAAGTACTACTTCAATGGTTCCTCTATTCTTTTCCTTCTCTGTCCTTTTATATAGATAAGAGGCGATAACCATGTAACGTTAAGCTATATCATACTAATAGCCTTAAATGACCAATCAGATTACACATGAAGGACTTTAAATATAAAAGCGAATTTAAAACATCATTGAGTATAGCTTGTTGCTGGAAGTAATATTTTTGGCTAGATTTTGTATTTTGTACCATTTGGATAATGATACTGTTGTGGTCTACTCACAGAACTTCAGATGTAAATGTGAAAATGAAGTGCAATAGTCTGTTTTAGGGTTAAGATTAGGTTGGTAGAGTTAGTCATTTTTATACCAAAACAACATCCTGACTCTAAACTATAACTTCTAAGCTCTAATACCATAAACATAACATCCTAGTCAACCTAACAGCAATTGTAAATTATATTGAAGAATACCATGTTTTCCAGTTCAGTTTCCCAGTCTCTGATTCCTTTACTTCAATGTTACCTTTAGGATTTTCTCTAGACTATCAATATAGTATAATTTTACCTCATTAAATTTCATACATCATATATATTCTAATATAAACAAAAAGGTTGTCATTCGATCATAGCTTATGGATGAATTTGAATGGTAGATGATAGTCACTTTTCAAGCATAGATGGATAGTGGCTAGCAGTGGAATTCAGGACACGCGTTTCGTCCTATTTGAGACTCATCAAGCGGATGTACCTGAATTACAGAGTGCTTGAAAAGCATGTGACTTAAGGCTGTATCGATGTCATCTAGACAGGATGCCCATATGACAGCAAGAAACTGATCAATTGCAGTCATAAATAACAATGGAAAGATGCAAGCAAAACAACACCAAGTGAATGTAACTAATCACTGTTTATAACTTTGTATACATGCTTTTTGAACACTCATAAGTTGATTTGTGCTGAGAACAAAAACATATAGTAGTATATACACCGCTTGTTATTATTATTATTGAAGTGAACGAGAACACCGATAAGGACAACCAAATGTATTCGAACACAGAATTACAGAATCTGAGAACCATACAGTAAATACTTCATTTTCAAAATGTCAATTAATCGTCCCAGACTACATTGTTCCTTCGTCTCCACATCAACCACTCTCTGTTCTCGTTCTCTTCTCTTTGATCTTTTTAACCTTCTGTCACCAGACATTTCACTTTCGATTAACGATACATACTACTTATATCGGTCTACATCAGTAGCATATACTACATTGTCCTTAATAAACTTGGAAACAGTTATTTCCAATATAATATACTTAATATACTGACAGGCAAGTTTTTTTAATTTTCTCAAATATCTATGTAGATAGTATGGGCAAACACTACAGACATTGGCTGTGCTTCAAATAAATGTGGTAACAGGTATATGGTTGTATGTAATTACGCTCCAGGGTAAGTTATGATAGAAAAACTTTACTCTTCATTTTATATTCTTATTCTCAATAGTATGAAATGAGTCAAACTCAAATTGGTACAGAAAAACATATTGTTTGTTGATATGGTGTTGTTTCACTGTGTGTGTGTGTGTGGTCTAGTTTTCTTAAACACATTTTAATGTATACAACTGGATAAGAGACGGGTGAAAGATAGAGATGCTTTTTACACCTATAATCAGGTTGACACAACTTTTGAATATATTTGAATCACTAAAACTGAGTCAAGCTCTCCAGGGATGAATCTATAATTTACTCCATGCAACGATGATGTTTATCATTGTTGTCAGATTAAAATATCACAATCTTATAAAGTAATCCAGTTCTATAGCATGCTTTTCATTCAATGAATAACCATTCTATTTAACTTACTGTTAGATCTTTGATCCATTTACGAACTGTTATGTAGGAGAGAATGGTCTCAATCTGCCTCCAAATGCCCTGGTACGGTCAAGAATAGGGAAAGGCCGCTCTTTTTCTCTCTCTTCAAATGCTCTCACATGGCCACGTGCATACAACCGCTGACAGAAAAGTCATACTACCCTCTCGCACCACGAGTGTTGTTTACGAAATAGAGTGGACAGAAAGCGAATGTCCGGCGCTTCAACCGTGTTGGTGGACACGGAGGATCCACCTAGGGGAGTTTGGAAATCCTGGTTCAAAACCAATGGTGCACATGGCCTCGAGGATCCTGAAGGAACAAAGGGCATGTGAATCTATTGTTAGTCACCGGTTAACATCAGACTGTATCTCCTTACATCGCTCCACTGCCTTGTGGGTTAGTACTTTAGGTCAGAGGCTTTGGGTGTGGTCCCTTAAGAATGCCATATGTTTCGGTTTTTGCATCCGAGCAGTATCCGAGCCGTCACACAAATCGAATGATTTATGTGGCGCATAACTGTTTGGCGCCTCCTCGTACGAGTGTTTACGTGTTTAAATAAATAAATAAAATCTAGTCTAAAGCCTACACAAGATGATTTACTAAGTCCATACATGGGACTTGCAAATGTATGAGTTAGATTATGACTGAACAACCTTGAGTGTAAAAAGAGAAAAACTATTCTATCACTGATCTGTGACCTGATAAGTAAGCAAGGGGAAAAAGAGAAGAAAAATTATCTGGAACGTTACTTAGTTAATACTTCTAAATGATATTCCCTGGTTCAGATTAACTGCAAAAGGCACACCGGCAAGACTATAATTTATGGACGAACCAATCAGGTATAAGATTACAGGTTACGCGTTTTGGCGCGAAATTCACTCAACCATTCGGTTAAATAGAGTTTTGGCATTATAGCTGAAGTTAGTTCGTAAGTCATTAAATAGTGGGCAAATTATTTTATCAAAATAGAACAGATATCTATGGTAACCAAATGATTTGTGAACCTTGGGCAGACTACCGTGACGATGTTATCTTTCAATATTATATGTGTTGGAGGAAAACGTCTCTCGATCCAGATGGAGACTAAGGCAAATTATGACATCTGTTGGGAACTGGATAATAAAAAAGCGCTAGTAACATAGGCTGCAGTTCGGTACCACAATATATACGGATGGTTGGAGAGCTTATAGATGCCTACATAGACTTGATTATGTGCATCTTCTCGTTATTCACAAGCGGCATTTTGTGGGCTCAACAGCCGGAGTGCACACAAACATTATTGAAGCTACGTGGTCGAGTCTAAAAGAGATTTGGCTACCTTATCATGGCTCCAGAAGGCGTGGAAGATTTCCTTTACCGTATGCCTTACGACTTTATAACCTCTGAACCTCTTTCTAACCTTGAAAAGTTTTTGAACCATGTAATTCTTACGTTTTATATGATATATTATTACTCCATAGTACCTGGTTCCTGATTGACTAATATTTTTCAAGGTCACCTAAGATTCGTTTAAAGGTCGTTCATAAATTATATTCGCGCCAACCATTTGAGAGTAGATTCTCTACATTGAAATTATCATTATAAGTAAATATCCAAAGAATTTTGAGTTGTTTTCCTTTTGAACAATTAGAAACTATTTAATTGAAGTTATACATTTACATTTTATCGATATTTCATCCATGTTTTTCTGTATTTCTTAGGGCTGATGATGAAAGGCCATATGAAAAGGATTCATAAGATAGTAAACGAAGTCAAAAAATGAAGTGCTAAGTATGAGTAAATAGAATTTATCATGATTTCAAATAACTTATTTTGAATAGAAAAAGAAAACCATATTCGAGAGAGAAGATATATATACCTATAGTGGTTTTATTCTTGCCATCCTTCTCGATGATCCGAATATGTTATAGTTTATATTTGTTCAAATTTAGGTTGACAACTTAGGGGTTTTAATTTTTAAAAATATCACTTGTAGATTTTGTGATAAACTTATATTTTGGAATGTATTTAGTTCTCTGAACATCTGATTTAAGTTTCCAGTTGGTTAACACAGTAATAACGATTGCGAAGTAATAAGATGTTTTCAGTACTTACTTATGAAAAGTTACAAATTGTCTTATAGTACATAGCTGAGAGTATACTGCATTATCTTACTTCTAGCCTTAACTCCCACATTTACTTCTCTCCAACTAATTGCCACTACTGAATAATGACACCGATCCGATCGTATATCCTTGCCTCTCAGATATCCCTTAACAAGAGAGCTTTTGGCTTAGTTTGTCCTCAGTGATTTCATACCCACTAAACATATCGCGGCCGGTAATTCTAGTCATTTTTTCCATCCATTTAATTGATGTCTACATCAACCCACAGTGAAACTGTCACTGCAAATTTCGTTCCAAATATTAAGATTTATTGTTTCTGTTCTTCCTTCGTGATATCTTTTTTGTGATATTCTGAATACGTTTGTAGCAGACAATGAAAGATCGCTGAGGTAGAGCTTTCTGTTCCCATATATCAGTGGTAACAACCAACAGTTTTGTTTAAACCGTGGCGAATTAACCTTTGGAATTCCAAACGTGACATCTTTGTTGCTAGTCACTGTAAACCAGATGATTTTTTCGGCTCTCTTCTTTATGCTACCGTATTGTTTTAGGTTTTTTGGTATCATCTAGTGTTGACGATCTGAATACCTCTCCGGACAAATCCTTGTGAATCCAACCATTAAGTGAATGCGTTTTTACGATGATTAGAATTATTCGAACTATTGTATTAACTGGGAATTTCCGAAGTAGTACAAATTAATTTCAAATAGAACCAAGTTAGCACTAACAAATGTATTGTATTTAGAATTATAAATAAACCAGGAATTAAGTACAAATTTATCATTAATTCATACGAACATCACATTTTTTTCTTGAGCGGTAGGTTTCCTGAAACTAGAAGTTAAAGTGCTATCAAGTAGTAGGTAGGTCGGTTGTAATATGAGAATTATAAAGTTGGGATGCAAACGAATGAAGGAAAGAAAAGGGTGGAAATAGGTAAATAAACTGATCACGCAAACAGTACAAATAATAACACACACAGAGAGAAGTGAATAGAAATAGGACGATCACTGTAATAATAAATTGTGAATCGTTGTAATGATAATGATAGAAAAATTGCTGAGCATTCTTCAGACATAAATATTGTAGGAGATAAACTGTGAACCATGGACGAAAATGCGAATGCATGATATTTGCACTAATTGATGAATCCTTTGTACTTCATTACTCACTCTTTGCGAATCTGTAATATCATGCGTTCAGCTGTGCTCATTTAGTTCTTTGTCTTAAGTTGGACTTTTATAAGAATTCTTAGTTAGCAAATGGATTTGACCACTTCTAATTAATATAAGTTGTCAAGCTTTATCTCGTACCTCTCACTTTGGTTAGAAAAGGATTACATATGCCACTAGTTCAAAATTGGAAAATGCATGACGCCTTTTTGAGTGTTCGCTCATAGATATGCCATTTTTCGGAGGTCACTTTGTAAAATATAATGATTAGGTTAAAGAAGAATGGTTTTTAGCGACTTTATATACCTAGGATGCTATATAAGATTATCAGATTACCTCTTGTCCGTCTACAGTACACTCTTTGCTCATATGATTGCCCCAGTTCAGTCATTCACCTAGTTGATTATCTTTGCATATGTTCTATGAGACTTATATCTCTTGAGGAGATAGAATATACTACTTTCAAGTCTCAGGATGATGCTATGTGTATGTTACAAACAGTGGTGAAACCGCTGTACAGTGAAATCCACTCAGTCTGTCGTCATATGAAATGAAAATTTGCAACTGTGTTGTCTAGATCAGCAATGTAGTTTGTACTGGTGTTCAAGTTCTATGTGGTTAATGGACTACGTTTGTAGAACTGTGGTCTAGTTCGTTATTAGTACTTCTATAACAATAGACTCGATCCTTAAATAGTAGATGAGTCATGATATGAAAACCTCATCCACAAGATCTCATACACAATTCACACCATTACATATTCTGACTCGTCGTACATAACAATCAGCAATATAATGTTTAGAATTTCTGAAGAACACATTTAGGCTGAAGATATATTTAGTAAGAATAAAGGAGATAAGTTGTGCGAGAACGTTCACGTTCGCAAGGTAGAGCCACGCCATCTTATTTAACGTATGTTCCCGAGTTCGCCATTGTTGACCTCTTAATGTTACGTGTTGAAAATGAAACTTTTCAGTGATTATGCGTCCAACCTCGCGGACCGTGTGGTTAGGGACTAATACAACTACAAGTTCGCTCTCTGTGTACGTGTTGAACAGAATTTTAAGAATGATATAAACTGTCTGTGACACATAGGTTCGAATGTCCATAACAAGGTATTATGTCACGCTGGAATTTGGGTCATTTTTCCTTCCCTGTTTCAATGTAACACTCAGTCCTTTTGGCAGCCAGAGTGAGCCATCCTAGAATATAAGGTGTTCTCTGATTTTGACTGCACACTCGTAGATAATGGCCACAGAGAGAATTTTTTGGTAAGATCGTTTATTAAATCATAATAAAGAGCCCTAAGAAATTTCTTTGCGACATTATGGATGTTCAGACACACGAGTTTTTGTGCTCTTTGTCTACCATGATAAGAAGCCTTTGGTTCTTCAAGTAGTAACTGAGCTATATGTAAAATAGGACAATGAAGCCCATATTCAAAATCTTCGTTACAATGGCGTCAATTGCCTATGTAAATGCAAGAAATACTACATGAACTGTTACTTTCTGTTCGTAATATGTTACTTGAATTTCCTGTGCTGTGAAAACACTGAAAGCTCAATATTTACCTTTCTAGACCCATATTGAACTTCATTCAAATCATTATTTCTCTATTCACTCCCTCATTTGATTCTTAACCAGCCCTGAACATATTTGGGAACAATATAACTTTTTATTCTCAGCTTAGGCCTTTAGTGTCATCTAGCTTCAATATTAAAGACATCGAGAATGCTACACGTATTCGTAATTTGACAACACTTTATCCACCAACACGTTGCGTAATTGGATCGCGCCCACCCAGTGAAATCAAAAGTCAGAAGTGAGGAGACTCGAACATATATTTGATAGGCCACTGATATATTGAGAAGTGACTGATCTAAACTGCTTAGCTATAGCATGAGGAGTTGAGCACGGCATTCCCACCTGTGATCTGACGCGAATGCGTGACCGAGCGCCTTGAGCTAGGTGAGACCATTAAAACTAATATGGTCAGCATCAAATGTCAAGGAATAACAGAGCTATTGATTTTGGGGATTTATTTACCGCTACAATATAATAGAGTGCTTACACTCTTCTTCCGGTTGACTGGGTTTTGCCGAGTTCACAAACATGGTATATGCCAGTATCCAGCTGATTTTCACGTGTTGTAGCGACTGAACAGCCAATATTCGGTTGGAACAACGGACTGACGAACCCAAAATTTTTTCGATTAGACCAGACCAAGTTCCTCTGTATAGCTCACAATGCGTCTTTGAGATACTCGTATTATATTATATCGAAACACAAACTCTGTGCTCAATATAAACTGTCCTAATTAAGAAAACAGAACAAATTATATCAAAAATACAAAATACCTCTAACGGTACAGCCTGTGCTATACAGTCAGAAGTTTCTCTAACGCAAAGTAGCGCGCTGAGAATCAATACAAATATTCCCAATAAGATGGGATCAAATATCTGTCTGCAGGGATTGCAGCAATTCTCCCAAGCAGACATTCCGAAGGTTAACAGTTACAAACTGAACCACGCCGTGACCTTGAGCTTAGTCAAACACGACCTTACTGTCAATGGTCCGGCAATATGCGATAGAAAATTAGGTAACAAAAATTAAGTCTTGAATCAAAATCACATAATAAAGGCTCAAACGGGGAAGACTGAAGAACAAAAGACATGGTTAAACGAGATCGAAACAAAGGTTGGAATACACAAAAGGAAGAAGGAACAAATAAATGAAAATACTGTTCGACAAAGAAGCTGCAGAGGGATTTTCACTGTTCTCTTTCTGTTACACGTATCGTATCAAAAATACTAAAGTAAATTTTGTTAAGTTCTGGTGACTTCCTTTGTCTCAAAAATTCCAATTACCCTACTAGTCAGGTCCTCGATGCTTTTGAAGTGGGTGTTTACCAAGCACAAAGGACTAGTTGGGTTAGCATATGGAGGATGAGGTAGTTTGCAGAGGTTAAGTGATGTTGTTTTATGCACAGCTGGATGAGATGATAGCCACTTAGATACGTATCTAATCGGAGACATCGCGCGGCAACTTCAGATCTTATGTTTCAGCATTCTTCTAACTTTCGCCATATTTTGTCCGGTCATGTTTTAGGCACTATTCTGAGGTTTGAATTTCAGCTGAGTTCGGAAACTTTACCAATCACGTTATTGAGGAATAAAATGTATCGTTCCGTGCAGACTGGTGGACCATCCTCGTGAGGATTCATGTAGCAAATAGAGCTTGAGAGACGAAAGTGGAACTGTCAGAAGGCAGTATTCAAAGAGGCAAGTAAGTGAAGATTATACAAGAGTGTAGCATTGAGGATCCTAAGCATTAAAGCCTTTGAAACCGTCCGGGTGAGTGATTTCATGTGGTTACAGTAAATGTCTTGCGAGGCCTGTGTTTGTTAGAGATCGGATGGAAAGATGTCCCAGTTGCATTAGCTATGAGGGTAGTTGATGAACACATCTAAACTCATAATACAGTGTTTTAGTCTTTGTTTGGTCATGTTTGCAAAATTTACTAATGTGGTTGTTTACCAGCGAAAGAAAACGCAACTAATTTTTCGGGTTTTCTTTATTACGTTAACTGACAGGTGAAAATGAGTAGTTTCTGGCGATTTCAAAGTACCAACTTTGAAAAGAAAGGGAGTGATAAAAGAATTAATGAGATTAAAGCCGGAACTTGGTCGCTCATTGAAATAACAAATTGTAAACAAACGGAAAGAGACTAGTTGATTTTAGACTCTCATAGCACAAACCAAAAGATAAATAATGTGATAAATTGATCAGTTGAACTTGTAGCAGTTCATGTTACATTCCTGTCCAGTCCACTCTTACCTACTTAGCTCTGCCAATTAAATGTGTGTTTATAATGTTGTTTGGTATTTATTGACCTTCCCATGTGCGTTTGCTTCTTCGTAGCCCTGTTATTCATAATGTGATCTCTATGTGTTTGTTTAGTATGTGTCTGTCGTCTATGCTGTAGTTGGCTATCTGCTATTCACCTTAGGTAAAATCTGAGTCACATATTCCTCATTGAGTAGGCTTATACCACCATGATACCTCGTGTTCATTTCCCTTTGTATGTAATATACATATTTGAAAAGTAATTTATGTGACTATAATGTATAGTCAACGTAATATACTCAAAGTTATCCAGGAAACATATACTATTAGTATTTTCATCGTTTCATCTTAATGAAGCCAATAATAGAGACTGAAAAACCGAAAATTTGAGCGAATCGATCGTGTGAAACGTGTTTTGAAATGCTAGACTACAGTGATGTGATCTAAAAGATAAGCACTTTCCAGATAACTGACCATTCTTCCTTAGCTGTATTTTACATTAAACAAGGAAGATAACATTTACAAGCCAAGTTATTACGCAAATAGTGGTCGTGTTCTGCTGTCAACATGGTAAATATTTGAATCAACACCATGGGAAAGGTTATGCCATCTTCATTTAGTTAATAAGTACTTTAAAACATTCAGAGTTTTTTCTCATATGATTGCTTTATGTCCTCACAGCCACTGTAATTTGTGATTGTTCAGCTGTAACCTTGTTGGCTAAAAATTTAGACAATGATAATTCAGTTCCGAAAGTTAGAGAATGGTCCAACAATCAAGGACATATTCAGTAATACTGAGGACTTTGAAACAGTAACCAACCTAGGTCTTCTCAGTTATTGAAGAGGCTGCCGCCGCATGATCGATCATCAAAAGGCTATAAGAAAATTCTGATCCGACTTTTGTTCTTAAGCCTGTGGTCATGGAGTGCTTTGGAAGGTAACAAAGCCATAAATTTGGCAATGGATAGTGTTGTGGATGCGCAGGAATAGACCAATAATTATCATGTTAAGTTCAATGGTGTCCTTGGACTTTAAATGGATATTTCCTATTGGTCGATATCTGTTCACTTGTACAAAATGTTGTTTTCTATTTTTATGGTACGCTGTGGTATGCTTGACTGGTATATAAACAAAGAATGTTTGAAATATAGTGATTCATATCCGCGAGGCTGTGACTTGTGTTCTGGACTCAACTGACTGGGCTAGACAGGGAAGTGGGACCAATCGAGACTCTAGGCCGTCCGTACGTGTTTACGTGTCATTGTAATCGATCGATAACACAGGGTAGAAAACAACCACAACATAAAGTCATAACAGATAGTTGACAGAATTAAGATAACTCGCCGTGAGTTCATGGACCGATGTAATACGACAATATTGAATTTGATAATGTTTTTTATTTGCATCTTGAATGTTGTCTTGCTTTTCGTTCTCCTCACATGTTTTTTCGTTTCCCAATCCACGCCAATCCCCTTTCCTTGGTCGCTCAGCCATACAGTGGACGTTTTGATGGGACAGATTGATTCACTTGAAAAGTCACTCACCCACGTAAATCTATCGGGAAAGTATGTGACAAATGAGCCATATTTCTTCCCAATAGTATTCCTCAGTATATTCGAGAAGTTGTTCGTAACGTGTATCCATATGTATTTTGTAAGAAGCCTCTTTATGTCGCTTTCGCTAGACTGGATAGGTGTCAGTTGCTATATCCTAGTTCTAATCTAGGACTTGAATGTCATTGGAGTAAGCCGTGTCATAAGCGTTCCCTTGAAAGTTCTTCCATTAGAACGAACCACAGCCTCTTCTGTAGGTTACTTTGAACAGTTGTGGATGCCCGTGAAAATCAAATATATACTTATCTCTATTTGGGACAACGAAGAACCTAATGGATGCAAGCTGCTCTTCCACCAGATGGCGTCTTGCTTCAAGGTATTTTACACAACCCTTTGTTTTATCTCTCATATACAAGTGACGTTTGTAAGCACCAAACAACCAAAATCTACCTATAATTGGTAATATTTTACATCTTTCACATCAAATATGTGTGACGATAGAACTTAGTAACGTGACAACTGGTCCTGAAGAACCTGTTTCGTCAAAAACCCTATTTAAAGATGTGAAAATCGAAAATCATTTCTAAATGCACGAAAAGCTCATTCGAATTAGGCTGCTAGAGCGAATAATTGCATATGTATTTTCCAGTTGACGGGTTATGGTACTAAATGTTGTAATTGTCGGAGGTTGAACTTTGGATATGGTGGGCTTTTGATTTAGGTAGTGTTTTAAAAATTTTTGGGAGTTTTCAACGTTTATCTGGACACTAAGGGATTTAACTAAATTCAATCTATTAAGAGGTAGTCGTCTACTTTTCAACTTAATTTACTCTAATTCCTGGTGAGATGCATAGCGTGTTTTGAATAATATTGTTCAAAACATCATGCTATATGAAGGCTAGTAATTCTAGTATCTAGGACTTTTGCACTGAAGCCTATTTGTTGCCATATTTCACATGCCGACCAATTAAACTGTATAGGAATGCGGGGATTATTATTAGTAAATACCCTTAGGCCTCGTAAATAATCCCATATGGGATTAAGTTGTGTGTAATTACGTTCATCCATATTGCTAAATAGCAATATAGTTTGTATAAGTTCGTAAACAAAAAAGCTTCAACCCTCATTCCTAACTCCTAATACTGATTCTAAATTTGTTGTAGACTTATTAAGCCATTGAAGCTTTTAAGGGTCATTTGAATGTCGTCCATAGATTTCTGCACCACCAGCATTCTTCACAAATAATACTCTGATGTATGGGGTACGTTTCACACTGTTCATAATCATGGCCTTTAAAGGAATTGGTGTGATCGGGTTTATCTGTCCCTTACGTTGTAAATTCCGTAATATATAAGCGTGCAAAACTCCATCACTCGATAATCATATTCTCAAGAAAGTTATTAAAATAGTCTTGCAATTCAAAACGGCATCTTTTCTCCCATAGTACACAGGATTTTCCTCTATTATTGTGACGGTAGCCCTTTATTGAAAGACCTTCGGAACTTTCTACTTAGTAGTACCTAATTTTCGTAACCAGAAGGGTTCTTGGATGTCAGATGCTCCTTTTTTGGGACTTTGAATCCGAAACAAAGTGTTGAAGCAAGTTTAGATTTTTAATGGTTCATATAATGAGCGATCATTATCACAATGTTGTTAATAGTCCTACGATGTTGTCCCGATGCAAAATTACCCTTCTCTTATTTCGCTTCATGGTTGATATATATGAGGTAGCTGAATTCCAAAACACGAAATTCAGTGATTAAGACGGACCAATTTTTTTATCTTGTAAATAATCTCTCATTTCATCCTTTGATTTTGTGTATTTGTTTATTGTCTTAAACTGTTATGTGGAAGTAAATCGTTCATTTCGTTTGTTCTGTAGTGTTAATGAATCGGTGTAGGCCGGTTACACAGTGTTGTTAATGGAACTCGAAAGTTCAGTGTATTGTGGTATGTTTGTGTAGTGATTACATCAAGTCAACTTTTGTATCATTATTTGCACATGGATCGCAAATATTGCGAAAATGGTGGTAACTTTGAGGTTTGGTAATAACCCTGTAGTTGATAGTGGCTCAAACCGTAGAATGTATCGAAACGTTTAGTGTGAGACAAATCATTGCACACTCGGATCTGGTTTTGAAACAATTAATGTTCGTGCAGGCGAACATCAGTTAGCGGTCAAACGCCATGATATATCCCCGCTTATATCAATTTGTATGGACAACTGTGGACATACATTCAACTAGGAAAATGTTGGGGTCTTAGATAGAGGGAATCCTAAAATCACCAGAGAACCTTTGGAAGATTGGTACTCAGGTCAACTGGCAATCAACAAACACATTGAAATCTAGCCAATTTATCAACCAATCAGGAAAATTGTGGACAAATATAAGACCAAAAAGTCAAATCAATGGGAGATACGGTCGAAATAAAGTAGACAACGACAGGTTTAAGGTAAACAAGAACCAATTAAGTTCAAGGTGTACAGGACAGGTTGGGAGTCTTATGTAAAGAAACTCGAACGCTTCACTTCTACTTGAAGTTTGTGCTGATGATGTTCAGAAGAACGATGAAAACTACGACCAAACCATTCAGCTCAGACTTTTCTGTTCACAAGCCTTATTTTATGGAAATCATCAAGACGTCATTCACAAAACTAACTCCTTTCTAGTTATAAAAAAATTCCCATCCTTTCTTAAAAAATAATATAACTGACGATCGAAACCAGTCAGATGAGATTAGGTCCACTTTCCAGACCATAGCTAGTATTTCTCTGGTGACACTATAATTTATGGACTACCTCGGAGCGACGCCAAAGTGACCTTGAGGATATCCACCTACTTGCTAGGGCTAAATGTGAGTTATAAACGTGTGAGGAATGAGGACTATGATTCACAGTTGATGGTTAAGGTTAGGAATTAGATTTAGAATTTTCATCACGAACTGACATAAGATAAAATGCCAAAACGCTCTTTAACCAAATAAACGGATAGATTTCGCGCCGAAATACAAGATCTGTTATCCCAAATATGATTGCTTGGTCCATAAATTATAGTCTCGCCGTTTTGTTCAGTTTGGCTACCGAGACTAGACTACTGTTTTCAAAAACCTATAAATTCTGCCTATCAGAAGCCGCCAATTTCTCTCGGTTTAGGTTAGCTTCAGCCTCATTAAGAATCGACAGAGAGTTGCATGTTAGACGATGTCTATGCCTAAAATCAGTGATTGCTAAAAATAAACGGTTATTTAAGTATATTTGTACCAGGCGATCATAAGTGTTTATTCGCTGGAGTGGGACACATTAAGACTCACTTGAATGTCTTTCAGTTTAGTTTAAACTACCTACTCGGACATTAACATTAGCTGCTACGATTACTACGTTTGACGGTTTATGCCTCTGAAGGTTTGAAGGCTTTCCATAGAACTTATCACTTCATCCAAACTGCAGTCAGTGGATGTGTAGACTGAGCCAACGTCTTAAGATACGTTTCGGGTAGAGAGGAAGTATAAGGGTTGATAGTAAAGAGAGGAGAAATATTAGAAAGTGAGAAAGAAATTCAGTCGTGAACGAGGTGGTTTAGGTTGCTGTTAGAGCTGTGTAGGTGATTGCCTCTTCCTGGTTGCCAAACACGTGGAAAGACACTTCTTCACCTACTAAGGGCGGAAACTGGATTATCAGTAGCGTCAGCAATCTGATAGCATAACTATTGAGTAAAAGGACAGATACTTGAGGCCAGTCACCCAGGGTCTTTTTTGGGAGTAATTGTTGATAATTTGAGTTTCCGTATGTTTAAGGCTTTACAGGCGGCAAAGGTAATCCATCGGGCAAATTAAGGTTTGTGGACTGATGTCACGTTATGGTTTGGCCGCCCTTAACTTCTATCCGTCTTCAACACTACTTAACACTGTGCACCGTGGTAATCGGTGGTTAGGCATGCGTAATACTTGACCCAACCATCTCAGTCGATAAAGATTCACAACCTCATCAACTGATTTACCATCATTACCTAATACCCTGAGTTTAACCTCACTATTACTTATCCGGTGATCCCAACAGACGCCAGCAATATTTCTGAGGCATCTGTGGTCAAATACTAGTAGCTTACAGGTGTCTACTACTCTTAAAGGCCATGTTTCACTGCCGTAAAGTAAAACAGAACGGACTGCCGCACAGTATACTCGTCCCTTAATTGATAGACGGATATCTGGCCTTCGCCATAGGTGACGTAAGATGGCAAAAGCCAAACGAGCTTTTCGAATCCATGCTGAGATTTCGTCCGACACCAACCCATTAGGGCTGATCAGACTTCCAAGATAAGTGAAGTTGTCAACGCGTTCGACTACTTCACTCCCTATCCTTAGTTCAGGTGTTGACGCAGGCCAGTCTTGAAGCAACAGCTTGCATTTAGAGGGAGAGAAACTCATCCCACGCATCCTGGCATTGTTGCTCAGTGCTACCAAAAGACTGCATTTTATCAGCGTCTTCACCAAACAGGACTACGTTATCTGCGTATTCTAAGTCGATAAGTGGACCTCCTGTTTAGAGATCGATTCCCGAAAATTCAGACGGGAACATTATTTTCAGCAGTAGGTCTATGATGAAGTTAAACAAAAATGGAGAAGCTGGATAGCCTTGCCTGACACCACTTAAGGTTTCGAAATCAGATGACAGCTCGCCATAAGCCCTGACTCGACTGGTAGTGTTCGAATAGAGAGCCTTCACAAAGTTCATGTACTTCCGAGGTATGTCTTTCCACGACAGACCGCTACAGAGCCTACGGTCTACATATTCAAATGCTGCTTTTAAGTCAAGAAAAACGATCATTATTAGACGCCGATAACCATGCCTGTGTTTTAAAATCTGACGAATGGTGAATGTGTGATCGATGCAGCCACAACCAGGTCTAAAGCCATTTCTCGTATTTGCATGGTGATATACAAGTTAGATATTAATGGTTTTCTCATCATATCTAGCAGAGTAATTTATTTTTCATAATTTTTCCTCTAGATGTCATCTGAGAGGGGAAGCCTTTCTGAAGTTCAAATTAAACTTGTGGGTAAGTCTGAGGTACCATTTTTGCACATATGCTATGCACTTACTTCACATCAAATGTATTATAAATTAGATTGTACCATCACTCCGGAAATTTTATCGAAGACAACGTGACATGTGATATATATATATATGTTTCGATCCGAGTTGTCGCAGTTCGTTTCGTTTGAAAAAAAGCGAATTAAGTCATCAGTCTTTAATAGTACTGTCTGAAATAGCGTCGCTCGAACGTTCTCAAACGCGTTTTACTTTTAGCTACTGAGTATCAGAATCAAGTCCCTCTTCACCTATTTCGGTTTGGCTAACTAGGTTATATCGTTAGCCTTTACATTTAAAGCTTGGTTTGGTGAGTGAGGCAATCAAATTTTAAAAAATAACTAATTAAGAATATAGTTACAAATATCTAATTTTTCATCGAAATCATAAACTGATCGAATTCCGAAAACTATTAAAAAACTGAAAGCACTGGACGGCCGTTTCATCCTAGTTTGGAGTTCCTCACCAGTGCACATCCACGACCCCATAACATGGAATCAAACTGAGGAATGTCTCATAGTGGAGGTGGATTATCAGCACTGATCATGACTTTTCACTAGAACTCCCTAAATTTCCTCTCGAAACTAGTCGCTAATGAGTACATGAAAAGATAATAGAAGATTGTTGTGCGGTCTCGTGGTCTGGTTGGGGTTGGACGTCAACACCGTTAGATACCAGCTCAGTGGTCTAGAAATCAAGCGTTCGGTTTCTGTGTGCAGAATCGTGGATGCGCACTGCCAAGGAGTCCCATTCTAGGGCGAAGTAGTCGTTCGGTGCTTCTAGGGTTTCAGTGGTGGTCTGACCGGTATCAGTTCATGATATCTATGAAATTTAATAATTTCCACAATCCCATAACGAATGTTTAATTTTCACGTCATTATTGGTGTAAGGGTTTGATAAATTATGACTAACAGTCCCGATCTGAACATCAACACTACAATCTTGGTCGCCGATAGAATGGAACACACTCTCATTATTCCACTATTAACCATTATTCATCTATTTCATATGGGCTTCTCCGATTTTTAATTCACATAAAACACCATAATTACAACGTACCAAAATCTATAAATTCCAATAGATAGATAAGTAGGTTGACTTTTTATTGCAAGAAGTGAGCAACTTATTCATTGTTAATTAACTCAGTTAGTTATCGATCGTTAAATTATGTAACAATAATTAACAAATCGGAAAGGGGTACATTTGACAGTTAGGCTTATATGAGATTTTCATTAAACAAGTATTTGATTTAATTACTTATCAGTATTATTCGCCTGAATTACTACTACCGTTATTCAGTTGTTATATTATCCCTTTCTCATTTTCCCCCTTAACAACCAGATCTGCATTTGTGTGCGTGTATGTATAACTGTTAGTTTTCATTTAGATTGTTGGAAAAACTGTTAGCAGGATACAGGTTTTTTTCGTCCTGACCCTCGTTAATAAGCGAAATGTGTATCTACAGTTTTCAACTGAACACTGACACTCCCCTCTCTATGAACCCATTCAGGTCACACAGTTCAGTAGTCAACCAATGTCATATTGGTTACAATTGATGCTGTAACTTTTGATGTACGTTGCTTTTAAGTTTTTTTTTCAACCAATTTGTATTTTAATGACGTATAACTTATTTCAGTTAAACGTGCACATCTTGATCAATCATTGGATTGGAATTCATTGGCTAGAGTACAACTAAACAAGTGTAAATTTAATTTTACTGCTGAAGTTCTACCACCAGGAACATCTGCTATACCAGCTATAAATTCTATTCCATTCTATGTAACTCCTATTGTACGTGGTCCACGTCCTTATTTCGATCAAATTGTCAGTTTCAAAGCTGATGTTGATAGTATTATAGAATTTCGTCTTTCTGTACGTGATAGTAAACGTGATGAAGGTACTGAAGTTGGATATGGTCGATTTACTGTTCGCAGTGTTGCAGCTACCAATGGGAATCAATGTAAGTTCAATTACTGCCCCTTGTCATTATCATCGGTGTCTATCATCTTCATTTCTTATTTTCTTTGTGTTGTATATACATGATATTCAAACAACTACTTAGTAGTTTCTGGTTTCAGAAACTCAGTCAATTTGCTAAACTGTCGCAAATCAATTTGTAATCGTTTTTAAGTTTTCCCATTGTTGATATTGTGTTTTAATTTTAATCCATCTTAGTTCGCATATGTATGCATACTTTGTAGGTTGCCTCTATATGGCCATTGTGTCATAAGTTTTTATATTGTTTAAAGCGAGTTGTACTTATTTTGGATTTTGAAGTAGACGTCAACTTTGAAATGCAGGCATATTTAGCTGACGAGTTTAAAATCGAACGCAACATACGTCCTGGATTTCAATACTAACTACATTCCATCTATTCTATATAGACTTGTCACAAAATGACTATATTGAGGGATGCATGCATATCCCAAATTAGACTTATTCAAATTCAGTCAAAAACACCTGTAATCAATTTTGTAGTATGCGAAAAATGTAGCTCATACTATTAATACGTAATAATGTACAGTTTTCTAATCACTTCAAGTGTCCATGACGTTGTCGTTGCTGTAACTTCGTCAGTTGAGAAATTTGCCCGTAAAATGACTAGGAAGAAAGCTTTATATCTATCATCTTTTCAATAAATATACGAACTGAACTACTGAAGTTGTTGACCGTAGATATATATCAGGAAATGATCAATAATATGTGACTGGGAAGCACCCACTACATTGAGTCAGTATAACGTTGATCTCTTGTTTTCACCCTGTTCCCAAAAATTGTTTTCTGAGTGATACCTTATATGATATCACATCCGGTTGTTCAAACCAAATTAGACGACGTTCTGTTCCTTCAACTATTGTGGGTTTTGTTTTTTCGTGTTCTGGAACCATGGCTACATCCTTTACTTTTGATGAGGGTACTACGAAAAAAATGTAGTGGCACGGAAGTAAAAATGTCTAGGCTTAAGATCACTTGAGTTTTTCGGTGATCAAGTGGAATGTCAGAGAAAGAATCTAAAGGCTACGTGGGAAAGTTGTATGATGCTGTTCACATCTCATGCTTGTATATTAGTTTGGTAGATTGACTGGGACATATAGGCTGTATGACCTTTGGTACTCATGATACCTTCATTCACAATAGCATGTTTCACCGTGTAGTCTCTCTCTGCCTTTGTTCTGTAATAACACCTCTTAAAAAGTACATCTTCCTTATTACTTGCCTCACCTGTATTGGTTAAGGTGAGGACATATTACTACTGTTATCTGAATTCGCAGGCAGTATTATGGTTTCTTTTTCCAGTCCGACTTATCGGCTAGTTCACCTATATTGCCAGGAGAACCGGTGACCTATTTACCAATGAACAGTAACATTTTTAACACTAATCAATCGTCAAGTTCATCCTAACTAAGTGGCCAGTCAAAAGACAAAGGTAAAAAGCAGATCAATTTTCTGTTGTACTCAATTCAATTGTGACTCAAAGCTCATACAAAAATATACTTGAAATGTTCGATCAAATAACAACATTATGAGAAAATTGCACTGTGTGCATAATTAAGATATAAATAATACAAACCGGAGTAATATGGGAATAATTAATTGTTGATAAATATAGAACAATTAAAGGTATGATAATGAATTATAGGTTGAACGAAACCTTAGAAATAGGCAATGATTATAACACAACAGTCCAAGCCTCTAATTACTAAACAATAAAAAATTTAAATAATAATTCTTAATATTATAATCCAGTGGCTATATTAACTCATTAGTTAAGTAGATAACGTGGTGGCGTTCGAAGCAAACCGTACTGCGTTGGAGTCCCCTAGTAAACATCAACTCTAGGATGGAGGTACATACAGCTGAAGTCCCTAATAGGATAAAACACACATCTTGAATTCCACTTCTAACCACCATCCATCTCTGCTTAAAATGCTTGTGACTTAGTGGTAATATTGAGGTAATCCGTACAGGGTGTATCAATTACGATCCTAAACATCAATCGGAAAATTCGAACAACCAATATAATACACCTCAGTACGATAGTTTCAAAAGTTATATTTCAACATGATTCACCCAATTATATCAGTAATTGAGATCCATATCTTTGCAATAGATTGTTAGATGGAACTGAAAAAAAAGAAGAAAACTCACCATGAAAACGTTGATTATTTTATGCTTAAATCACAATTACAATCCTTGTTTTGTCTTACTTATTGATTCTTTACATTGAAACTTTGATTTCAGTATTCTTATTGTCTTTCATTGAAAGGCGTACCTCAGAAGTACATAAACCTTGTGAAGGCTCTCTACTCGAACACTACCAGTCGGGTCAGAGCTTATGGCGAACCGTCATCTGCTTTTGCAACCTCAAATGGTGTTCGTCAAGGCTGTCCACTTTCTCCATTTCTGTTTAACTTCATCATAGACCTACTGATGGAAATAACATTCTCGTCGACTTAATTCTCGAGTATTGATCTCCTTCCAGGAGGTCCACTTATCGACTTAGAACACGCAGATGATATAATCCTGTTTGGTGAAGACGATGACGAAATGCAGAGTCTTTTGATAGCACTAAGCAACAATGCCAGAATGTTTGGAATGCGCTTCTCTCCCTCTAAATGCAAGTTGTTGCTTCAGGACTGGCCTGCGTCAACACCTGAACTAAGGATAGGGAGTGAAGCATTGACGACATTTATATTGGAAGTCTGATCAGCCACAATGGGTTGGTGTCTGACGAAATGTCTGCACGGATTCGAAAAGCTCGTTTGGCTTTTGCCAACTTACGTCACCTATGGCGAAGGCCAGATATCCGTCTATCAATTAAGGGACGAGCATACTGTGCGGCAGTCCGTTCTGTTTTACTTTACGGCAGTGAAACATGGCCTTTAAGAGTAGTAGACACCTGTAAGCTACTAGTATTTGACCACAGATGCCTCAGAAATATTGCTGGCGTCTGTTGGGATCACCGGATAAGTAATAGTGAGGTTAAACTCAGGGTATTAGGTAATGATGGTAAATCAGTTGATGAGGTTGTGAATCTTTATCGACTGAGATGGTTGGGTCAAGTATTACGCATGCCTAACCACCGATTACCACGACATGCAATGCTGACTAGTGTTGGCGCTGGTTTTAAAAACGTTTGGGGCGGCCAAACCAAAACGTCGCATCAGTGCTTGAATTCACCAACTTCTAGTCTGAGCCATGTTGGTAGATGCAGTCTACTTGGTTGGAGTTCACGTGACTATCGTAACCAATGGTTGGAGACTCTTGGTGACATGGCTCAGAATCGATCACAATGGCGTCGGTGCATACACTCCCTGTCTTCCCTTAAACTGAGAGATTAAAATCACTTCTTATCTTTCTTTCTTCTTGTACTATATCCTTACTGCAATCTTTGTTTTATATAGTACCACCTTTGATCTAACCACTGCTATGAATTCGGTGTTCATCTTGCTGTGCTAATGAGGTATGGCAACCTGGACCGATGCATATATGTGCCTGATCTAATGTTGTAGCTGACTGACTGACTGAGTATTCTTATTGTAATCGCTAAATTATTTACTATTTAGCAAATCAACAATTTTACTTTGTGGGAATATTCAATTTTGAATACCTTAATGTTCATAGACTTGAATGTATATAAATTACTTTGATCATGATAGTCATTTTAGTCAGTCCAAGTAGCTCATATCCCATACCAACACTATAAATTGACATTAAAATAAGGATGGATATTTAATAAGTTGAACTAGACGTACGAGCAATGATAATAAGAATCATGTTTAACCATGTTAAACATTTGAATTATAATTTAGTAAGATATAATGATAAATGGTTTGTTTGTATGAAGGAATACTGGAATCCGAAATCTAAACGGGGGAGATACAGCGTAAGTACATCTACAATTCTAGTCTTGCTGGCGTTGGTGTCGCACTAAGCGCTAGAGCTGAGGCAGCACTGGTCGATTGGATCCCCATTAACAGTCGGTTATGTGCTGTTAGATTAGAAAGTTCCATCAAAGTGAGAAGAAATCGGCGTGAGAAACGATGTCTTTTCGTCATCTCCACCTATGCCCCGACAGATTGCAGCCCGGATGCAATCAAGGATGAGTTTTACCACCAGTTATTTGTTCTTCTCCAGAAAGTGCGTTCGACAGATATTGTAGTACTAGCCGGAGACTTGAATGCTCAGGTCGGGCGTCTAGGCACAGAAGAGAGTCGTTTAGGTGGCCGATGGGGACTCGTTGGTCGCAGGTCAGATAACGGGGACCGTCTACTGCAACTTTGCACAGACCACAACCTGTTTCTGGCTAGCACTAACTTTCGGCACAGTCATCGCCGATGTGCCACCTGGCGTCCTCCCTCTTCATCTCAAGCCTGGACTCAGATTGATCACATCGCGATCAGCTACCGCTGGCGTGGTTGTGTACAAGACTGTCGCTCCTTTTGGAGTACCTATCTGGACTCTGACCATGCCTTGGTCTGCGCCAATCTTGCCTTACTTTTCAGTGGACAACGAAGTGACCGCCATCAACGGATTGATATTAGCAAGTTGGTTGCAACTTCTTTTGCAAGTAAGTATCGAACCGAGCTAGCTTCTAGGCTAGCTACCATTCCACCGAAAAGTAAGATGAGCATTGGTTGCAATTGCATGACGCCATGAAAATGGCGGGTACAGTCAGTTGTGGGTTCGCGAAACGTCCGGCTTTTAAGCACTGGGTTTCTTCTGGTTCCTTACAACTCATTGAAGCCCGTTGGTCTACTCCGGGTGACCGTGAGTTTGACCATAAACGAAGGATGTTACGTAAGGAAATTGGGCAAAGCTTGCGTAAGGACCGAGAAGCCTGGTGGTCGAAGCGTGCTAATGAGCTGGAAGCAGCAGCTGAATCTGGTAACTACCGGAAGCTCTTCCAACTCATCCGAGCCACTGGCAGCAAGATGTCTGGTGTGAGTGAAACAATCTGCGAGGATGAATGGATGCCAATCACTAACATCCATCGACGTCTTGGACGGTGGGCATAATTTTTCGAAGGGCAGTTCAACTGGCCTGCTGCTCCGGCAACATCGGTCAGACTATCCTGCCCTCCATGGCCGGTGACGACTGATCCACCAAACGAGGAGGAAGTCCGCAAGGAACTCCAACTCTTGAAGCGTTACAAATCACCTGGCCCAGGTGACTTACCTCCGGTTCTTTTTAAAGATGGTGGTGACTTTTTGACTAAGGAATTGACGACGTTGTTTACAAAGGTTTGGGAACTAGAGAGTGTACCAACGTCATGGAATGAGTCGATAGTTGTCCCTATCTTTAAAAAGGGTTCACGTCGTTCCTGTAACAACTATCGAGGGATAAGTCTACTTCCGATTGCGTCCAAGCTATTGGCTTCCGTCATACTTCGTAGGTTGTTCAAAACCCTAGAAAGATTGACTCGCGAGGAGCAGGCTGGGTTTCGTTCTGGTCGAGGATGTATTGATCATATCTTCACCCTCCGCCAAATGTTAGAACACCGCCATACTTATCAAAGGCCAACAATCGTAGTGTTTCTTGACATCAGGGCTGCCTTCGATTCGTTGGACAGGACTGTTCTCTGGGATTGTCTATTGAAGAAAGGTGTGCCTGAGAAGTTTATTAACATCCTAAAAGCCCTATATAAAAACACCTCAGGCAGAGTGAGGGCATACAACCACCTTTCTCCATTGTTCCATTCGAGTAGTGGGGTTAGGCAGGGTTGCCCAATCTCACCATTCCTCTTCAACTTTGCCATCGATGACATTCTGGAAACAGCTCTGATGAATGTAAGTAATGGTGGTGTGGATCTGTTGCCTGGAGAAAGACTTCTCGACCTTGAGTATGCGGACGATATTGTCTTACTGTGCGATAATGCCCAAGGCATGCAATCCGCACTTAATCAGTTGACAATCAGTGTCCGTAGGTATGGTATGTGCTTTGCACCTTCGAAGAGCAAAGTACTTCTACAAGACTGGCAGGATTTCAATTCTGTACTCACCCTGGATGGTGAGCAGATAGACGTAGTTGAGAAGTTCGTGTATCTGGGTAGCTGCATAAGTGCTGGTGGTGGTGTGAGTAATGAGATTAATGCACGAATAGTGAAAGCCAGAGTGGCTTATGCCAATCTGGGCCACCTTTGGCGCCTTCGTGATGTTAGTCTGGCTGTAAAAGGTCGGATCTACAACGCGTCGGTGAGAGCAGTTTTGCTCTATGCTTGTGAAACCTGGTCTCTCCGAGTTGAGGATGTTAGACGACTCTCTGTGTTCGATCATCGTTGTCTCCGAAGGATTGCTGACATTCAGTGGAAACACCATGTTAGTAATGCAGAGGTTCGGCATCGTGTGTTCGGGCACAGAGATGATAATTCAATTGGTGTCACCATCTTGAAACACCGACTTCGGTGGCTTGGACATGTTCTCCGAATGTCGTCCCAGAGAATTCCACGTCGTGCATTATTCGCCGACTCTGGGACTGGTTGGAAGAAGGGGAGAGGTGGTCAGTGTATGACATGGTGTCGTGGTATGAAAGAAAGCTGCAAAGGACTGGCTTCTGTCGGTCCTTCACGACTCCCTGGTTGGGGTCTGAGAGATGGTGCACCACAGTGGCTAGAGACGTTATCAGATATGGCTCAGAATAGAAGCCAGTGGCGATCCTGCTGTAATCTTCTTTTACTTTCTTCATAAAAAGTGGTTGTGTCTCCCTTACCCGAAAGATTTCTTCCGATTGTACCTTTGCGTTCCCTCATTACTACCACACTACCTTACACCAATCTCTTCGTTATTGTTCTTTCCTTTTTTTCTGTTTCTCTTCGAATTCTCATTGTTTTGTGTGGCGCATATATATTGGCGCTCTCTTGTACCAATATTTATGTGTTCAAATAAATAAATAATAAATAAACAATTCTAACTCACATCATTAGGATAGTATTAATAGTAGTTGTAATAGTCGGTTAGTCTCATTGTTTTTCACACCATACATTTGATTTATAATTACTTAGTTCTTTGAATTTGTTCACATTTTTCTAAGTTGCATTATTCTTGCCACCTACATATTAGTTGTTGTTTCTCTGTTTTCTTTCAGTGAGCAATTTGGCATTTTCACAACCAATTAAACCACTTCCGTGGTTGCATAATTCTACTATCTCTTCATCGAGTTCATTAGGCAGTATTGATTTGTCAATTTCTGTGCCAATACGTGAATTAAGCAGTGCATTATTAGCTCAACATTTATCTAGATCAATATCCAGAATAACAACCAATTCTGTAAGTTAATCATTTCATAATGTAGGAAGGAATTTTAACCATCTTTCTTATTTCTTACAGATTGTGATTACTAATATATTTTGAGGTGGTTAAAAGAATTTTATCGTGCATTGAAAGTTCATTTCTAAAATAAAATCACGAACCGATCAAATTATTAAAAACTTGAAAGTACTGGACGGCCGTTTCATCCTAGTTTGGAGTTCCTCATCAGTGCACATCCACGACCCCACAACATGGAATCAAACTGAGGACCTTCGATCTGACACGTGAATGCTTAACCTGTAGACCTTTGAGCCGAGACTCAATGAGTGTAGAAGTGTAACTTGAATCAATGAACAATATTGCAGGATGATTTTCGATTGTGTTAGTTGGGCGAATGTCTCATAGTGGAGATGGATTATCAGCACTGATCATGACTTTTCACCAGAACTCCCCAAATTTCCTTTCAAAGATAGTCACTAGTGTGCGTATGGTATTGGTCAGAGTGGGATTGTTGAATATCATTGAAATTACAGACTGATCCAATTTTAATTTGAAAAACATACAGATAATTTCAACTGGCGATAGGAATTTACCCTCACGTTAGGTACAAATATTTCTGAGGTTCTTTTGAGGAGTGTTCGTGATGTGTGAGGTCATATCAATTGAGAGTGGAACAATAAACCACCATTAAATAAGAAACATTACAATTGTCATTATCATGAATTTAGTGAAATGAGCATGTATTCCATAAGCGTCTACCGAAACGTGGTATCAGCCCTTGAAGTCAGTAACTTTTGGTCTGAGCCATGTTAGTAGATGCAGACTACTTGTTTAGGGTCCGCGCGACTATCGTAACCAATGGTTGGAGAATTTGGGTAACATGACTCAGAATCGATCACAGTGGCGTAGGTGTATACACTTTCTGTTTTAAACCGTGAGATTAAAATTACTTCATACCTTTCTTTCTACGAACTAATTCTTTCTCTCTGTATCATATCCTTATATACAATCTCTCTTTTTAAAAAATATATTACTACCATTGAAGTAACTGCTTCTATAAATTTGGTGTTGATCTTGTTGTGCTAATGAGGTATGGCAACTTGGACCGATGTATATATGTGCCTGGTCCTACGTCGTAGCTGACTGACTGTCCATAAGCGTCCTAGATTCGGTCATGTGTAATGATCATTTAGACGCATTGTCTTTTGTTCAACTGTAACAAACACCCATCCAGCTCTTCCTAGTTTTTTAAATTGTTCTCAAGATAGAATATCTAGTTCACGCTGAAGATCAACTGGGAATTTTGCACAAAAGGTTTTTCACAATACTATTTAATGGATAAACATTTATGAGGACATCGTCATCATCATGATCAGGAACTTCATCAGAAAAGATCACATTTTTCTTAAGTATTCTTCAATAGATTTAAGTGTCCATTTTCTTTGCGTACATTGAATTAAGTACACCGTAATACAGAGTTTAGGGGAAAAGGTTAATCTCATTTGTGTAATATTTTATATCGCATTAACATGTAAATGTGTGTTTGTGGTTTTTTATTTATTTATTTTAACACATAGATATTGGTACAAGGGGGCACCAGATACATATGCGCCACACAAATCTCATTCGATATGTGTGAGGGCTGTGATACTACCTGGGTGCCTAAACCAAAGCAGGTGGTTTTCTTAGGGGGCCACTCCCCGAGCCTTCGACCTAAAGATCTGATCCACAAGACAGTGGAGCAACGTCAGTAGATGCAGTCCTATGGTAGACGGTGACCACCAATAGGTTCATACACCATTTGTTCTCTCGGGATACTGGAGGCTATGTGCACAATTGGTTTAGAATCTGGGTCTCCCAATTCCTTTAGGTGAACTCTCCGTGTCCACCAACCCGTTTAAAGAGTTGGACATTCGCTTTTTATCCTCTCAATTTCGTAAACAACACTCGTGTTGTGAATAGGACTTCCCTGTCAGTGGTTGTATGCACATGGCGATGGCTCAGAATCGATCACAATGGCGTCGGTGTATACACTCTCTGTCTTCTCTTAAACTAAGAGATTAAAATCGCTTCATATCTTTCTTTCTACGAATTAATTCTTTCTTCCTGTACTATATCCTTATTGCCATCTTTCTTTTATATATTACCACCTCTGAATTAACTACTTTTATGAATCCGGTGTTCATCTTTTTGTGTTGATGAGGTATGGCAACTTGAACCGATGCATATATGTGCTTGGTCCTACGTTGTAGCTGACTGACTGACATGGCCATGTGAAAGCATTTTGAGAGGTTAGAGTTGACTCTTCCCACTCTTGGCCGTACCAGGGCAAAAAATCAAGCCTCGAACAATATATATATGAATAAAAAGGGTGAAATAATATTGTTTAAATTCAAGGTTTATAGGAAGATAAATAAATGTGTCTGTACTGCTGAAACTGATTTAAAAATCCTTAATCAAATATATAGCAGTTATTTAGTTGTTGTGAAAATTTATATTGAACCCATATTCCTATCCTTTTCATGTAATAGACAATATCGGTTGAATTAGGAGTGGGTTAGAAGAAAACTAAGAGGAATTAAAATTAACCATAGAATCAGTCCACGAAGTCATTCACTGTAGGAATGAACCATGTTGGTAGATAAAGAGTACTTGATTATCATAAACAATGGTTAGAGATGTGATGCGATGTGATGCAGAATAGATCACAGTGGTGCAAATGTACTCACTCCTTATTGTCCTTTAAATGTGGAGCTTTTGAATCATTTCATACTATTTATGCCATTGATTCATTCTTTTCGAATCATGTTGTCTATTTATAAACTTCTGTTACTCTGACATTGGTCTTGATAATTTCATCTGTCTGCTTATTATGCTAAGTGACAACTTTGTCCAAGATTTTACATCACCTATGACTAACTGGTTAGATTAATAAGTCTACTTCTAATTTGTAACAACAGTCAATTGAGCTATCGTCTTTGATAACCAGAAAGTTGTCTACATTATTTTCACCATAAATTGGTCACCAGTTTTGAAAAAGGTGGTTTATGTTAGAGCCTTTTTAACCTCCTTTGTTCCATTGTGGAAAGACAGTATCGCTGACGATGCTAGGTATTTAAGGGGAACACTCTATTGATATCACATCCATGTAGAATCGGTAATACAAATCCGCTGTCGTACCTTAATTTTGATGCTTTTAGTTTTGCCTCTCTCTCTCTCTCTGAATGGTCTACCTGGGATTGTGGTAGTGCCTAAATCAATAGGTGTTCCATCTACGTTAATTTGATTGAGTCATTACAATGTCCTGTCCCAACCATAACGTCAAGTTAGTAGCTGCGATCGAGCTGTGAAATGAGGCTTTGCTTAATCATTAAAAATCGCCACTTTTAACCGTTAAGCTAAATATTTAAATCCTGTTTCACTCGCTCTGATTTAGGTACCTTAGTAGTTGTAATGAGTATCACTGACTCTTACACATTAAAAGCGTGATTTAAAGCTGAGTGCATAAACTTGTACTTCAATAGTGAGTTATTTTATGCTGATCAATAGTTTGTATGGGTTAATAATTGGTCTTTACCAAACAAAAAATGTTTTGATGTTCATTTAAATGATATGGCGAAATGCATGGTTTTAACTGGATGATTGCTATCATAAACTGATGTCATAATTTTGACTTCATGTTTCGTGATATTCACTACTTGTCATTGAGCCGTATCTAGAATTTCTAGGCAGCCTGGTGCTTCACCCAGTGAAATTCAAACTCGTATCGCACAGCTCACAGTGTATTCTATTAGGGCCGAGACCAACCTCCTGTAGAACTGAGATATTCATGTTCCCTGGCCAACAAGACGTACCTGCAGTCATTAAGGATGTAACGAGTACCAATCCGGTTTTAGAAAAGGGTTTCCTTTCGAGTAATCCCAATCACTTCATATCAAAACAGTGTGTACAATATCAAGTCACTTAAATCACTGGCCTCATTACAGCTTGATTGATAGAATTTGATCAGCACCAAATAACTGAACGATCATGACTTCGGTCATCACGTTTACTCAATAATCAATCCATTAAATTTCAATTGAGTCATTCACCTATGATAAACACACGTTTTTAAAATAATTACGTATATCACTTCGATCACTTTGTCATAGGATAGATAGGTAGTGGTCGTTTGGTGGATGCTATTCACAAGATTGCTTGTAAGTAGTATGTAGCGGAACGTGGCGTCGAAGTTGCCACGGTCGTTAGACGTAGAGTAAATTTTCTGTATATCGAATGCACTGTGCAGACAGAACACCTAATGATGACCGGACGAGAAGATAGTTCTGATTGCAGAACACACCTCAAGGTACAAACGGACGATCGAAGGCTACGTATGCGTATTATCTAAAGGCTTTGTAATTTGTCACAATAAAAAATCTTTTATCCATCACCTTCTTATACCTCAGTAATGGTGCTTATAAGTATTTCATAACTTCAGCGCAAAGCTTTCATCACATTCGTTCTGATATATATAGTGAGCCAATCTGAAGTGGATAAATGAATATCATTGGCTAAGAAGTGGATCAGTTTTTAAGGGGTAGGAATGTAAACACATATAAACGAGAATTTATTCATATTGTCCTGTAGCCCAAGAGACTTCGTCTTCCATTCTAGTGTTCTCGCTCAAGTCGTCAGTTTTTTTTTGGGGGGGGGGAAGGGGGTCGGTTAGTACATAGTACGTTGTATATTAGTATCAGATCTCGGACACCGACCATCATAACACGTTCCATACGTGTGTGCGTTTGTTAATTGGTCAGTTCGTTCGCCTTTCTTGTTGTCATGTGAATTTATTGACTGCTGAACAGCTTATTATTATAATTGTAATGGCCTATAAATTGATTTCATTTGTTGATCGATATTTCCTACATATAATTTTAATCGGCCCTATATATGTAATGTTTTGATTGGAGTATTGAATGAACCAGCTAGTGTGTACTGAAAAAACATTAATTAAAAATATACTCATCTGTTATGGTGATCTAATAATTGTATTCTGATTTTTCTTTGTCCAAGGTTAATGGTCGTCATACTTCTGGATCACAATCAGAATCAACTTCAAATATTACAGTAAGATCACCGTCTACTGATCGTACGATGAATAATCACTTGGTAGACAGTGGTGGCGGGGTTGGGCCAACTTTAAACCCATCTGCTAATCACAGTAATAATAATAATAACACAGAGAATGCCAATGACTCCTCGTTACCACCTGGTTGGGAAGCTAAATATACTTCAGAAGGACGAATATATTATGTGGATCATTTAACGAAAACAACAACATGGTGTAAACCTAATCCACTTCCGCCTGGGTAAGTTCACTATTGGTTTTTTGCGAAAGGGTTTATAATTGGTTGACAAAGTGCTACCCTATCACGTGTGTATTTGTTTATATGAAGTAGTTAGTGTGCCAGTATGGTCCATAAATACGTATATATATATAGGTTTTGTGTGTTTGGCTTTTATTGAATTACACTCGACATGAACACTTGTAACATATGGAAATTGGATAAAACATATAGCATTTGTTCCAAACAACTCAGTCTATGAAAGGTTATAGGCTTCGTCAATCAATTTGTCACCTTTCACTTAGTTCCCTACATCCTGACCTCAGTATTAATCTAGACAATCGTTTATTAATAATCATCGTCATATTTGTATGTGAGTCGGGATTACTCCCCAGACGCTCAAACCCATGCCTTAGACACAGAAGACTAATTCATAAGTTAGTGGATCAAAATCAAGAGATATAATCCCATGGTAACATGTGGCCAAAATAGGTTCGTTCGCCACTCATTTCTTCATAATTCTGGAACTGTCTGCGCCATTGGTCCAAAAACCAGATTTTTACAGCTACTTTAAGTCACCGGTTACCATTAGACTACATCTCTTAACTTTACTTGTTCCCCCAAATGCCCTGGTACAGCCGAGAGTGAGGAAATTCCCCTCCCTCTCCAAATGCTCTTACATGACCGCGCGTATATAACCTCTGCCAGGGAAGTCCTACTCACTGCCTTCTCGTGGTGAGGGTGTTGTTTACGGAACTGAGAGGACGAAAAGCGAATGTCCGGCGATTTAACCGGATTGGTGGGCACGGAGAGTCCACCTGATTCCAAACCAATCATAAATCATCCTTTTTCTGTATCTATCTTCTGATTGGCTGAGACGTTTTGAGGTGTCAAAGTCGTTTCTCAGTATAGCCCAATTTTACTTTGAATAGGATTTTGTTAAAAGGAAACTTGTATAATTTGAGGAAATTAACATTAAAATTCTTTTAGAAGAGACATTTTTCATTTTTATTATAGATGGGAACGAAGAACAGATAATGTTGGTCGAGTATATTATATCGATCATAATACTCGAACTACAACATGGCTTTGTCCAAATCAAACACTTTTAAATACAGTACAAAATTATCAACAAATGACTGCTTCACGAAATGGTATTATGCAACAACGAATGAATGAACGTTATGCGAATGCTGTTTGGAATTTAGGTGAATCAGAACCACTAGACGCTAGTTCACGAACAAATACTTCAACTGGTGGTGTAATGGATCCATTAGGTCCTCTACCAGCTAACTGGGGTAAATTTATCTTTTTTTTAAATGCCGACTATGTATAGAAATAGTTTGGTTTTATGAAAGCTTGAGGAGATATGATTGGTTTGTCTAAAGTGTAATTCGATTGCTTCAACCACTAAGGCATTTTGTATCAATAAAATGAGTAACGCTCACTCCATTTTCAATTAATTGTATAGCACCTATTCGGACTTGGGGTTGGAGTCCACGTGACTATCGTAACCAATGGTTGGAGAATCTTGGTGATATGGCTCAGAATCGATCACAATGGCGTCGGTGTATACACTCTCTGTCTTCTCTTAAACTAAGAGATTAAAATCGCTTCATATCTTTCTTTCTACGAATTAATTCTTTCTTCCTGTACTATATCCTTATTGCCATCTTTCTTTTATATATTACCACCTCTGAATTAACTACTTTTATGAATCCGGTGTCCATCTTTTTGTGTTGATGAGGTATGGCAACTTGGACCGATGCTTATATGTGCCTGGTCCTACGTTGTAACTGACTGACCTATTCGGAACCTCTTATACGAGTGTGACTACCGTGGTCCGGGCAGCTGACTAGTACCAATCCCTAACCTTCGAGGATTTATGTTAGATGTGACTGGTATGAGATGTGGACGAACTTGTACAATGTGTTTTGCACTAAAAAATAGTTCCCTAAATATTAAATTTATCCTTGTAAAGCATGAAACCAACAAATATAAATTCTTGGCCGTACAATCATCTCACCAAAAAAATTCCTATTGACTTTGATTTTAGTCGTAACAAAATAGTTTGCATAGAATAGATGAAATATAGCTAGTAGTGAAATACAGGCCTCACATTTCGTCCTATTTGGGACTTGTCAAATGAGTATACCTGCATCTCAGAGTTGACGTTCACTCGGGGATTCAAACACTGTAAGTGTAACTAATCTGATAACTCGTTAGCGTTTGAACTGAAACAATCAATCAACAACCTGGTTGTAGGTCAACGGAACAAAATAGTTGACTTAAGTATAAGGACAGCTAAAGATAATGAAACCTGATAGGTTAACCAATAACCTTCAAGGATACCAGAACAAACTAGTCTAAAATTCATGGAATAACCAAGATGCTGATGATGTTGTCTAAAGCAACAGTGAAAGCTCTGCAGTCAAAGCATCTAGCTCAGAGGATTCAAACCATACCGAAAAAATCGGAAAATACTGGATTCTACTCCCAGTGTGCACATCAACAACACTTTGGTTCAGGTATACCTAGCCGACTGATGACTCCCATGTGGGACAAAATAACCATTGTTGATTCCACTGCTAATCACAATCCAGTTTTACATCTATATATTCTTTTAAAATCCGAAAAATCGTCATTATTTAGGTAGTGTGTTTATAAATCCTTTTTTAACCTTCTTAGAACGACGTGTTGACATATCTGGCCGTTCGTATTTTGTTAATCATGTTAGTCGAATCTCTCAATGGGAAGATCCTCGTATACAAGGTCATCCATTACCTCCTGGTTGGGAAATTCGTTATACAACTGAAGGATTTCCATTTTTTGTTGATCATAATACTAAAACATCGACATTCAATGATCCCAGACGAAAAGATGCAAGGTTATTGCTTTTATTTTTTCCACTATTATTTAGTTCTTAAATCCTAAGCTTTGAAACAAAATACTTCCAGGCAGTCATAACCGCGTTGTTTCGTTTTTAGTATAAGGGATTTGTGGAAATCGTTGTATTTTCACAGTTGAAATCACAAGTCCATTTACGCTAGACCACTATTGAAAACGTAGAAGTACTGGGCAACCATTTTCTTCTAGTATGGGACTCAGCTGTGTAGTGACAATCTCAATTCTTGTACCTTTCGGTGTCGCACGTGAGCGCTTAACCTGCAGACCACTGAGCAAGTATCCAATAGTGTTAAGGTCTAACCTCAATCAATCCATCATCTTGTAGAATCCTTCATTCATTGTATTATGTGGATAACCGTCTCAAACCCGATACGGATTGAGCCCACTGGTCACGGATTGTCACTAGGACTCCAGGAGTTACATCTCAAAGCTAGTTGCTAGTGAGTTCATGATTTGTGTTAGTATGGGGGACTGGTTGTGTAATGTTTCACGTGTTTCGGCCGAGGAGATCTTTACTAGTATGAAGATCTATATATTGGCGTTGTAGTTGTATAAACATTCATTACTAGGACCAAAGCATCCGAAACTGGTGCTTTGTAGACGCACTTATATCAAGCTAGCTGAGAAACGGACTTAATTGCTAATCAAATACTTATCTCCCAATCTGTGCTTTGCAGACTCAAAATCTTATGAGGTTAGCAGTGGAATCTAGAGCATTTCTTCTTTTCGCGAGTTGTCAACTGGATACATCTAGACTCTAGTGTTGATGTACTCCCAGTAGCTATTGCTCAGTGGATAATGCTTTTATTTTACAGGTACATTAAAACTGACGAGTCCCGAATAGAACGAAATACGAGTCTTGATTGTCACTGCTAGCTAGGATTAACCTTCACCATTGTGGCAATATCGATGTAACTCGCTCAACATGAACATATACTAATAGAGACTTGCCAATTGGAGTCCCTAATATCAAGAATAAAAAATCGCAAGCCCGTACTAATAAAATCACTGCTATTAAATTTTTTTAAACAGTTAATTATCAGTGTAGGAGTTTGTAGAGATTGTTGAAATGGTAAACCGACCTAAGTTAGACAATCATTGAAAACCAGGAAGCACTGAATAGCTGTCTCGCTCTAATATATGACTTTTCTTCAGTGCACATTAATGACTGATTCCAAGAGATAATTGCTTTAGTCCTAGTGAGTTGTGATTACTGATGTTCAACCATGTCGGGTGTACAGCATTTACTAACCGAAAACAATAGAAGGTGATCGCTCAATATCACCAATTGATTGACGTTAGGCATGTAAACCATTTTATCCCAACTTAATAGTCTAAAGGTTAAGTGACTGAAAGTTCCTGGTTTTGATCCTCGGTAGCAGGGTCATGGATGAACACTGTTGAGAAGTCCTATACCAAGACGAAACAGATGTCCTGTACTTTCTGGTTTTAAATAAATGTCTAATTAGATCGGTTTGTGATATCAATAATATTAGATCTAATTATCTTATTCTTAATTTTCCCTCCATTTTTCTTTATTCAAATATCAACAGTGGGAATATTGAACAAGCATGGTCATTTGAAAATAAAGTCGCCAGTTTCCATTATCTTTGTCATTCAAATTTGGTGACAAAAAATGTGAAAGTTGTTGTATCCCGTAGTAATCTTCTAGTGGATTCATTTGAACAAATTATGCGATTGAAACCACATGAATTACGTTGTCGTTTGTTTATTTCATTTACTGGCGAAGAAGGTTTAGACTATGGCGGGTTATCACGGTATGTGTAATTCGTAAAGGAAAATCTTCATCAAGCTTATGTATATTTTTTAAATCACCTGTAATGTTTTTTGTTCATCTTGTTATTACGTTGATTGAACTAGGAATATATTCTCCGCTTACTTAAGCCCGTTACCCCTCTTGGGGCATAAATCACTGACCAGGAATCTCCAGACAACTGTCCTGAACTATTTTTTAGATTTTGCCAAGTACTATACATCTTTTTGATGTCTTTCCAGTCCCCGAAGTCATGTATTCTTTGGTTTACTACTTTTCCTTTCGTCTTGGAGATCCCAGGTTAGGGTTTGGTTTGTTGTGATACATTTTGGTGGTTTCCGTAATGTGTTTCTTATCCACTTCCAGTCTCTTTTCCTCTTTAAGTAAAAGTTGTTGTGTTCTCTGTCACAGCTGACGATTGATAATAGTGTCTGGCCAACGGATCTTGAATATCTTGCGTAGACAATTGCTTATAAATACCTGTAGTTTTTTATGTTGTTTGTAGTAGTTCTTCATGTTTCAGCATGTTTTAGCGATCAAAAATGCTCATTTCAAAGTAACTTGGAAATCGTGCCTTCTTCAGTAGTGTCAACTTAGATTTATATTTATTGCTGCTTAATAATTTGTATCGATTTGATGATTGTTATAAACTAACTGGCATGCATTTTACACTATTGTTCATATTACATTGTTGTCAGTGTATTAACAAAGTATTCAATATATACACCACACTTACCATCGACTCACTCTATACTTCTAATTATATTTGTTTTGACATGCGGTGTTTAAGAGCTGATACCGACATACAATCTTCATGTATACGAGCCACACTTACTCCTTAAGCGATATATATACATATATATCCCTTGGAAAATCAAATCAATAGTGTATTCCACCCCTTAGAAATAAGGATCATTTCTTGACCAATTGCATATGCTTATCATTTGGTCGATTTCTGGTTGGGTTAGTGTTTTGATTTCTAATGTGATAGTTACTTACTTACTTACGCCTGTTACTCCTCGTGAAGGAACATAGACCGCTCACCAGCATTCACCATCCAACCCTGTCCTGAGCAATCCTTTCCAGCTCCTTCTAGTTCCTATTCATCCTTTTCATATCTGCTTCTGTTTCCCAACGTTATGTGTTCTTTGGCCTTCATCTTTTACACTTCCCTTCAGGATTCCAAGTTAGGGCTTGCCTCGTGATGCAGTTTGACGATTTGCGTAATGTATGTCCTATCCATTTCCATCGTCTTTTCCTAATTTCTTCTTCAGCTGTAAGCTGGTTTGTTCTCTCCCACAGAAGGCTGTTGCTGATGGTATCCGGCCAATGGATGTTGAGTATCTTGCTTAGACAACCATTTATAAATACTTGTACCTTCTTAATGGTGATTGTTGTTGTTCTCCAAGTTTCAGCTCCATACAGTAGAACCGACTGCCTTGACGTTCGTATTGAAGATTCTCACTTTGATATTGGTTGAAAGTTGTTTTGAGTTCCATATGTCCTCCAACTGAAGGAATGCGGCTCTTGCTTTGCCAATCCTCGCCTTTACGTCTGCATCTGAACCTCCTTGTTCATCGATTATGCTTCCCAGGTATGTGGAGGAATCTACATCTTCCAGAGTTTCGCCATCAAGAGTGATAGGATTGCTGTTCTCCGTTATGAATTTGAGGACCTTGGTTTTCCCCTTGTGTGTGCTGAGGCCTACTGATGCAGAGACTGCTGCTACACTGGCTGTCTTTATCTGCATTTGTTCATGTGTATGCGGTAAAAGGGCTAGGTCATCTGCAAAGTCCAAATCATCTAATTGGTTCTCAGCTGTCCATTGTATTCCGTGTTTTCCCTCAGATGTCGAGGTCTTCATAATCCAGTCGACCACCAGACGAAAGAGGAAGGGAGACAGTAGACAGCCTTGTCTGACTCCGGTCCTTATTTAGAATGCATCTGTCAGCTGTCCTCCATGCACGACGTCGTAGTCTAGTCCGTCGTATGAATTCCGGAAATAATGACAATCTTCTCAGGAACTCCGTAGTGTCGAAGAAGTTTCCATAACGTCCTCCTATCTACACTGTCAAATTCCTTTTTGTAATCAATGAAGTTGATGTACAGTGACGAGTTCCACTCAATGATAGTAAAATGGCTAATTCCTTCTCAATTCATAACCTTCGTCACCATAAATTTCTCGTTTTCTCTAATCTTTTTTCAGAGAGTGGTTTTTCAAGTTATCTACAGAATTATTAAATCCAATGTATTGTTTATTTGAATACGCCGGTGGTAATAATTATGCATTACAAATTAATCCTGCATCATCGGTTAATCCAGAACATTTGGAATATTTTCGGTAGGTCTATCGTGTTGATTGTGGTGTTGTGTGATGTTTAAGTTGTGTTTTTCTTGTGTGTAATCTGTTAATTTTTGGTTGTCTTATGTAAAGAATCACAGATGCTTGATAATGATTACCATTCAGTCCAGATCCGTTACACAAAGTGAACTCAGCAGCTAAATAGATAGTGCATTGGGCGTTTAAGGCGAAATGTACTTATTTCGGATCTCTGAGTTAATATCAACTCTGAGATGTAGGTACATCCAGTTGACAGGTCCCTTATTGGACGCAATACACGTCCTGGATTACATTGCTAGCCATATACTATATATTGTATGATTATAGTGTCTGTAAGTTATATGCAATTCATTTTATTTGTGAATGTATCAGTCAGTCATAGTTAACGTTGAGCTTGGCGTAAATATGCTTTAACCCAAGTTGGTATACCATATAAACGCAAACAGATGAAATCAACTTTATGAGTGGTAGAGGAGTCGAAATAATATCGTACCAATTCGAGGAGACCGAATAAAAAGATGTGTATCAAGGAGTATTTTAAATCAGGATCTAGAGGGAATAAAAAGAGTAAATGCATCTGCACCACTGAAGAATTCTTAGTCATGTTATCTAACGTTAATTATCACATGAATCCCAACCAGGTAATCTGCTTCTGCCTAGATGGCTCAGATCAACAGTCAATGATTTAATGAACTGATTTCCGAACTTAGTTTTCTTCAAACCTGTTTGTTTACTAGCTAATTTCATAGATCGAAGTAAACGGTGATGGAATAAATGTATCACATGTCTAATTCATTTCACTCAATGAAGATTCACAATTTTTAACACAAGTATTAGTATTGCATAGGATACCAATACACTCAACTACTTCATTTCTTGTAATCAATCTAAGAGATAATCAATTATAAAGAAACTATTTACTTACTGCTTATTTCAAATTAGGTAGAGCGAGGGATTAAAACTTTTGATCTATCTGTTGATAGTCGACTATTTTAATAATTATGCTTATAGCTTCACAATTAAAACCACAGAATAACTAGATAGAGAGTAGAAGAAGATATTTTTTATATTGAATTGTTCCAAGAACTCATTTTTTTACATGTTTTTTTCCAAATCAATTCAGAAGCATATAATAGTTCTCTTTGAATAGTTTATTCTCTTATCAATTTAATGATTGGTGGTGTTTTTACAGACAAATCATCGTTTATGTATAGATGTTTATGATCTCTCTGTCTGGCATTACTATGCATAATAATATAGACCTTCTTTTTTATCAAAACTAACTATATGTATCGATAAAAAGTGAAAGTGAAATTTGTCAATATGGTAAAAAAAAAGTACCTTGTTTTAAAATCAATGTAATGTGTATGCACAATAGTATTTTTTTGTGGAAATTTCTAAATAATGATAATTGTTTCATTTATAATACTAAATACTAAAGTTCTCAGCTGAATTCTCGAGTCGATATGACTTAGACCACTACGAGGGACTTGGACCAAGAACCCTCGGTCTTGAGTACGCGATCGTGGATGTGCACTACTGAAGAGTCCCATACTAAAGTGAAACAGCTGTTTAGTACTTCCAGGTTTTCAATGGTGGTCTCGCTTAGATCGATTCGCGAATTCAACTGGAAAAATACTACAGTCTCCACAAATCCCCATAATTATATTTCATTTTCACTATATCATAAGTATCATGGAGTATTGTTATGAAACTTTTTTCGAAGAAACCTACTTGAGTAACCTATTTTTGAGAAGCTATTATATTTCTTATGCCAGTTGTGACTCTAGTAGACCAGTGGTATCGTCTCAGGCTTTGAAGTTGAATGATACTAGTTCGAATCTCACTTAGTAGACTATCAGTCCTCTCAACATTGAAGGTTCATGCCTTGCTAACGATTGTCAATTAATATAAAACCTAAGTCGAGCATGGTTTCTTGTTACCCGCCTCTAACCTTGCGACAGTTCTGAGTTCACTTCTATGTGAATAATCCCTTTGTTATTTGTATATGAACTGTTAAAGTTGTAAGTAGATTATTTTACGTATTTTTACCTTCAAGTTTCTTTCAGTGTATTCAAATTGCAAGTGTTACAGGAATTTAGGGTTTACTTAGAAAGTACTCAGTATTTCAGTGTTTTAGACCTTTTGAAAGGGAAAGTTGTTAGTGACTTTGGAAATTTTCGACAAAACAGCACCAACAGTATCTGGGCCATCTTTGTTATTGTCGTGATATTAGAAAGTAAAGTTGGCTTTTAAAACGCAAACATGAGAGCAGTTCTGTTTCATGTTTGTGAAATCTGCCCGTCCGAACAGAAAATGATTAGCAGCTCACCATGATTGTTTGTTGGCTGGTTGAGATACTGTCCGGACGCCCGAGCAAAAGCAGATGGTTTTCTTAGGAGACCATACTTCTATCCATTGAATTATATTTCTAATTTGCAAAGCAATAAGGAAGAGCCCCCAAATGCGCTGGTACAGCCGGGAGTGGTAAGAGTTAGCTCTCCCTCTCTAAATGCTCTCACATGGCCACGTGCATACAACCACTGCCAGGGAAGTCCTATCCATTGCCTTCTTGCAGCGGGGGTGTTGTTTACGAAATTGAGAGGACGAAAATCGAATGTCCGGCGATTTAACCGGGTTGGTGGACACGGAGAGTCCTTCGACTTAAAGGTCTGATCCACAAGGCAGTGGAGCAACGTCAGGAGATGCAGTCGCATGGTAGTCGGTGACCAACAAATAGGTTCATACACCAATTGTTCCTTCAGAATCCTGGAGCCCATGTGCACCATTGATTTGGAATCAGGGTTTTCCAACTCCCCTAGGTGAAGGCTCCGGGTGTGGCCCCCTAAGAAAACCACCTGCTTCGGGTTAAGTACCTGAACAGTATCCCAGCTGTCGCACACATCGATTGGTTGGTGTGGTGCATATATATTTGGTGCCTCTTTGTACCAATGCTTATGTGTTTAAATAAATAATAATGTCACGAAACATAGTCCCATGTTAGCTTGTAGGTAAAATAGGTTCGTTCAGTATTCGTTTCTCCAGGATCCTGTTAAGATGCACACCATTGGTTTATAATCGGCTTCCCAACCCACCCATATAAACTTCATATTTATCAACCCGATTTAAGCTTTGAACGTTCACATTTCGTCGTTTCAGTTTTATAAAAACAATACCCCCACTACATGGAAGTAGGGGCTCCATACCTGAAATTTAATGGCTAACAGTTGAGAATATCTTAATCATTGTGCCCACTCCACAACAAAATAATATGCGTATGTTGACTATATCTTTTACATTCAATTTTACTCCAAATCAAATAATCATCACCATTGGTTTATTTTCATTCTATCTTCTCTTTTCTATAGATTTGTTGGACGATTTATTGCTTTAGCATTATATCATTCTAGATTTATTGATAATGGTTTCACTTTACCATTTTATAAACGTATGTTAAATAAAAATATCACTTTAGATGATATTGAAACAGTTGATGTGGAATATTATAATTCATTGAAATTTATTCAGTAAGTTTCTTGTCAGTCTGTTGTATATGTGTGTTTCTGTAATTATTATTATTAGTATTAGTAGTATAACGTTATGGAGATTGTTGAGTTGATATCATGAACCGATCAGTGTTAGACTATCATTGGATGCCTGGAAGCACTAAATGGTCATTTCATCTTAGTTTGGGATTTTCTCAGCAGTGCACATCCATAATCTCTCAACTGGGAATTCAACCCAAGACCTTTCAGTCTAGCTCGTGAATTCTTAACCTTTAGACCACTGATCCGGGTGGTGTGCAAGCCTAACTTCAATCAATCCACAATATTCCACGACGATTTTCGATTATGTTGATTGGGTACCTGTCTCACACTGGACATGGATTACCCAACCGGTCACGGCTTCTCACATAAATATGTTAGCCTGATTTACCAAATTAAGACAACAAGATAATATTAAAAAGGCGAACGGGATCGGGGTTGTAGTAGCGACGATAATAAAACGACTTAATATTAAGAATACTATTGCAAAAGATGGAATGAAAAGTCATGTATAATGGAACGTTTTAACTCAAGATTTAGATCAAGAGTGAATGTATCTGAACCAATATGACCAGTTCTGAGTCGTATGACTCAAAGTCTTTAATAATTACATTCACCCAAACCAAGTGAGTCTGTGTTAGTCAACATCCTTCAGACCAACAGTCCACGATTTCATGGGTTCGTACTATGTATTGGTTTGACCTCTCTTACCATCCTTCCAACCTACTCTTGCTCTAGCAACTGTCTCACGTTGAAGTAGGTATCTGTTGGGCATAGATAATACACGTCCCATCCAACTCACCAACTAAAGATTCACTACCTAGTCAACCAGCTTTCCATCTATACCTGATATACCCTGCATTTAACCTGAGCACTATTCATTCGATGATCCTAACCTACTTGAACAATCTTTCAAAGGTATCTGTGATTAAAGCCAGTAGCCTGCGAATATCCTCTATTTTTAAAAGTCACATTTCTAAATGACCGGTAGCTTGTTCACTGTATGTTAGTTACAAATGAAAATTGGTCGTTGTCACGCAATTTACATCGTTTAATTCAATCATTGGTGCTACTGCTTAAGTTATTATTAGCGGAATGTTTATCCCACCTGACAACTTGGTCTTTTTCTCCTAGAACATTCAATCGATGTGACCAAGTAACCTTATTTCTTTTGAATATAGATCGCTAAAAGGAAACTATGATTAGTAACAGGGACATACATATAGGGACATGTAAAATGATTGATTGAGATTTCGAAATTATCACGTTTGTTTGGATTAGTGTTATACTTCATTAAGGTCAAGGTCTTGTATTCAATCTTAGATAATCCTAACGGTTAAATTCAGAGGAATCCCAAAGTCTATAGGACGAATAAAAACAACTGTGTTATTAATCACGATAAGTACCTGTTTTGTGAATGTATTTATCTATCCACTATCGCTAAATGGTATCATTTTTTCTATGTACTTGATCATTTCCATTGTGAGATGATATGTTCTCTGTTTTAGCATTAATTTCGATGAGCCCATTAAAAGTACAGAGTCTACTAATGAGGAGTTCACTGTATGATAATCAGGTCATTGACTTTTAGTAAATGAAATAAATACAACTAACTACTAACGACCAGATATTCTGAAATTTAATGATCCACTTAAGTTTGTTTTCCTTTTAGACTGCTCAATTGTAACACAAAAACAGCAAACTAACTTACCTTTTTCTATTATTGTAACTCAAAAACTCATATGATGATAATATTACATCATTTACAAAATCAATAAGCAACCACGAACAGAAAATCAAAATCTGTACATAATTAGGTCATTTTATAGTTCAAAGTCTAAGTAACAAATTAATAAATTTTCTGATTGAACGCTTGAATCGGTTACTTAAGTTCTTCTAATGACCTCCATGCTAAATCTAATTGAACACTTGAACACGAAAGAAAAGGTATGAAGTGTGGAAAGTACGCTTTACTTCAAAATTAGTTTACGTACGGAAAATCGAGGTTGTTTATAGCATTTCAGATGGTCTTTGGCTTCTGGAACCCTATTAAACATAGTAACAGAATAGGTGATCATCTAATCAGAAATGTGACATGTAACTCTTCACTTCCTATATGTCTATGACAAACTTCTATTGAATACTGATTGGATAAAATGTTTCCCAGTGTCTTCAGGGTCCCTCTAGGTTTTTTTCAAGGAATACTTTTAATCTCCTCAACACAAATAGATAATGTATTAACCGTAACTTTTTTTAATGTAAGAGACTTAACAATATGTAATACCTTCAAACGAAAACTTACTACTAACGCTTTATAGAAATACTATAAACCAGATCTTTAATAAACTCACGATAAAATTATATCAAAATAGGTAAGTTTGTGGAGATTGTAGCATTTTCATAGTCTATCTCATAAACTGATCATATCCAAATGGACCATTGATGTAAACCAGCTATTTCGTCCTTGTATAGGACTGCTCAATAATGCATACTCAGAATTCTATGGTTAGAACAAAACACTTCCTCAAGGATCGATCCTAGGAGCTTCAGGCATTGGGACGAGCTTTTGACCACTTAACCTGCATCTAATAGTGTCCATGTGTAGCCTCAATCATTTCGCAATATCGGGGGCAACCATCTTCCATCACTTACAACAGATAACTGTCTCACACTCGACATAGTTGAACTCCACTCCTAACGGTTCGTGACTAGAATCGTCTGTGAAAGTTAGTGATTAGTGATTACATGATTGTTTTTCGTATGGTGGTTGTGTTTGTGATTTGTGGTGATATTAGAATTGTCATAGTTAACACCATAAACTGAACTTAATTAGGCAGTCATTGAATATCAACTGTCCGGTGCTTCCAGAGTTTTCAATGAGGATCTGGCTAAGATCACTTAGTGATTTAAACTATAAACTTATATGTAACATTCGACGTTTTTCACTTATTCTTCCATATATAACAATGATTCACTTTCTTAATTTCCGAATTCATCTGTCTTAATTGTTCAATTTATTGATATTGTGCTACTGAATAATAACTTTCGTCATTGTTTTTATTTCGTCCTCATTACACATACAAACAAATAGAGAGAATAATATCGATGAATGCGGTTTAGATGTCTACTTTGCTATGGATTATGAAGTATTGGGTGAACTACGAACGCATGAATTGAAACCAGGAGGTAGAGATATTCTATTGACTGATGCAAATAAAGCTGAGTATATTGAGTAAGCTTTGTTCTGTGCACTTCATCATTTGTTTAGCTTTATTCATTTTAATTCAATTTTAAATCAATTTTTGCCATTTCTTGTCGTTTCCAAGTGGTCTGGTTTAATTATTTTGTCCAATTATTGATAAGATTAGATTAGATGATGGTTGGAAGTAGTCAACAGGAAACCCTAGACCTACGTTTCGTGCTATTTGAGACTTGTCAGCAAGGTGTACCTGTAATCTTGATGGAGCTGATGCTCCTTGACGGATTCAATCGCGTGTCACTCAGCGTCACAGTCAGAGACGTTACCACTGACCTACTCGAGCCTCGACAAACCCACTGTAGGACTGAGGTGAATTTAATTGATTGATCATTACCCAGTGATCAATCTGTAGTTATCATTATAACTCAAACACTCATGAATGTGTACACATACATAAATTACCAAATCACAACACACACATACCAAATAAGAAATTATTATTTATACATAATCAAGGCATATGTTTCAGACCACGAGGAAAATGGATTGGTAATTAATGAGGGTTAGTGAAGGAACAGTAGAGCGTGTAACCACAGCTTAAAATACAGGGAATATAACGATACAATATTTTTTTTAGCAATTGTGTAATAAATACGTATATGATGATATGTGAGATAGGCTCAAAAGTCACCACTTTCTCGATTTTCTCACCGTTATCACAAAATAATGCTGTAATTAATTAAAATTCACCACGTTGCACAGACAAGTGGGTATCTGTACTCATCAAATATTTGAATAAAACGTTGAGCGTTAGAAGGGACTAAATTCGAATCACGGTGTGAAAATCACCGGGGTGCAGGTACACTTAGCTGAAAAGTCCTAAATAGGATGAAATACATTTCCTGGATTCCATTACTAGCCACCATCCAACTGTGTTTCAATACTTGTGGCGTAGTCAATATATCGAGGCCATCCACACAGAATGTATATACGCCTAAAGAAACTGATCATATGCAGTCGGTATCAACGGAAAAATTCAAACAACCAGTATAAATGAGTTAACCTCTCGAAATGCTCGCAAATGGCCACGCGTATACAGTCATTGACAGGAAAGTTCTACTCACCGCCTCATGGGGAGGGGGTGTTTACAAAATTGAAAGGACGAAAAGCGAATGTCTGGCGCTTTAGCCGGGTTAGTAGATATGGAGGATCCACCCATGGAAGTTGGAAAACCCTAATTCCAAATCAGTGATGCGCATGGTCTCCAGGATCCTAAGGAAACAAATGGTGTATCAACCTATCGTTGGTCACTGGCTACCATGGGACTGCATCTCTTTATGTTGTTTTACTACCTTGTGGACCAAACCTTTAGGACTTAGGCTCCAAGTGTGGCCTCCTAAGAAAATCTCCTGCTTCAGTTTGGGTACTTGGGCAGTATCATAGCACACTCACAAATCAAATGACTTGTGTAGCGCATATGTATTCGGTGCCTCTTTGTACCAATATCTATGTTCAAATAAAATTTTAAAAGATAAATTCACCAGAAAGAATCTTATTGTCTTGATTTACATATTTATTGAACAAAACATTTTTAGTACTCACTAATAGAATTCAGTTAAAGAGGTTTTTGAAGAGACTCGTCCAACTTTTAGGTTAGATTTGTCACAGATTGATCTCAGTAGAGGATAGCCTTTTTTTAATGTAGGTCTACTCGACAGTTTGTAATCATAGACTCCTAGCAGCTATCAAATCCATAACGTTCTGGTTTCTCAGTTAACACTTGACCATCAGAACGTTTGATTCAGCCTCCAATGATAGTCATTAATACTATCAGACTGGTCAAATGGAAGTAAATGTAGTGAATTTTTAGTCGTTCAGTTGATAGTATGTCATTCAAAGGTCTCTTCTAGTTTTTTTCTAAGTAGTAGCTACCAATAAATGATAAATTTACTGATATAAATCTATAGAGGTCTTTCTAGAGCTCTTATATCAGTGAGCGTATATTATGGGTTGGCACGCTTAAATGACATCTTAGTCCTACTACAGGATATCAATCGCGGCCCGAATAGACTAAGGGTTATGTCTCAGTTTATGAAGCTGATTGATACGGGTTTCGAATCCTCAGGGAGTTTTCGTCTTCTCTATACTCCAGGTACACCTTGCTGACGTTCTTCGACTAGCATAAAACCTAAGTTGAACAGACTTTCATTCTGACTTTTTCCAGCTACTCAAAATGATTTTCCAATAGTATCAATAATCTAGGCAGATTCACCACATAAAATGAAAATATGTGATTCTGTTTGAAAGAGGCGATGAAAAAGCTAAGGATAATCCAATCAGGAATTATCTTGAGCTCATCACGGTGAAGCAATAAATATGTCCGGCTGTTAATTACTAGGGGAAGATGACTGGAAGTGTATGGTTTCCTCCATTCGTAAGGTAATAAGTGTGGGGCTTGTCAGTAGTGGGCACCCAATACCCTTCCAAGCATCAATTCCAGGAACATCAGATATCGAAACAGTCTTTTAACCATTTAACCTTCATCTAATAGTGTCCATGTGTAACCTCAATCATTTCGAAATATCGGGGGTAACCATATTCCATTACTTGCAACAGATAATTGTTTCACACTCGACATAATTGAACTCCACTCCTAACGGTTCGTGACTAGAACTCCTGAAATCTTCTGTGAAAGTTAGTGATTACATGATTGTTTTTCGTATGGCGGTTGTGTTTGTGATTTATGTTGATATTAGAATTGTCATAGTTAACACTAGAAACTGATCTTCATTCGACAGTCATTGAATATCAACTATCCAGTGCTTCCCAAGTTTTTTTTTCTTTTGATGACTTTCTAACTCAGATCAGTCCATGTTGTTAAACTGTGAAGATTTAACAACTTTTTTTTTACCAACTCCCTTATTATTAAAATATTCATAAGTATACATGCAAATAATTTACCATTAGACTGTTTTTTCTCTCTTGCATAGCAACAATCATGTCTTCTTAAATAATTATATGTTATCCTGCTATATTTAGCTTGAGTATTACACTTCATTCAATAATACTTATATATATATATATCTTTCTCTTAACAAACGGATTATGTTTTTTTGTAATGTTACTTTGTGCTTCAAGCTGATGATTTTATTGACAAATGTCATAATAGTAGTAATTCATATAATCTAAACCAGTTTTTCATTCAATGTTGTGGTACATAACGTATTATTGATAAGATTCTCTCATTGTTTCACACAATTCATGGGATGTGGATAAGACTAAAGTTAGATATTATAATCACTTTTTATGCGATTTCAACTCGTCTTAATTTATTCAGTTCGTAATTGGTTGGGTTTTTTTTTGGAGTCAACTAATTAGGAAACATTGAATAGATATATCCCTTTAGTATCGGACTGTTTAGTAGTGCTTATCCACAACCTAAGCTATTATTGTTGAAGGACTGTACTCAGTAAGTTTTTGTTAAAGGACATTATATCTGAAAAGTTTATTAGCATCTTGAAGGCTCTATACGAAAACACCCTAGTCATGTTGAGAAAAAAAGAAAGAAAATAACTTATCAGCATTACAATCCTATAATAGTCTTAGGCAAGGTTTTATAAATTCACTATTCCACTTAATATCGTCACATCGTCATATAATTGTCAGTATAACTTCATCCTCAAATCTTAAGCTTTCTACACTTAGTCTTACTGCTCTCCAACAGATGCATGTGGGATAAAGTGTTCCAGTCAGTATTGATGAACTTGATCATTACAACTTCCTAGTCCGATCGTCACGTCGAGGTAACATCTGCTTCCCTCTAACCGTATGAAACCTTAAGTCTCTGATCCGAACATCCGAAGGGTGAATACTTTAATCACTTTTCCACAACCTATGTGATTAATTCCATCCTATTCTATTGAATATGAACGGTACTAGGTCCGAGTCTCTAAGTGAACATCAACCCTAATATTCAGGTACATCCAACCGACGAGTTCCAAACAGGACGAAACGCGCATCCCAGATCCCACTGCCAGCCATCATCCATCTTTACTTATAGTGCTTGTGATTTAAGGCAATTCGCACAGGATGCACATATGCGAGTAAGATACTGATCAATTGCACTCCTTTAATGTCAATGAGAAGATTCAAACAAACAATAAAAAAATGAATTAACAAAATATACCACTATTTTGTTTTCTATTCTATCATGGTATCAGCCAATTTTTGAATTAAGTACAAAATGCACTGTGAAATCATCATCTGTACTCGTGCAATTATTAATCAATTGTATTTATTCGCATATAGTACTCATAGCCGTTTATTTCTTTCGATTAATATCTTGCTTTTACCCTAGTAGTCACGTTTGTAATACTAATATACATGTATATTGAATGTTTAATAGTTTCTTTTTCTTTCTGTTCTGATCACATTTTGTTAATGATCATTTATAGAAAAGGTCATTTTATTGTTAGACAGACTAATTTGTAGCGTTAATGGCTTCAACTTGATGTTATAATCTATAAAAAAAGGAGCGAAATCGTTGAAACACTTTTCTTCCTAAATGATGATATGACTTATCAACTCGATGTACTTGCATTCCAGTGTTGATGTTTATTTTCGGCATCAAATGTAGTTCTTAGCGCTTCGAATGCTAACAACGAGTTATCGATTGAGCTACTGAGTACCAATAGCTGTTTATTTGTTCAACGATCACGATGTTATTATCATTATTACTTAGGGTTTGAGTTATGATTATATCAGATGGATCCGCATATTCAGGCATATATGTCAACAAAGATTGATCGAGATTTAGTGTTGAATATTAAATCCTTACTAATATTGATAGAAATATGAGAATCATCGAGTATTTTAAAAAAACAATGATATTCGAGAGGTAATGAGTCAGTCAGCCGAATGCAACACAGTACCTAGAAAATGTATACATCGATTCAAGTTGCCATATCCCATTTGACATCACTATCCATTGTTTACGATAATCACATGAACCCCAGCCACGTAATCTGTATCTACTAACATGACTCAGTTCAACAGTTTTTTCATAGATTGATGCTGTCTTGGTTCAGCCATTCCTAGCTTTCTTCCGACTGCCTTACTAGCAGCTAATGTCGATATAAACATGAGATAGAAAAACTGGGGATGAAGTATCATCCAACTTCCAACGATTTTAAGCCATATCAACAATTGAGATTTTCAACTGTAATCTACAGTTAACTCGCTAATCCACCATCTTGTTAAATCAGCAACTTTATATCTACAGTAAACATTGAAAATAAGACTGAGTCAATCAGAGAAAATAATGTTTCTCTTCAACGATACGGTACATTTATTAACACAGAAAGTCATCTATTGACCAATTCAGTTATCTTAGAAGTCTCATCAGCCTTGACCGGTTGGCGTCTGATAAAATCTCGGTCGGCTTCTACCAACTCACGTCATTTGTAACATTGGTTAGACGTCTGTCTGTCTATCAACTAGAAGACACGTTCACTGTGCGCCAATCTAAACTGCAATACGTCATATCCTTATACACAATCTTTTTTTTATATATTACTACCATTGAAGTAACTACTATGAATTTGGTGTTCACCTTGTTGTGCTAATGAGGTGTGGTAACTTGGACTAATGCATATATGTGCCCGGTCCTACGTTGTGACTGAACGACTGACGTCTGTCAAACGTGGTCCATAGAGGTAGAGGATATTCATAGGTTATTAGGATTTAATCATATTATTATTAGTGGCTTTATTCAATATTACGTTTTTGGTACAATATAGAATTCTCAGCACAAAGTATTTTAACAAGTTTCGTTTTCTTATTTCTTGATTAATCATTAGGATAAATATTGAGTTAGATGTTAGCAGTTCAGAAATCGACATCTGAGTAATGTATAGTCTTTTCAATGCATATTGCCAGTAACCACGATGTCTCTGATTGGTCTCTTTTGTAAGTTGTACAGCGAAATGTCGTAAACTTTTCACAAACGCACGTGGATAACTTGTTGAAATATCCAGATGGCAGGAACATGTAGTCCAGATATTCAAGCAGGCCGCCTTGTGAAAAAAAAGCGATGCTCGATTATGTTGTGACCGTCGAGTTGGCGATTCTGAGGTTAGATTCAAAGTACTAGATAAGTGTGGTAAATTAATTGACGAGGTGGTGAATCTTTATTGACTGATATAGTCACGACATATATTACGCATACCCATCCACCAACTACTTTTATGCGTGATGATGGCCGATGTAGGAGTGGGTTAGTAAAAAAGATAGAGGCGGTTAAACCAAAACATGGCATCAGTTGGTGATGGTTCTTACTGTTTGACTGATCCATTTAATTAGGTGCAGACTACTTATTTTGGGTCTGTGCGATTGTCGTAACCAGCGTTTCGAGACTTTGAATGATATGGTTCATGGTTGTTGGCAATGCACAGATGCGTCTATTATTTAATTTCTTTTAGTTGATAAAATTATCTTAAATTTTTTGGTTTCATCGATTTATATTTTCTCAAATAGTATCTTCAATGCTTGCTCTTTCTTATTACCACTAATACTGTTACCAGCTTTACTACTCTAGAATTTCACTCTTATAACCTCATTTAATTGTACCAATGAGATGTGGTTATTTGAGCCGATATACACATGTGCCAGATTCTCTGTCGCGTAAAACTGACTGACCTGCAGTTTCCTTATGGTAAACTACCTCATTTACAAACTTCTTAGTCTTTTACATGGTTTAAAGTGTTAACTTTCACTGTAAGGACATCTAATGATATCACTCAGTTATCTATGCCATATAACATGTGATACATTATGTTTTGGATATCCAATCCACTGTTTTAACGTTGAATAACTCTTCAATCTCCAAGTCAATAGTATGCTAATTTATCCTTTCATTTTACCCCAAAATAATTAAATAGTTCACTCTCAGTTTTTATCTGTTATACTAATTAAACTATCCAGTATTTTAACATACTGACTATGTATGCTCTATCATCACTTATACCCCAGTTTACTGCCCTTTTTTCTATCCTCTTAATAAATATGTCTATTGATAGTTATTAGTCCCAAATCTAGCTGTTACCTTGTTTTGTGATTTTCGGGCTTGTGTGTTGTAACAACCGTTATATTAGCTGAAACGGTTGTTGCTATTGCCTTAAGTATGTAAAACAAAGTAATAAGAGTAAAGGCAAAAAAAATTCAAGTTCATGGATGAGATAGTACTGCTGACTGTACTTGATGTGTAACATCAGTAAGATGTTTGACTCAATCAATCAGCATCCTTATCGTCTTGACAATATCAAAGCTTATTTTGTTCACTGGGTTTCGTCATTCACAGTAAAGAATGAAAGGTTTGGGACTGGTCTCAGTCGACTTTTCCTTAATTATTTTTGTCAAGCTCCCAAGTCGTAAAAACCACACTTTATTTAGTTCTTTTATATGATACTTCAAGAATAAGGATCATTCCGAAAAGTGGCAATTACCGTCGTAATTTAAATGCCAGTACAATCCCCTCGTTTACGATATTGTTGAGTGCAGCGATTCAGTATTTCAAATCGATTTATTCTACTTTCAACCAGTAAGTCCTACGTTTGAACCTTACTCTGTCATCTTTATTCTAGGCACTTGGATAGTCTTAGTAGTATCGTTAGTCTACACCTAATCAGTATGTTTAAGAGTCGAGTCCAGGGTATCTGCACATTGATCAATCTTTAGTAGTAACGAACATCATGTTTGCATACTTCTTAGCACTGTTCGAATCATGTCTGCCAAAATGCGATGTGATCACTAGTCTAAGCAACTGGACATCATATGTATTATGTTTTAACGTTACTTGATTATAGATAGTTAACAGAAAAAATCAAATGCCCTAGTACGGCCGAGAGTGGGGAGAGTCCGCTCTCCCTCTCGAAATGCTCTCACATGGCCACGCGTATATAGCCTCTGCCATGGAAGTCCTAGTCACTGCCTTCTCGCACCACGGGTGTTGTTTACGAAAATGAGAGGACGAAAAGCGAATGTCCGGCGCTTTAACCGGATTCCAAACCAATGGTGCACATGGGCTCCAGTATCCTGCAGGAATAAATGACGTATAAACCAATTGTTGGTCACCGGCTTCTATGGGACTGCATCTTCTTACGATGCTCCACTGCCTTGTGGATCAGACCTTTAGGTCGAAGGCTCGGGGAGTGGCACCCTAAGAAAATCACCTGCTTCGATTTGGGCACCCGGGCAGTATCACAGCCCATATGTATTTGGTGCCTCCTTGTACCAATATCTATGTGTTAAAATAAATAGTTTGAATATCATTAACAAAGTGTTAGCACATCCACAATATTTATCTCATCATTAGAAAACTCTTAATCTAGGGTTTACTTCCAACTAACTTTTTTAAATTAAGTTATCATTAATTGATTTCTTCTTTGTTTTAATGACATAATACTGTAAATCATAATGTGATAAAATTACTCGTAATAGTTAATTATGAAAATATTATAATACAGTACCATATTGATATAAGTGTAAATGACAAAGTATTGATTTCATATGAAAGGAAAGAGTGATAGCATGCTACCTACGTATAACAATCCTTTTTATATACTGAACTATAGGAATTCTCCTGAATGAATCTGTCTAATGTATAATGTGTGATTTTCAATGGATATAAATAAATAGATATATAGATTCTAATAATATAAGTAACATCATTTTCTTTTTCATAATTCAGCTTAACTCTATAGAAATAACTCACTTATATGCAAATACATTAATGTATGGTATGTGTGTGTGTGTTTCTAAATGGTTGTGATGGAGGAGGGAGAGAGGGAAGTCAAAGTTATTTTAATGACTATCATCACAACTCTCAACATGATATGTATTATCCTTTTTGTAATAATGCAAGTGAAATTTTCACTAGTGATTCAATCATATTTGTCTATTTTTTGTTTGAATAGTTTAGAAATAGATTTTACATGTATTAATATGATTATAGTTGAGACAGCTATCAATCATTGCTTTGCATCAACGTCTTGCTTAACAGTGATATATATATATTAAGATATTGATTTCTTATAACTTGTTTTCCTGATTGTGATCGATTATAACAATGATATTTGTTATATCCTAAGCCCCGTCAAATATCATGCACTGTGCCAAACCAATGACACATTAACCAGTACGAGTAGTGTAAAATCAACTCTAAGTCTTTATTTGTTTTTCTCGCCTAACCTTGTCTACTTGAGTTCGGAACACAATATCAGCTTCCATTGTATAAATCATGTATGTCAGATATAAGCTGTTTATATACAAATAAACCAGACTACATCATACTATAAAACAGAAAATAACAATGATACAAGATCAAACCAAAAGTGGCTGTGATTTAGAGAGAATGTAACTAATAAATTGGGAATAACTTAAAAATAGTAAACCTTATAATCATAGTTAATAGGTCAAATGGAAGTTTAGAATAAAGCAAATATGAATATACATATAATATAGTTACTCGATAGTTATGCAATAAGAATATAATAACAGTCTACAAATAGTGTTCAGACCTGTCTTTGATTGATCTTACATAATATTCTAGCGTTGTTCCTTTGAACTATTTAAACTTGTATTTATTTTGATCTAGTTATTTATTCTCTGAAGAAGTGGCTTACACTGGGTCACGAAACGTCAGAAAATCTCATTTTTCTACTCATTGAGACATTACAAATATATTACTTTCTTTACTCTGTCTAAATACAAAATATTACTTCATCAAATCATATTGTCTGTTTCAATGTTTAGTAGTCTGATCATGTCAGTCAATCAGTTATACGCAATGTAAAACCTGAAACATGTGCTCATCGGTTCAAATTTCCATACTACATTGGTCCAGAAAGATGAAATTGTCAACATGAATCCCAGATTAGTAACAGTACTAGTGACAATAGAGAAGACTAGGTTTCAAAAATGTAATTCTACAAGAAAAGATAAATTTGTGAGAAAATAAAACTAAAATGCTCGTAAATTTGGGCACCATTTAATTAACAATTCTGCGTTTAGAAGCAGAGTATTAGGTAAGTATGAGGAATCAATTGACGGAGTACTTGATCAATATTGATCGAGGTGGTTAGGAAATGTACTACGTATCCCCCATACATCGACTACCTTGACGCGTGATGATTGCTGATTTTCGAGTAGGTTAGAAGAGACATAGAATTGACGAAGCCAAGACATTCAAACAATCCATGAAGACACTGACTACTGAACCGAGCTATTTAGGTAGGTATGGACTACCTGATTGTGATTCGCGTGATTATCTTAACCAATGGTTGGAGACTTTAAATGACATGGATCAGGCGCACTCAGTCTTTGTTTTCTCCCACATACTAAATTTCTGAGTTAGCTTATAATCTCCTTTTTATTTCATCAATATCTATATTTTCTTCTCTCACCGTATCTTCTATACTTAGTCTTTTGTGTTACTTCCTTTATTACTCTTGCATTCGCCTTGACAATTTCATCTCGTTCTAATAGCTTTTGTGGCGACTCAAGCCTATATACACCTGTATCAGATTCTACGTTGCATATGAATGACTATCTGCTTTGATTTGACTATTTAATTAGTATCATTGGATTTCATCTTTAAAGGGTGATTGAAAGTGAAAGACAGTTACCTATGTGTATTTGGTCCAGAAATTATCTGAAGAAGTGATTCACTATTTACATTACTTGCCTTGCAAAGTTAATTGTCTTTTCCAGGCGTTTTTTTAATATTTTAAAGCATAAAATAGTTTAGTCTGTTTAATATGGTTTTTTTCAAATATTCGTTTGGTTTCTTACTGAATAATCGATTGGTAGCATTCTTTTCAGGCTTTCCTATTTTAACAATCAAATCATACTACTAATTATTAAAAAAAGTCCTACAATATTCCCGTTAGCTGGGGCTTTTTCCTAATATATATCTTATCTTCGCAACTGATCTCAGTTAAGCCACCACTGGAAACCGACTAGTATTGGGACTTCTCAGGAATGCGCACCCACAACCCCCCTATCTAAGATAATCAAATATAGGACCTTCAGTCTTGGGCGTAAACGCTTAACCTCTAGATCACTGAACTGGTACTCAGTGGTGCACATCTCTAACTTCAATCTATTCACGATACTTAGCGCGACCATGTTATATTGCCTTGGGGTGAATAACTGAACTCCACTGGTCACGCTTTCTTACTAGAACCTCAGAAGTTGTGTGTTAAAGCTAGTCACTAATGGGCTCTTGAAACTAGTATCATATTAGGACTAAATGACCACGGAGTCGTCGTAGGTTTTCGCTGGTGGTCTAGCTATTGCCAGTTCGTGATTTAAACTAGGAAAACTCCACATTTTTCACAAATCCTGTGTGCAAATATTTTATCTGTAATCAGATATTTATTATCATATTGTTAGTCAGTTGTAATCAACATACAGTCTCGTGTAACTATCAGTTACACTAAGTTACCATACCACATTTGTTCCCTCATTCGAAATAGATTTTGATGTACATCTGTTCAAACGCCTACAGTTGAGTCCGAAAGCAGACCTGTTTTTCAGGAGGTAAGGGTCATACATTGGCCCAGTCAAAAATCACCGAATAATAAGTACACATAACTGGAAAAGAGATGGCTTTCATCTTTAAGGAACAGACATACATGTGATTCGGTTTAGCCGAATAAACCTTTTTCCTCACTTTTGATCTTTTCCCTTGAGTAGTAGCCAGTTGGGATTGTGTATTTAAAAAGTGTATTTCATCAAACACAACACATCACAACAGTTTGTCCAGTGATAAACATCCAAGTTAACACAGGAAAATAAGTTCAGTGTCAATATATCATCACAGGACCTATGATCTTCATCGGACTGGAAAAAGTGTCAGTGTGAACCATCTCAGAAGATAATAACATAGGCACATTTTACTGGATTAAATTCATGATGAATTGATGCGAAAAACGTCGACGTCGTCAAACTACCTCCCACTTGTTTGGAATTCGGATATGTAGGAATAGGTTTTTCGGGTTCATTTAAAAAAACGTTGACTTAACCTTTTGATTTCTATATGGTTCTTTCTCCCATAAAGCACTATAGGATCTACATTTACCCACGTTATAAATAATGTGAATTTATTGACTCACATTGTCTTCGGTTTACCCGAATAAACCTCCTTCCTCATTATTATTTATCTTTTCTCTTAAGTAAAAATATTGTGTATATAAGTATGAACTCTCGGACATCCATGGGTCACAATTCTACTACTGATCAGTTTACAATTTTAATAACTCTTATAATTAGTATCATATATTTATCCTTTTCTCTAATTATTTATTTATTAAACAACTTTTTTTTCACAGTCTAATGGTTAATTGGAGATTTTCTCGTGGAGTAGAAGATCAAACGAATGCATTCCTTACTGGTTTCGAAGATGTATTTCCTCTTCAATGGTTACAATATTTTGATGAACGTGAATTAGAAGTTAGTAAATGTTCATCTATTTTGTTTTTCTTATTCAGGAGAAGAAAAAAAACAATTCATTGAAAAGAAAATTGAAATATTTTTAAAATTTTTGGTGATTGAACACTGATTGCTTATCGAATACTATCAATCAATGTTACCATGTCACTCTATTGATCTGATCGAAATTCTATAAGTCACAATTTCTCATCGTAACATTCGGTCAGTCAGTCAGTCGGTTACAACGTAGGACCAGGCACATATAAGCATCGGTCCAAGTTGCTATATTACACCGCATTAGCACAACAAGATGAACACCGGATCCATAAAAGTAGTTAATTCAGAGGTGGTAATATATAAAAGAAAGATTGCAATAATGATATAGTACAGGAAGAAAGAATTAATTCGTAGAAAGAAAGATATGAAGTGATTTTAATCTCTTAGTTTAAGAGAAGACAGAGAGTGTATACACCGACGCCATTGTGATCGATTCTGAGCCATATCACCAAGAGTCTCCAACCATTGGTTACGATAGTCACGTGGACTCCGACCAAGTAGACTGCATCTACCAACATGGCTCAGACTAGAAGTTAGTGAATTCAAGCACTGATGCCACGTTTTGGTTTGGCCGCCCCAAACTTTTTTCCAACCATCGCCAACACTAGTCAGCATTGCATGTCATGGTAATCGGTGGTTAGACATGCGTAATACTTGACCCAACCATCTCAGTCGATGAAGATTCACAACCTCATCAACTGATTTACCGTCATTCCCTAATACCCTGAGTTTAACCTCACTATTACTTATCCGGTGATCCCAACAGACGCCAGCAATATTTCTGAGGCATCTGTGGTCAAATACTAGTAGCTTACGAGTATCTTCTACTCTTAAAGACCATGTTTCGCTGCCGTAAAGTAGGACAGAACGAACTGCCGCGCAGTTGATAGACGGATATCTCGCCTTCGTAACATTACGCTTTAATTGATATGAAATCAGTTTGATATTTCTTTAGTTCATCCTTGAAACCTAATTTGTTTACTTCACTATATGACTGACAAAATTGTGTACGTTAACACAACCAGATCAACATGAAAATCACGTAAACCTTGAGCTTATTTTACTACTCTCAGTTGTTATCTGCATTCATAGTCAACACAGAACGTGATAAGTCGCCTGACCACATTAATCTGACTGAAAAGTAAACTGAAAATATGAATAGCATAAGTGTCCACAATAACAGTAATATCGGTGAGGAATTAAAAAGACCAAATATTGGAGAATGTGATTAAAAATGAAGAATGAATACGAAAAAGTAAAAAAGTACTGAGTAATATTAAAGTTTTTGTCCGCCAGAGTTCTTGATACCTATATGGTTGCGGCACAGGGCTGAGTTAGATTATCCTAGTCGTACTGTAAGAGATTGTATAGTCTCTGATCCACTTGAAAACCAATGTAAAATTACCGTCTTGTGGGGTATTTACGTAATTGTGAATGTTAACGTTCCAAACGTAGAGGAAGACAAAAAGTAAAGGATCTACGCTATTTTTTACCGATTCTAAGCCATGTCACCCAACATCTACAACGATTGATCATGATTATAACATGAACCCCCTCCCCAACCAGGTAGTCCGCATCTGGACACACGGTTCAGACACAATACTCAGTGATTTGGTGGACTAATGTCACGTTCTGGTTTGGCCCTTCCTATCTTTCCTCCAACAAATTCCTCGTCGTGCTCCTATTATGCATTATGATAGACGGTGTTCAATCTTAAATAATACGCATGTCTTAAATATCAGAGTTAGTAGAGGTTAACATCCTCTTAAACCAATTTGTCATTATTTGCTCAGTACTCATAACATTGGTTGCTCAATTGTGCCACAATATGTGATTACCGCTTCACAAACTAATTGATCTCAGAAGCCTCCACTAAACTAATACCAACTGGGAAATTCATCTCAGCTGGTTTAAAGAAGATGAATCAAGCATAGACTGACAAAAATTCCACATAATAACTATTGTATTTATAAGTCTACATTATCTTCACTAATTCAAATTAATTGATTTTACTCTTCCAACAAAGTAATCACCCAAAATAGATAATAATTACTCATAACACCATTGTAACCACTAGTGATCCATATCATCTAATGTTTTCATCCATTGGTCAAAATAATCTCTCAGACTCCATCCTACATACGTCGAATAATCACTGACTTCATAGACTAATGGGATGTCTTGATTTGGTTATCATTGGTTTTATTCCATCCATGTTGGAGTGGTCCTAGACCGGACCAGTTAAACGTTCGAACCTGCACAGCTAACCTTGAGTTCGAAGAGCAATTAGCTGCTAGCTCCAACTATCTCAAACACTCACGAGTTTTCAGACCTCACATAGTAAATAAGAAACTACACTTTGAATACAGTCACGAAATAAGTGGCAAAGGGTGAAACAATCGGTCCTCAATTAATTAACAATAATTAAGGAATAGTTAGACGCATAACGACAGTTAATATGTCCATTCGAAGCTTAAAACCAGGAGAATACATGAAATCATACAGTTACTTATTAATTACACACAGTTTAAATGATGATAATAATCTGAAAGATAACACCAAAAGTTCCAACTTTCCAGTACTTGTCCCTTGATAGCAGATCGGCACACATAACTCTTGTTCTAACCCCTTAATTCAATATGGATTCATTACTTCGTCAATCAATTTACCATGAAGTAATACATTGTAGATTGGTACACAGTGAACGTGTCTTCTAGTTGATAGACAGACAGACAGACGTCTCACATATGTTTTAAGTGACCTGAGTTGGTAAAAGTAGATCGAGATTTTATCAGACGCCAACTGATCAAGGCTGTTGTATGTAATGATAGGAAAATGCATCTAAATCATACTTACATTGTTTTATTACATGTAATAACCTACACAGGATAAAACTTTCTTATTTTTCATAAACTAAGAACACTCGTTGATATAATAGAATAAGCTAAAATGAATCATAAGATACTAGTCTCAGTTGTTGTGTATATACTGAATTACCTGATCAGTAATACTTTAGTCCTCTTTTAAAATTTGTCTAATTAGCGAAGTTTTAAGTATCAGTCATATGACCGAATTATCAGTTGCTGTTGTTATTCCCCTTTAGTTCATATTTCCAAATAATTTTTTTCCATCTATCTAGTAGTAGTAGTAGTAGGTTGCCATAACAATATAATTTTATTGGATTTTCCAAGGCTATTTTCAAAACTTATCTATCTCTGTATTACTGTATTGGTAGTGTATAGTTTGTACAATTGTTTCCTTTTTTTTACAAGACTAACCCATAAAGTCATTGAATATTGATCTGATCTGCGTTAGTAGACTCATGCTTCTTGGTTAATATTCACAGGATAATAGACATCACTGGTTGGAAATGTTAATTGGTATTATAACTCAGAGTTGATCGAAATAGAATAGTTACACTCACTGTCTATCTATATATTCAGTAGTGGTAGTGTGTAGTCTATACGATTGGCTTCTTTTTCATCAGACAATAAAACATCTCCTGCAAATACAGTCCATCATTCTTTTTTTTGTTTTATATATAAATATTTGATTATGTTAAATGGTTAGTGGAAGGGATTTAATAGAAAACGTTGTTAGATTTTAAACTTTTTGTTAGTTGAACTAAGCTCGAAGACTTTGTGATTACAACCGTCAACTTTGAATCAGTAATGTTAGGTTGTCGATTTGAACTGTCTACTTCACTTACTTCTGCTTAAACAACTAAGTTGTAGATTACCGGTATTTGTCACATAAATCTGTAGTTGGTAGGATATTTCTCAAATCTTGAAGAAACCACAATACTCTTTGTGGGTGATATTTATCAAAATCATATATATTACTTACTTACGCCTGTTAATCCCAATGGAGCATAGGCCGCCGACCAGCATTCTCCAGCCCACTCTGTCCTGGACCTTCTTTTCTAGTTCTATCCAATTCTTGTTCTTTTTCTCATGTCTATCTCCATTTCGAGGCGTAATGTGTTCTTCGGTCTTCCTCTTTTCCTTTGGCCTTGGGGGCCCCATATGAGGGCTTGTCTTGTGACTCAGTTGGCTGCTTTCCTCAATGTGTGTCCTATCCACTTCCAACGCTTCCTGATTTCTTCCTCCGATGGGACCTGGTTTGTTCTTTCCCACAGTAGGTTGTTGCTAATAGTGTCCGGCCAACGGATCCGAAGTATTTTGCGTAGACAACTGTTAATAAACACTTGTATCTTCTGGATGATGGGTTTTGTAGTTCTCCAGGTTTCTGCCCCATACAGTAGAACTGTCTTGACATTTGTATTGAAAATCCCGACCTTGGTGTTGGTTGACAGTTGCTTTGAGTTCCATATGTCCCTCAGTTGTAAATAAGCTGTTCTTGCTTTACCGATCCGCGCCTTCACATCTGCATCAGATCCACCATGTTCATCAATGATGCTGCCCAGATATGTAAAGGTTTTTACATCTTCCAAATCTTCTCCATCAAGTGTGATTCGATTGTTGCATGCTGTGTTGCATCGGATAATCTTGCTTTTCCTTTTGTGTATATTGAGACCTACTGCTGCTGAGGCTGCTGCTACACTGGTCGTCTTCTCCTGCATTTGTTGTTGCGTTTGCAATTGGAGGGCCAGATCATCTGTGAAGTCTAGATCGTCCAACTGCATCCTAGATGTCTATTGTATCCCGCGTTTCCCTTCAGATGTTGACGTCTTCATGATTCAGTCGATCACCAGGAGAAAGTGTGGTAGTAAGCAACCTTGCTTGACACTGGTCTTTACCTCGAACGAGTTTGTCAATAGTCCTCCATGCACAATTTTGCAGTGTAATGCATCATAGGAATTCTGTATGATATTGACTATCTTCTGAAGCACGCCGTAGTGTCAAAGAAGCCTCCATAATGTTGTCCTGTCCACGCTATCAAATGCTTCCTCGTAGTCAATGAAGTTGATGTAAAGTGGTGAATTCCATTCAATTGATTGTTCCACAATGATCCGTAGCGTTGCGATTTGGTCTGTACACGATCTATCCTTACGGAATCCTGCCTGTTGGTCACGAAGTTGGGCGAAATCATATATATATATATATATATATATATATATATACCCAAGTTTTTTTCACTAATGTTAACATTTTTCGCCTAAAAATTTCATCGCGTGAATATTTGAGCGGTAGATTTTGGTGTTTTTCTCGCAGCAGTCACTCTATCTGATTGTCCAATCCTAACTTCAATCAATTCGCAATGCAGTACGAAAACAATCCATTATCGTTTGTAATAATTGTTTCACTGCCAAAATGTCTGGGTCATTACTTCTCACCAAAACTTCGAAAACTCATGTCACTGTAAGATCTGAAAGTTGTATTTAAAGACTGTTAAAGAGTCCTATACTAAAACGAAACAACTGTACATTCATCCCTGATTTTCAGTAATACTCCAACTAAGATCAATCTGTGACGAATACAACCTACAAAATCTATTTAAGCTCACAGGTGATAATACACACCTATCCTATATACTTCAAAACTGAATATTCATGAACCACTAATTTGTATTCAAGGTGTATGTATGCCTCAAAATTAACAAAAGATACTAGAAATTCAAAGATCTATCTTTTGATGTAAAACAGTATTGTGAAGAAGGGTTGATTGAAACACATTAGGAGTCGAAAATGTTGTTTTTTCAGTTACTTCAGTTTTAAAATAATTTGGAAATTATTCAATCAAAATATTCACTTCAAAAAAAAGTTGATATGTTTATGCATTGTTAGCGTATGCTGGAGGACATGTGTGTGTGTGTAATGTTTAGGTTAAATGGAGGATGTATCAACTAGTTAAGGATAACCAATTAGTTAATAAGATGATGAACTTGCATCGATGGAGATAGAACATGTAATGGGCACTCTTAACCATTGCCTTCCTTGATACATCATTCTGTTTGATTGGTGCAGAAATAACCTAGAGACAATCAGTTTATGAAGCCATTGACTAGTGATTTAATCCTTGTCAACAGGTGTACACTACCTGATCGGAATCAGCGCGACAAGCGAGACCACTGATCAGAAATGTCAGGGGATCACATGATTTAAAATTAGTTGAAGTGTAGATTATTATTATTACATATTTCTTATCCCCTTATTTTCTGACCTTATTCTCTACTATTTAATCTTTCTTTCGATCGATCACCATGGTGATAAGATTATTGATTCGGCTTCTGTGCTATCCCATCTCAGTGATCTCATCTCTTGTTGTTGTTGTTCTGATGTGATGATTCTTCAGTCAATGAAATATTTGTATCCTGGTTCGATGTTGTATATCACTTTCTTTTCGATGTTTTCACTAATGATTCTCGTTTTTCTTTTCATTTCTTTGATTAATTAGGTTTTATTATGTGGTATGCAACAAATCGATGTAGATGATTGGCAATCGCATACAACTTATAAAAAATACGATGCTCGATCTCCACAAGTTTTATGGTTTTGGAAAGTAAGTTGAGTTCGATTTTCTTTTTAAAGTTACAGTAAATGTGTAATAAGTTTGTTCATTCGTTAATACATGAACTGAAGTAAATTTTATGTTGAGAAAATTATAACTTTAAAGTTGTCATATATTCAGAATTTAACGTTCAAAATTAAACTATATATCAACTGTTATTGCCTGTTTGTAACTACCATGTAACAGTGAGGTGGAGGACAATACCGTATCATGTTAGATGATTTGAAGTAATTGGGAGGATCTTCTACTCGACCAAAGTTTCGTGCTGAATGTCACTCGTCAGCAAAGCATATCTGCAGTTTCGAGAAAATTGGTGCTTCTTGGTGGATTCAAATTTGTGTCATCCGGTTTTACGAATTGAGAAATTACCAGCGGGCTATTGGAGCAACGACTAACATCCTGTAGGATTGAGATAATTACTTTGATTGATGATTAAATAGTGCTCAATGTCATATTTGTCAAGTTCTACAGGATTGATCGAATTCTATTGATCATTGTACAATGTATCCACTAGTCTAAGTGACTTGACGTCGTGTGTGTCACAATCTAAACAACTTTATTTTTATTTTATTTTATTTGAACACATAAATACTGGTACAAGGGGGCACCAGATACATATACGCCAGAACTCAATAGTAACGTGCTTGACTGTGAAGTTGGGTGACACGTGCTTCAGTCCTCAAAAAAGGATCACTCCCCTCAAGACTACAGGTACGCCTTGCTAACGAATGCCAAAGAGCACGAAACCTAGGTACCAGAATTTTTCGGCACCACCTTACATCTCAACATAATACACACTATGTTGAATCGCTTAGACTAATAACCATATTGGGACTTGTTTGATATAATTCGGTCAGCGTTGAATAAAAACTTGACTTGATGGACCCATCAATTGTAAAACGTGGTATGTATTATTTAGTATGTTCTCACCAATTTCAGTGTATCTATTACGTAATTTTTTCTGTCATCACGCACTACCATCAATACGAAGTTCACAGATGACTTAGTCTTATTTGGTAAAGTTGCTGGCGTAATGCAAAATCCCTGAACGCCCTAAGTAATAGTGTCTGACAAGTGTTGCACCCTCCCTAATTGCTTACTCTAAAAATAAAAACGAATAGCATTTGATTATAGGTATCTTGGAGCATTGATCACATGCCGTGTAATGATACATATATGTGCCTGATCCTACGTTGTAGCTGACTGACCGTGCAATGACCAAGTGAACAATACTGAGGTTAGGCAAACAGTTTTAGTCAGAGGTGGTAAATCAGTTTGATAAGACATTAAATTTTAATTGGCTTTGGTGTTCAGGACATGTATTACGTATGTTCAACTTCCATCTACTTCAATCCTCATGTTAGCTGTCGTATTAACAGGCTTATAAGAAAAAACTAGGAATAGGTTGACCTAGACATGACACCAGCCTATCAACTTATTGGCTATTTATTAGTCTGAGCTACTTTAATAAGTGCAGACTACTTATTTTGAGTGTGTGCGTTAGCACTGATGTTAGGTGACATAGCACAAATGGGCTTACTCTTTATATTCTCTATATCCTAACATCCCATATTTGTTCATTCTTCTTCTCTTAGAACCATATTCTCATTGCTTTTTATCTTTCTCTTCATTATTGCTAATAAAGATTATTTCAACTTCTTTACTATTCTTCCATCTTGTGAATTTCATCTCATTTTGATATGATATGATGATGTGATGCCTAGACTGTAACTTTCATTATAACTAATTAAACACTAATTATTAGTTAGATTATTCTAAGTTTTCTCATTTATGTATATATATATATACTATGATCATTTGACAGAGCATATATCTTATTATATCTACTCAAATTTTTATTCCATATTCAGTAATGCTGATTATTCATGTGTTTTGTAAAGAGAAACTGAATAACTGTATTGATTATATGATATAGATAGATATTAATGGTAAGAGAAATTCTATGATGCTCATGTGATTTGTAGGATTTTGCTAGAAGGTTTTTTTTCATGGATCCTTTAGTTTTTAATAGACATGTACTTGAAAGACTAGGCGCTTGAAAGGTGGTTAAATTTCGATATTGGGAGGGAGTCAGTACAAATCCACAATACTTGGTAAATTTAAAGCTATTGAGCTACTACTCTACACTATCTGTTCTATTGCGTAAATAAATCGATAACGGTAACTAATGCACAAGAGTTCAACTTCTAGTAACTAACGCGAGAAGACTGATTGTAGGGAAAATTGATATACGAAATAAGTACTCAAAGTATCAAAATTTGAGTAATTTTCTGATGATCGCCTTAGCAACAAATAAAGTTGTGGAATGTATGTTGTTTGATCTTGGTTTTATTTCTTGAGGTATTTTCCTGTCATTTAAATCACAAACTGATCTCAGTTGAACCACTATTGAAAACCGGAAAGCACTGGACGGTCATTTCGTTTTAGTGTTGGACTCATCAGTAGTGTACATACACGACCCCCTCCAAAGGGACTTGAATATAAGACCTTCGGTCTCAAATGAGAACGCTTAACCTCTAGACTACTGAGTCGGTGTGTAGTGATGTTCGCGTCAAACTCCAATTGATTCGAGTTACTGAGCGACCGTTTTATATCGCCTGAGATGGATAATGATGGTTGAGCTCCACTGGTCACGGCCTCTCCAAGAGTTTCATCTTAAAGCTAGTCACTAGTGAGCATGTAATATTAGTGCCATACTAGGGTGAAATGGTTTGCTAGTATCTCTAGATTCTCATTAAGGGTCTGACTAAAATCGGTTCGTGATTTAAGTGGTGAACATTCTAGTTTCCATTTTGTGTCAAATGTAAATCTTATTCCTTTGTGTTAATTTGTTTAACTGAAGCACTGTTCTCACTAGCACTGATGATCGATTGAACAATATTGGCGTTTGTTAGATGTAAATAAAGTAATTAAGTATGAAAAGGTCAAGTGGTCGATTTCTAAGCTTATAAACCTACACTATGTGAAAATATTTTACGCATATCTTCAGTCACTGTCTAACAAATCCGATGTATATTACTGGTTGATAACAGGACTTGACTAACAAATACAACTTAACAGTAAGAAGGATATCATCAAGTCACTAACTGATAGTGTATGAGTGATGTTAGACTATACTTCATTGATGGCTTTCAGTGATAGTGAAGCTAGTTCTTAACCAATCAAGATGCAGGCAATATGAATAAATAATTCATTGAATAAAAACCCAGAAACAATTATGGTGAGGAGTTCACTTTGAGTTCTAGAGTCGTTAGTCGAGGCTAAAGTGGAAGAATGCTTTGAACTTAATAGTGATGAATGGTTCTTTGAATGATTCTTTGATTTTAAATCTCAAGAACTTCTAAATTACCATGAGAAATTCGTTAATTATGTTATAACATTGTAAATATATTAATTTGATGTGTGTTCTGTTGTTTTTATCCAAGAAAAGTTAATCACTTTTCCATCATCATCTTAAAAGTTACTCAAGTTTGTTTTGCTCTTTAGTTGAACCATATTTATTAATTTTCTCGGCATATTAATAACTAAATATTAGGACATTTATCATTGGATTTTACATCCCATATTGTGCTATTTTGATTCAATATATGAAAACTTCAACAGTTGCGTATTTGTGCTATATTCCATGTTGATTATGACTATCGACATGTTTTCTCTTTGGAATAGTTAAGTTCCCAACTGTTGTTGCTACCTCGATGTGGGGTCGGGCTTGCCTGTTGTGATGAACCAATCTATCTATACTAGTTGAAAAAATCGTTCCTCAAGATCCTACTATGCCAGACAAGTCGGTTGAAGAGCGCTAAGACTAAAAGCACCAAATCAAAGGCTCGAGGGCGAAGTCGTACTGCTGACTGTACAAAGGTGTGACGGCAGTAAGGTGTTTCTTTCAGACAACCAGCATAACAGCGATGTTGCCATCCCACAAGGAGGGGTGGTTTTTAGAAGAGGTCGACCCTAAACATGCACATCTCGCCTTATTCCACAGATATCCGTCTCCGGCAGTAAGGTCTCAACAAGAACGGAGCTAACACGAAAACTAATCACGAAAAGGTCGTGTGTGACCGACCTTAAGCAGTTGTCCCTTGAACAATGTGGTCACGCTCTCAGATCACTAAGGCCACCTCTAATTCAATGACTTTCAGGTGCCTCCAGAAGAACCCTTCCATGGTTTGGGCAACCGGGAATTGATAACCGCCCTCATACCTCTAACAACACTCAAGACTGACTGAATAGTCAGAATGTTAGAGCAACACAATAACAGCGGATTTTTTATAACAGGACACAATAATCTCAACATTGCGATCGTCTTAAACAATGTTCCAATTAACATACTTTCGACTCCTTAGAAAGCATCATTTGAGCTCGACCCCCAATTATTGTGAGTGTTTCTACGTGTAATTTGAAAGTGTAGACAAAAATGATTAGATTTCTGCATACGATATATTCTGGGATTTAGGTTGACAATTTCATCTCTCTGTGCCAATGAGGCATGGCAACGTGAACTGATGTACATAGGTACCAGGTTCTGTTGATACTGACTGATTGACTATAATATGTTTCCGTTTATTTTACTTCACCCTCTCTTCAGAATTTCACTGTTCTCTCCAAAAAATGTCACGTTATTTCTCCTTTTTTTCGTGAAAATCTAGTTTGTTCGAAGTTTAACTCAACAAAGACGTATTCGATTACTTCAGTTTGTCACTGGCACATGTCGTGTCCCTGTTGGAGGATTTAAAAATCTTATGGGTCAGTTTTGCTATTTCATTTCATGTTATTATAGACACTGAATAATAATTATCGTTATTTGCGAAGGGTAAACTGAGGTTTTTCGGTAAATATGGTACGTGGTTAGCAATTGGATCCGGGACTTTCAGTACATTTATCCCGCTTGGGACTCGTCAGTTGAATGCAACTTCATCCCGGTGTTGTTAATGTTTACACTGATTGTAATCCATTGTTACATCACTTCAAATCCCAACAATATTGTATACATTTATTATGGTGTTATTCTTATGCCACTTCTAACATATAAGTTAGTGTAACGCATCACAGTTACCAAGTATATTGATTAATGCTCCCAGCTTTGAGCTACACCTTTCGATACTATCCGGTTTCTCTAGCGCAATATTGAATTGGTGGCAATTCACATACGTCCAACTATCGCCTACCTCAACGCAAAGTAACGTTGACCGGACCATTAGTTGTAGTAAGCTTGAAGAAAACTAAGAGGGCAACTAAACGTAATGGTGGCATCTATTCATGAAATAGTTGGGAGTTGGAGTTAACTATCTTGTGTTAGTTGTAGACTACATTGAGTATGGCAACTTGGCCTAGGTTCTGTGTTCCTCACGACTGACTAACCTATTATTGAAAGTTGAGTGCTTTCACCACTGAGCTTACCACTTTACAACATATAATCTCTGTGTCAAGCCCCAAAATTATAGTTGACAGTTGACGAATACAAGAAACACTGCAGAGACTAATGATCACGTACATGTCACTACCTTCAAATAGGTATATCCCTATTAGTATCTTTGCAGTGTCCCTTCTCTTTTTTTTTTAATTTCTTCGTGATTCTGAAGTGTTTATGACATTCAAGAAGTATAGTAGTTATTCTGTGGTGTGACCTACTTATATTGATATAAGTAGTATATAACGTGCGTTAAAAGAACGTAATGTCCGGCAGCAGAAGATGGCGAAGATCAAGAAAGGAAGAGCAAGAACACAATGCAATTGTAAGAAAACGCATGTACAATGGAATGGGAGACAATGGATTAGTGTTTGCAACGGGAACAGTACAGTTTGATATGATGGAATGATATTTTGCAAATTGACGATTGACTTTATGGTATTCACATTATATTGATATAGTCTGTAATTTTTGTGCCAAATACAGTCGATTGTCCCCACCCGTGTTCTTGTTCACTACAATTCTACGTCACATATAAAAGCATTTGTATATATTTCAAAGTTATTTTGTTAGGCTAAAGGTGAATTTTTAAATGGTGCATTATTGACTGAATGATCAGTCTTATCTAGAATCCCTAAATGCCCTCGTACGGTCGAGAGTGGAGAGAGTCCGCTCTCCCTCTTGAAATGCTCGCACACGGCCACGCGTATACAGCCATTCCCAGAGAAGTCCTACTCACTGCTTTCTCTCGTTAGGGGTGCTGCTTACGAAATCGAGAGGACAAGTAGCGAATGTCCGGCGCTTTAACCGGATTGGTGGATATGGAGAATCCATGTAGGGGAGTTGGAAATCCCTGATTACAAACCGATGGTGCACGTGGCCTCCAGGATCCTGAGAGAATAAAAGGCGTATGAACCTAGTTCTGGTTACCGGCTTCCACGGAACGGCATTTCCCAAGGCTGCTCCACTGCCTTGTGGATTAGACCTCTATGTGAGAGTCTCGGGGAGTAGCCCGCTAAGAAAACCACTTACCTCGGTTTGGGCACCCGGGAAGTATCCCAGCCCTTACACAAATCAGATAATTTGTGTAGCGCATATATATTCGATGTCTCGTACCAATGTTTATGTGCCTAAATAAATAATAAGGTTCTCTATCACCCATTTTCGGTTTTGGTAAATTTTCACAAAACATGGAATACTACACATTTCCAATCTTATAGATCTTCTCCGTATATATTCGGTTTTTGTTTAGTACATCAATCCAGCCCATATCTAATGAAAATGTTACGTAATCATAATCCCGGGTTTATGTTTAATTTTTAGGAGATTTCGAATAGTATCGTAGTCTATTCATTATATGCTCAAATTGAGATCATTAGTTGTCTATTTTTACAAAATCCAAATTATATAGTACATATCCCTTTTAGAATTACTTTTTGTTTGTGACAAAACATTTTTGCCTCATTTCCGTTCTTTATTGTTTTCCAAGTATTCATAAAATGAAGTGCTGAAAAGACTAGGTTTGATATCGTGCACATGAAAACATAGTGTTTCATCAGTAACGATCATCTATACTTTTAGGTAACTGGGAGGTATAATCAGACTTTTCCTTTAGACAACACAACATTCAATCTTTGTCAACTTGTGCTCATATTTTAACAGGTTTAGTACAATTTGTGCATAGAATTATAAAGTCAGAAAACTAGACATAATCCTATCTGACCGGTCTTAACCATCACTACTGACCTATCGAGTTTCTTTATAGGATCTAAGACAATTTGAACGGATCCATACAGTATTAGATCCTGCCTTTCTTATATAATTTATGATTGACTCCTATCGATATGTCATTATTCATTACTGCTTATTTACTATTTCATTTGTTTTAGGTAATAATGGTCCACAACCATTTTGTATTGAATATATTGGTAAAGATTCATGGTTACCTCGAAGTCATACATGTTTCAATCGATTAGATCTACCACCATATCGATCATATGAACAATTAGCTGAGAAATTATCTTATGCAATTGATGAAACAGAAGGTTTTGGACAAGAATAAAACTTTCTTTTTATGATTTTTAAAAAAAAACACAAGAGAAACTTACAAATTATAGTGCCTTTTTTCATATGTATATCTTGTAGACAGAATGAAAAGAGGGATGAAAGTGGAAAAAGAAAACGAAGATAAGATTGATTATTTGATTACATAACCATTTGACTAAATTGTATTGTACTTTGATGCCAATGGTTGTTGTTGTTTTTCTTTCTTTTCTATCCAGATGATGTGAACTTTGCTAGTTAAATTCATTGTTATTCATAACTATGATCAGATCTCTCTATATATACATGTATCATTTATAGAGATACAATTGAGAATTGTATTGTAACCTATTCTATCTCTGTTACACATACAGGCATACATAATGAAAGACACTAATGAAATGGTTCATTAACTACTTAATAAGAGACATACTATCAATTGTATATTGCATACAAAATGAATTTAATTTTTCAAGGCAATATAAACATTTGTCTTTCTTGTACTACACAGTATTGGTTCTCTATTCTGTTATTACAGGTTATCTAACTTGTTTGGATTTTTTCTTTGATTTCTCTTTTCTTCTTGTTTATTACTATTTCAACTATTTCTGTGATCTTCTCTCCCACATTGTGGGTAATATGAATTCACATTTTATTGTATCCATTCCAATGTTGTACACATAAACGCGCACATGCAAATCCTGATTATTATCATCAGTTATTAAAACCACTATTCAATCACCGTTTTCCTAAGTCGATGCGCGCACATAAAGAAATAATGAAGGCTTGATGAAACATTAAATTAAATTCCCCTGACCTAATTGTGTGTGTGTACAGATCTTCCACTTTATAAATATACTTGACAAGTTGTACGCATACTGTTGTTATGAAGCATTGTAAATGTTCTTTTTCTGTTTAGAGAGATGGTTTATTTGTTGTTTTTTGTCAGTGAAAAACAAAAGCCATTTGTAATTCTTCTATTGACTTGAATCCACTATTCCTATTTGATATTGTTGTGCTTGGTAGTTGATTTTCATGATCAGTTACTCACATAAGTATAGATTATATGTATGACCTTGAATTTTGTTGGGAGTATGCGGGCGGTTGCATATACTATGGAAGGACACTTCTTTTTGAGGTGGCTGGAAAAGAAGCTGGATTAGTAGTGATCTTGACGATCTGGGAGCGTGGCCGTGAAACACAAGGGACAGCTCTTGGAGGCCGGTCACATATAGCCTTTTGTGAGTAGCTCTTGATGTGCTAGCGCTGTACTTTCGAAGCTTAGCGGCCAGGGACGGAAATCCGTAAGATGAGGTAATGTATGTTATTTACTGGGTCGACCGTTTCTGTTCCTCAACTAGTCTCTATAGTATGGTAATATCTAAATGAACAAATATTCTAGCTGATATAACTCTTTTGGGTCATCTTAATATTCACATCCGACCACTATGTAGTAGCAGCTACGGTCGGGGTTTCGGTGACACTACTTTTCCAACGTAGAATATAAATGCCGAAGGACTTCCTATAAGGATCGAACTGCATTTTATCGATTGTAATGAAGTGACAATACCTAAGGGTGTAGTTAGTGGGTAGCATGTAAACCGAAATAGGAAATCTTAAGCTAGTTAGTGCAAAGAAATTACTAGTTCTTTTATTGAACTACTCATTATGTCAGTTCGACCAGTAAGAATAGTTCAGCAACTTATGTCCTAATATCAAAAATATGCATCGGCCACCGCATCAACACAATGATATGGATTCCATGGTTATATAAGAGAGAGTTGAAGCCGAAAGAAGTAGAAATAAAGAATATGGTTGGCGAATTCATAAAACAAAAGGAATGGGATAATATTAAGACTCAGGATAGACTAACAGTGAATATATTTACGTCTTTGTTTGTTAAAATAATTTTAAAATGTGAATGTATCCAACTGAGTTTCTTAGCTGTCTGTGGGATACTCGATGTTTACAACCATACTTCCAAGACCTAGAAATGTAAGAGCGACCACAGTGATTTGTATATATTTAAGGTCTTTTCTGAATACTATCTTAATGTGCGGCAGTAAATACCGATGTGGTTGACCACTGAGCGTAGACTAACAAACACTAACTATTTAATGTGATTTCCTTTCCTATTGATTTGAACTTGGGGTTCTTATGATTGTGTTGAATAATTTATTGTCCTGTGTTCACCAAGTGAACGAGAATACAACTCTGAATCACTCGTACCTGTCCTTTGCTCAACCAAGATGGATGGTGTTCTATTATGCGATGCTAATGAAAGAATTGCACCGTGTTTCTTCGGTGGGATCATTTAGGAATTGTATTTGTATTGTAATTATCATTTCAACTGTTCCTATGAAGCAACTTACATAGGGAGTACAATTCGGCAAGTTCTTCATCACTATACTAAGAAACTTATGAAGAATTTAGAAACTTAAGATTTAAAGTAAGACAAGGAGTGGACGTATCTGCACTACTGTGAACGAATTTGAGCCGTCACACTATGTTGACTCCAACCAGATAGTCTGTACCTACTTACAGGGCTTAGTCCAATACTCATTTTCATTGGTGATTGGTACCACGTTCTGGTTCGGACGACCCTAGCCTCAATCCAACCTATTCCTACATCATCGTGCGTCGAAGCAGGCGGTGGATGGGCATACATTATACATATCCGAACCACTTCAGTCGATAAAGATTCATTACCTCGTCTATCGATTTGTCACACTTAGAGCTCCGGCTTAAACCTCAGAACTTGATTGTACGAAACATGCAAGCAATGGTTCAAAGACACCCAACATCGAATGTCGGTACAAACAGGCATTGAAATAAATGTGCATCATACATTGTGAAGAGATATAAAAATAAGAGTGAGTATAGTAAAAGAAGAAATAGATGAATAAAAAAACTAGGTGAAGTTAAGGTACAATGAGAGAAACAGTTGTTTCAAAAAATGAACAGCGGAAAGAATCCTGTTCGGTAGAGGAGTTTCTTACTTTTGTGAAGAAATTGGAAGAAAATCACAGTAGGATCTACATTGGCTTCCTCTCTGAGTCGTGTCCGGTTACGTTTCAAGCCACTGAGTTGAACTACCGCTCGGACTCCAACCAGGGACTTGTGATGGACCAACAGATGTTAGTCCTACACAGCTTTCTCTCATACCCGTTGAACATGTCTTAAACCTACTATTTCACTTTCTCCAACCAGTCATATAATCAGTGAATGAAGGGCGGTGTGGAAGTCGCCAAAATGGAATTTGTAGAGTACTTATTTATTTGAACAGAAGTGCTTTAAACACGATATTTTACATACAGACTAATATCGCGACATCACCAATCTCTGATTTCCAACGGAAAGCGTTGCAATACTCCCATGATTTTCATCTACAGTCAATAAATAAAAAAGAACTTCGGAGCTCGCACACATATGCACTAATCTAAGCTCATACTTTAGATGTACATAAATTATATTAGCCGACCTCAGGTCACGCCATGCATTTATTTAACTCACTTCGTACTAATTCATGTACTTAGCTTCGCGCTATACTGTAAGTGTGAGAACTGGTGACACCCACGTCTGTCCTAACTGAAGTAGGTGGAGTGAGATTCGAACCAGTGACCCATTACTAGTAAGAAACCGGATCTTCTAACCACGTAACTATGACTGCGAACCTATCACACTTTTCAACATACCAATAAAAAGTAAATGGTGGGAACGAATACAAATAGTATTTCTAAAGAAATAGTGATCGAACAGAAAGCATCATTTGTAAATATTTCTTGGCAAGAAAGGGATAACTGTTCGACTATTGGAAATAGTGTTTATTGAAATGCGTGAAAATCTAGTTGCCAACTGTTTGGTCGAGAGAAACATAGCTGACATCCCACTTCAATAAGTAACAGGAAAAACAATATGTGAACTAAATTATTCTATTATACAATATATACAGACATTAAGGTGCAAACCATTTGCTACACCCTTTCAGAGGTTGAAGTTTGTTATTCTCTACCTTTTTGGAGACATCAGAAACGACTTCTTCAGATTTGTCAGCAACGCCATCCATTAGAGTATCAGTAGCTTCTGATGGACGTTTGTCTTTGAACAGATCAGGAAAAACAAAAACTTCGCCAGGGGCCTAAACAAGATAATAAGAGAGGAATTACGGAGTTAAGTGAAATTATTGACCTAAATAATAGCTGACAGTTGAGTTACATAAGCAAGGTATCACTAAAGCAATTCACAGTTTCTAATTGATAATTGATTGCTAACGCAATTACTAACAGTAACCAAGCAGAGAATCCTTGCAATGCTGTAAAAGAAAATAGTCTTAACGTACGTTATACTGAGACGTTTTTCTCTTCAAAAATAAGCACATTCCTTAAATATGTAAAAATAATAACATCCTTATCGACAGAACTATGTAGATGAGAACAAGCTGATTTACAAAAGAACATAACAAGCGAACCAAGTCAACAATCAGAACCCACTCGCTATCAAGAACGCTAGTTTTTAATTAAAGCAATTGATTTTCGGTATCCGTTTAAAAAGTGCCAGTAGCCTTATCACGGAAAATAGACCGAAATGACTGAGATCAATTACACTCATACTTAGTAACTTTCAATTTGGTTTTTTAACCTATGGTTATGTTTCCGACACATGATTTGAACACTGTGAAGATTTATTGGCAAGGCAAGGGTTCCTGTTAGTTTCGCGAGTGTAAATTGTACCTTGATAGAGCGAAATGCATGCCATAATTACGGACAACTGTGGTCAACAGAATAAGTAGATTATATGCAAGTCATATGACATCCCATAGTAAAACGAAGAATTATTTAGTAAATTAGTCATAAGCGTGTCGCTTCTATATTCGACTACAGTTGTTCTTTTACATTTCAGCCTTTGAAACGATTTAGCAGCTATACGGTCGCAATGCAACAAAAACTGGTGTAAACCAAGCATCTAACTTATTTTTCTACATAACTCAATGCACCGTAATAAAACGCGGTTTGACTAACTAAAAACATATCAAAATAGTTCGAACATATATATTACAGAAAACAAGGTAGAAATATATGCTTGGTTAATGTCCGTTTATTAATAAAGGAGAAAACTTATAGAAACAAAAACCATTAGTAAATCAATCACAGATCGACCGAACTAAAGTCACAACTAAGCAGTTTAAATTACACTGAATACTGGAAAGCAAATATTACTTAGCTTCCAGAGTACTACTTAGATTTCCGTTCGTAGTACCTTACTACAACTAGTTTTGTGAGGTTTCTGAGTACCGATCAGTGCAAACCTAAAATCAAGAAAAGCATGTTTTGTGCTACTACATACACTTACACAAAATCGAGTTATTGCTTCACTAATGATGATGAAAAAGTATGTTTCGGAAAGTGATTTCAACCTTTATACTTTAATCCATAGAACTAACGACTTTGACAGTTGTATATTCATAGAATTCTAGCAAGATTTTTTAGCAAACTGAACTTCGATTTCACTAGTGAGTTCGTGAATCCAATTTAACTACGATTCACTCCAGAAAATCATATATCACTTTTGAAATAATTGGTATGACATTTTTGTGAAGAAAACTGAACATTAAAGAGCAAAGTAGTTACGTGAAAGATCAAGCACTGAAAATGCATCATGGACGCTATGTCTCCCATTAAAATCAACCGACGAAATGGTACCAAGAAAAAACTACACAAGCAAGACCAAAATTGTCAGTCTTCCGAACATTCTAATAGTTTTGTTAATAACCAAACATTTATGTTGAGAAGTATAATCATGTACAGAATTAAGTCTTACCAAACGAACATATGCAACTTTTTCATAGCGTTCAGGTTTAGGGGGAAATTGTGTGGAATCGAGTGATCTCTGAGCTTTACGGAGTGGCGGCACATCAACTGGTTCTACTGCACGAATAGTTACTAAATAATTAGAATTTACAATCGTGATGAACCATCTTTACTCGAACATCTACAACAGGAACATTGTAAATCTTTTCTAGATACTGCTGTACGTCGCGCTTAGTCATTCTAAGATAAGAAATTACTAGGTAATTACTGTGGGTGGACTTTGAAAATAACATGGTTAGGAGGATTCTTTGGACCAGGATACATCATTTTCATCCAAAACGGAGGCAGAAAACATGGCACTGGAGGATCACCAGGAAAAACCTTGGGATATTCAACTTGTCGCCTCCACAAAGGACTGTTATAATCTGAAAAGTAGTCAGCTAACACCTACAAATAGTGTGTTGTTTTGGGTAAGCATATCGGTCGGATAAATATCACAGGCCGTACCCCAGGCATTTGAGTCTTCCGCTTACTAAGTCAGTTTCTTCACCCAATAACCGGTTGTTGTTCAAAACCAGTTGATTTGGACAGAAGAATGGACTTGTCGCCTACTATAGCCTTCAGCGGTACTTCACACATAATACGAAAATTAATTGCTGACACAAGTAAGTTCTATTCATATATTGTTGATACTGCGTGCTTTAAATTTGAGGTCTTTCTTGCGTCTTGTCAAAGTTCTAGACTTCCTGGGATTATTAGCATATCTTTGGCTTATTTTAAATTCACACTGGTGTAATCCTTATGGTTTCTTTCAGCTCTTCTTGGTTTTACCGTTTTTGGTAGCCTTCTGTGCGGATAAGTTTAGTCACGTGTTGCATTATGCCTAGTATCCCCGACAGAGGATCAAGAAATTCTGTAACATCATGAAAAATATAAAGATGGAAAAAATCTTAAGATGACTCGTATATTCTACTTTGGAGATTTTTTGTTAGTCTTTCTGCTGAAAGGACAAGATTGGGTCAGTCGAAAAAATCTACGACTCTTTCTCACTTAGTTTCATATCACCTTTACAATAATCTCCAAATTTGTTAAGGGTAACGTCGTTGGTCTAGAACAAGTCCGAGTTCATCTAACTCCTCATCTGAAAGGAGGATGACCTGCTTTCAATACTTGGGAGCTGGAGCTATAGCGATCTCTGAAATGTACAGGATACTAGCTTACAATAAACATCTGAACTAGCTTCCCGGATGGGTGGGAGATATTTTGATAGGATAAAGACCTTTTGTGTCTCAATTTTGCAGGTTGTTGTAACGAAAAAACATAAGTCTCATGAGACTCATCATTTAAACACTCAGTTCTTCCTGGAGTATTTCTTATATATGTTAACTATCGACTTGAAATGTCATGTTCATATCCTGTTACAGCGACTAGAGGATGCAGTCCTTGCGAAAATCCGGGGTTTTTTTACAACTATTTCAGCTTCTTATGATGTTCTGCATTTTATTCTGTAAAACGATAATGTAGGGCTAAATTTTTACAAGTTTAGAAGCTATTTGCGTTTACAACTTGCAAGCGTCACTTAGTTGTCAGCCTTAAATAACTGCAAACTAGTTATAAACTGGTTACGAAACTAAGGAATGCTACCAGTAATCCGTCAAGCCTTCAGAAGTCTTAAAAGCTGTCTCAAGTTTAAATCTATTCAAAAATGCTATACTTCCTGGCTATCACATAACACTGTTGTATAGCTGATATTACCTACTGAGCAAAATAAGCTTATCAGGTCTCTCTCCACAAACATTTATTGTATAACTCATGGTTTATGACGAAATAATTGGGAAATGAACTAACATTCATTAGATTTAATGCAAATAATGACCAGGTTTGAATGCTTTGGCATTTGCTATCTATCATTTCAAAGAAATCTGTTTTCACTCCTCGTAAGCACCGTGCCCATTTTTCTGCATTTTCCTTCGTTCGATAACCAACATATTGATTGCTGTGGTCAGGAGTGATATGTAAGCACTTCAGATTGACTTATAATTAGATGTTTTGTGAATCCTGTAGTGGTAATCCAGTTCTATGGCGTAACGTGTTTTGCATATGTTTCCGTCGGCAGAAATATGCTGTGTTATGAAAAGAAAACTGGTAGAAGTGATTGTGTGTGTCATACAACATAAAACGGTTTGAGTAGCACTATTTATTGCTTGTTAATAACAATAAGCATTTATGACGAGTAGAGTCAATCAACTGAAAAGCAAAAGTCAAGGATACGGCTAGCCAATATGGTAAACACAATGATAAAATGTTAAGCAAAAAGGAATACAGTCTGTAAAAAGTCAAACAATATCAAAGATTTTATGAGGGTTAGGAATTGCAGGCGACATTTTGTTGATGGCTTTGAATAGGCCAAGAAATTGATATGATGTGCATGAATGCGGAGAGGTGAGGAAAAACACTATATATCAGCAAAAACAAGGTACGTTTGTCATATGAGGAAACTTTTACACACATACGTGCTTTTAAGAAGAAAAATCTTAGAATGCCGTGGGAACCATTTTTTATGGTTTCGCATGTCTAGTTATTTGTGAAACTTATTTATCCGTCTTGCATCTCAATAACATTCTGTTTCACTCTTAAATGTACGTTGATGTGTATTTCCCTTACTCGTGGCTCTAAATGAAACTAATATTGATCCATTTTTGCGATTTCGGTTCTCTTAATTCATCACTGCACTTATGTGCATCTACAGAACTGTGTCGAATTTGTTTCACTGGTTTATCCTGAGTATTCAGGTTCGAGTTTTTACCTTCATACTTTATAGTTAGATCTACAATGGGCCACAACTCCTTAATCAAGTGGGATTTCTGCTGTTGACAAGTATCCAGTTACATTGTTTGAGGCTTCATAGTTTGGTTTTACTGTAAAAGTATTAAAAATTGATCTGTTTTTGAGTGAACTAACATTCTGAATGCTTGTTATAGAACTTCAACCCTTGCTATTCAGGGACTCATTTATTATACTTTCGCATTCCTTAGCAGGCATCTGCTTGATTTAGTTTTGATTCGGTTGCGTACATCTTGCTGATTGACTATTTATGGTATAAAGTCCGGTGATACGACCCGTTAATGTACTTTTGTATTAATTACATTCATAATTCCTGTGTTTATCTAGAGAATAAATTGAACAGAAATGAAAACATGATGAATGTTAAAACACTACAATAATAAAATTTATAGAATTCGTCTGACAACTGGATCAATTTTTATTTCCCCACAGCGTCGTGCCGAGTCGAAATTGACTATGAACACCGCTACAAAGGAACTCATGTCAGGATATCCATAAAATCCCCCGGAAGCAAAATATCAGAAGGCAATTAATGGACCAAGTCGAGATATATTTGCTGGCGATCTCGCGGTATCGAAAGAATACCGAGATCGTGCCAGGATACAAGCTTGGTTACAGATCATAACCGAATTCGCGCGACGTCGCAATCAAAGTGTAAGAATAATGGATGCTTTTTAGCGCAGTTAAACAAAATCACATTAAAACAGTCACTGGTACAATTGGTTATAATAATAATTGTTTTCAATAAACCAGTCGTGTTCTCGTGACAAAAGGGTCACCACAAGCCGTTGATGGTTTGACAAAAGTTTAGCATATGTTATTCAAGATTTTTCATTGATAATAATCACGGAGGTTTTGTGAAATTATTTTATACTTTACCTTGCATTCCTGGCTGAGAAATTTCACTGTCTTTAGTCAAATCATACACCGTGAATAAGCGCTTCCATGTTAGAGCGTAGTGGCATTGTGCAAGCCAACAACTATTCCCTCCCACATGGGTCGTCGAAGTTTGATATCACGGTATATGCGGCATCAGTCAACCACCAAACAGAAATTACGGTACATTTTAATCTACTCTTGTTATTGATAGTTGTTTGTAGTACAGCATAAGACGTTTTGATATCTCAAGGTCACCGGAGGTTGAAGCAGATCTGGCTTTTCTGTAAATATTTATTATCAAGGATGAGTTAGTATGATTTTCTTTCCTTCCTACATAAAATAAAGCAACCTAAATTACTGTAGTCATTTTCCTCACTCTTTATGTTCCAGACATACAAATCATTTTGTTATATATCTCTGAAATTTCAATGAAACTCTAATCCTGCTAAAGATGAATATACTTTTTCTAACCGAAGGGTGACAGTGTTGTAATGTTTAAAGCGAGTTTGCACGTTGGCCTCGGGTAAGGTTGAGAAGATCTCAGAGATAAGCATCTCGACTTTCGTACAAATAAAATGACTTGATGTTCAGACTTTAGGTCAAATACACGTCTATTAAGAGTGAATGATGTTCTTAAATCATTATTTTCCGTTATGGGTGTCTTCACAGCATTGCCCACATAAGTTGAGTTTATCAAGCGGGCTATACTGAGGTTAGATGCATGGTGCCTCCAAATGCCCTAGTACAGCCGAAATCGGAGAGTTAACTCTCCCTCTCGAGATGCTCTCACATAGCCACGCGTATACAACCACTGCTAGGAAAGTCCTACTCACCGTCTTCTCGCACCACGAGTGTTGTTCGTGAAATTGAAAGGATGAAAAGCAAATGTTCAACGCTTTAAACGGGTTGGTGGACACGGAGAGTCCACCTAATGAAATTGGGAAACCCTGTTTCTAAACCAACGGTGCACATAGCTTCCAGTATCCCGAGAGAACAAATGGTGTATGAACCTATTGGTGGTCACCGTCTACCATAGGACTGCATCTCCTGACGTTGCTCCACTGCCTTGTGGATCAGACCTTTAGGTAGAAGGCTCCGGATGTGGCCCCTTATGAAAACCACCTGCTTCAGTCTAGGCACCCAGGCAGTATCATAGCACACACAGAAATCAAGTGGATTGTGTGGCGCATATGTATTTGATGCCTCTGTACCAATATTTATGTGTTCAAATAAATAAATAAAATGCATGGTACTAGATAAAGATAATAAATTTTTTGACAAAATAGTGAATTGTCATCATGTATTACATGTGATCAACTATTGCCTACCTTAAAGCGTGATGCTTGCTGAATTGGGAGTTTGTTGAAAGGAAGCTGATAGCGGCAAAACCAGAAACTGAGATTAGTCCATGAAGTCATAGACAATTGGGATGTATGTATTTGTCGGTATGTGCAGACTATGTGTTTGTGGTCTTTGCGATAACCACGATCAATAGTTGGAGGTTTTCAATAACGTGTCTCTGGAGCGTTGATAGTGATCCGGATGCATTCACTCCTTATATTCCTCTCAATCAAGGATTTTAGTAACCCTTTCGAATCTGTATTTTCAAATTATATTCGTAATGTGTGGTTTGTCTTTTTATCATTACTACTACATTTTTTAGACTTCTTTTATCGTTTCCCTCTCGTCATGGTAGTCGGGTATGGCAACATGGTAACACACACCTGGCCCAGGCTCTATATTGATATGTCTGTCTTACAGTTTACGAGTATTACAGTATTTTACGTGGTTACAATCATATATACGGTTCTCAATAAACCAAATTATTATTTTTTTTAGTAGTATCCTTACTACTTGGGCTTAGCTCGTTAACTTGTTATAAACGTTGATACGTATTTTCAACTGAGCAAAATGGCGACCTACTTGGAGTTAGACAAATGCACTTTATTGTGTTCCTGCAAACAAACAAATCCATTGTGTACACTGTATTTTTGCCGTCATTGTTTATGTCTTCGATGCCCTAACTGTGTTTCACATGAGGTGAATTTTTTATTTGACTGTTCATATTAGTTAATATATATTTTGTACTGTTTTTGTACGTTGTGTGTACCAAGTTAACTACAAATAAAACTTATTAAAGATGTGTTGTTACAAACTAGATTCCGGTATACTAGTGAGTTTGACCAAATATACATCTTTCACCAACGAAAAGCCATTAGCTTAATAATAATAATAATACAAATAATATATTTGATGTTGTTCTGTGAAAATTCGTTTAATTTTAGGATTGTATTGGTCACAATTGTCACCAATGAAACTAAATGATTGTCACGCCATATCACAGTGTACTGTCAGTTGGTGACCCAGTGGTTCTAATGGTCAGGCGTTCTCCACGAGATCTGAAGGTCCTGAGTTCGGTCTTCAGTGGGGTTATAGGTGTTCACTACTAAGTAGTCCTATAGCACAGCGAAGCACCTACGAAACGTTCCTTTCAATGGTACTCCATCCCAGTTCAATTTGTGACGAACAAAGTTTTCAGATACCAACAGCAGTTAAAAGGAATACACAGTGCAGTCCCCATGACCGAAAAAGAAATAATCGTTAATGCCTGATAGTCTAGAGTAGTTTTGGGGCAAATTCAAAAACTTAACACCACTATTTATGACCCCGTTTCAGCTCTCAGTGGCTTTCAATGCGTAAACTAGCAGTTTTAATAGCCAACGTTAAACAACGCATCTTATCACCATAGTAAACTACTGATGGCTTTAATATTAAGCATACTAATTTTTCGAGCAAACCATTGGTGATCAAAGGGATCTTTCATGATGGTCTGTGTATGTTTTTCAGGGTCGAACAATATTGTTTCATTATTTCCTACTCGTTTCCGCTGTATTTTCTCCTCTACAACAGGTAGAGAATAACTGTCGACTTTGTGTTTCATCACTCCAGTGTCTTGTAGAGCTGATAGTACAATTAATATTAAGCAGTAGTGTAATTTATGTAATAAGTAGGTATTTCCTGCACCTAGCTGTAGTTCATACTACATTGTATGAGTACTAGTGATACCAACTGGTTTCCAAACATAAAGTAGGTAGAATGGGTTTTGAAACGACCACATATTCGTTGAAAGTTAAGAAACTTACACGTTAAACCAAGACTCCACTGCATATGAGCTCTTCAGTGAATGATTACTTCCTCTGACGTTCTAACCCTCACATCCAGTGTTACCACGCTCAGAGACGTAAAGTTATTTTCGCGTTAAATGAAGTAAGTGGTAGCTAAGCGCTAAGAAGTGCCTTTTACTACATGAAGTTTGTGGAGATTGTTGTATTTTATGGTTTACATCGCAGACTAACCTTATCTAGACAACTAATAAAAATTAGGAACCACTAAACAGCTGTTTTTCGTAGTATGGGAATCCATAGGAGTGAGCATTCACAATCCTCCCAACAACTGTAGCCAGAACCTTCAAATCTTGGCGAGCACTCAACCTTCAAACCACTGAGTTGGAATCCATTCTTTTATATTTCTGACTTCGGTCAATTTACGAAATTGCGCAGTCATTTCCAATATCATTGGTGGAGTGAATTTCTCACATTCTGATATGATCGGACTCCATTGTCTAACAATGGTCAGTCTATGATGTAAACTATGAGCTGTATCTTTCCTGTTATGCATATATTCACCAAATCTTTCATCCATTTATATGCTCAGGTGGATTCTTATTATTGTCCTAATTGTCTTGAAAATATGGCAAGCGCTGAGGCCAAAATGCGTAAACATCGTTGTGGTAATTGTTTCGATTGTCCAAGTTGTGGTCACACACTGTCTACACGAGCAACTGCTGTTGTACATGCGAAGCCCGATGAACCAGGTCGAACAACAGCACAAAAAGCATATTTTCTAGCATGTGGGTTTTGCCGATGGATTACACGAGATAGTGGTATACCAGATCAACAACAAGCTGCTGGAGGTTGGCAAGAGAAAATAAGTCCACATTTTAAAAGGGTTTGTTCTAAATTATATCTTTTATTGCTTTTAAATGTGTGTTATTTCGGAATAATTTTTGTCTGTTCATTGAATTTAGCATAATGGAGCCAATAGCGCGTAATCATGACTTTAGAGACTATCATATAAAGGATCATTATTTATGTTCTTATTGTTTAGTTAGAAGATGTTTGGACTGTTCTGTTTTTAGATTCTCCTACTACTAAGCCTTCATTTGGTTTATAAATCGTTGCCATAGGTCTCATTATCCCATACTTGCCGTTAATTAACTACTCTATTACTCTGGTCTTGTATCACTTACCGCTGGACTGTGTACACTTTATGAATTTTTAACTGTGTTGCTATGTGGTCAGATAGTTCAAGCATATTATTGCATGAGTTTTGAGCCACAATTCAGTTAAGTATGACGGGGAACTGATCTATTTTCTGTATTTGTCTTCTGTTTAGCCACTAGGTTAAAAGAAGCTCGAGGAATAAATAAATTACAGACACCTAATGAATAGGGTGAGCAATTAACACATACAATCATATAAAAACAGTCAGGGTTAATAAGTGAATAATTGACAAGATCAAAATGTGGCTTGAGAAGAATGAACAAATTGATCTATCCAGAAGTTAGAATAGCTTATGCGGGCTTGGCATACTACCGGTCACTACAATAGTATAAAAGATTAGACACGGAATAAGATTTGAGGGGAAAAATAAACTTACGAATAAAAAGTATACGATGGATTTGAAACTCAAGATCTAAGGAAAGACAAATAGCGAATGGATCTGCACCACTTTGACTGATTCTGAGGCATTTCACCCAACATCACTGATTGTGGTTATCAGGCGGACTCTAACCAAATATTTTACACCTACCAACTGGATTCATAACAACAGACAATGATTTCATGAGCTGATAACATAAACGAATTGTTCACCGCTATATTTTTTTTAGCTTCTACCTCAACCATCATTGGATATGAATGTTTAGCATGTGTAACACAACCTCTGACCATATCATTCAATGAAAATTCATAATCTACTCAACATATCTACTGTCCTCCTCCAGTAGCCTATGGTCTAATAATTTGTGTATAGTTCACGAGACCATTGAATATGTCAGTTGTCTTATTAAATGATAACACTATCGGAATTTGAATTGGTGATTCATTGGTTAAGTATGGACTGATTAAATCATTAAAACTCAACGTTTCTTTCCCAGAAGAAATATGGTGACCTTTTGTTTTTGATTTTATCTTTCCTATTTAAATTCTTGAATGTTTCAATATTATTTCATATTTATTTTATTCAACAAATTCATTCCTTCTCTTCGATTCATATGTCTGTATGTTCAATTTTTACTTTACAATTATTTATACTACTATGATTTCAACTACTCTTAAAATGTGAACTGTTGTATGCCTGCTAAATCCTACGTCAATTATACTTGATTGAGTGAATTAGAGGGAGAAGACGACCAGTGTAACAGCAGCCTCAGCAGCGGTAGGTCTCAATATACACAACGGGAAAAGCAAGATTCTCCAATACAACACAGCATGCACCAATCAAATCACACTTCTCAGAATGTAAAGCCTTTGCATATCAGGGCGAAATCATTGATGAACATGTTGGATCTGATGCAGATGTAAAAATGCGTATCGGCAAAGTAAGAGCAGCATATCTACAATTGAAGAACATCTGGGACTCAAAACAACTCTGTCAATCAACACCAGAGTCAGAATTTTCAACATAAATGTCAAGACGGTTCTTCTATATGGGGCGGAAACTTGAAGAACTACGAAAGCCATCATCAAGAAGATGCGGGTATTTATTAACAGTTGTCTACGAAAATAATTCGGATCTGTTGGAGAGACACTATCAGCAACAACCAACTGTGGGAGAGAACAAACCAGATTCCAGCGAAGGAAGTCAGGAAGAAGTGTTGGAAGTGAACAGGACACACATTGAGGAAAGCACCCAACTATGTCACAAGGCAAGCCGTAACTTGGAATCCTCAAGGCCAAAGGAAAAGAGAAAGACTAAAGAACACATTACGCCGGGAAATGGAGACAGACATGAGAAAAATGGACAAAAATTAGATAGAACTAGAAAAGAAGGCCCAGGACAGAGTGGGTTGGAGAATGCTGGTCGGCGGCCTATGCTCCATTGGGTGTAACAGGCGTAAGTAAGTAAGTAAGAGTGGCTTAGAGAAAATAGACTTTCCAGTAGGTCTATCGTTCTAGGTATTGAACTCTATTAATTGATTCTTTGGCAATGACGCTGTATATTTTCTAACCACTGTCTACAATTCTACGTACAATATTGTTTGGTGTGAAGGTGAGTTGGACGAACACTTGAGAAGAATAAACCAAGAAATAGTATCAGTGTATGACGTCATTGACTGTTGATCTAAGTCTTATTGATGGATGTCGAGTAACTGATTAGGGCCTATGCAATAACTACAGTAATTAGTTGAAGACGTCAGATCACAGTGTCACAGATGCATTTACTACTTGTCTCCTTGTAAGATCCTGACTTCATTCAATTTTCTTGAATTATACTTTCAATGTTTAATCCTTCTTACTCTCACTGGTACTATAGTCATCTCGACTTGCTTACCATTCGTTTTTTCCAGATTTCATCTCATCGTGTTAATTGGATAATAGCAATTTGGGTTAACACTAAAATTTATCTCAGACTCTAGGTTGATTATAAAACTGACTGATATATCTATTTAAATATCCCTGTGAGTATTGTTACTTCATCCATTAGACATAACTCATGTTCTGATATTATGTTGCAGTAATGGCTGTTTCAATTAAGAAAATCGAGTTATATTTAACAGTGAAATCCAGAACATATATTTCGTCTTATACGGGATTCACCAGCCAGTGTACTTGCATCCCGATTTTGTTGTTTTTTACATAGTGAAAATCAGTTCGAATATCAACGAATCATCTACAAAGTTATTGAGTTGTCTTAGTTTATCTTTTTGTGGAGATTTGAGTTTTCTTGTTCTTGATATTAAGGACTGCATTTTGTTAGTCTTTATTGGTATATAAGCATGTTGAGTAAAAATTGGATAACAGCTAACGGCGCAGCTCAAGATACATTTTACGTCCCACACCGTGTTGAACAAATTAGTGGCTATTTAAATTTAATAACTTGATAAATAATCCATTGGTGTTTGAATCAAAAGGTTCTGAGTTCGAGTCTCTCGATTTGTAAATATCAATACTGGTATATAGGCATATTCAACTGATGAGTCCCAAGTAGGATAAAATGCATATATATATATATGCTAGAACAGGTCAGAGGTCAATTGTTCTCACTCTATCTCAATGTAAAATGTAGATCATGGATCTCAGTGCTAGGCATAGTCCAAGTTTAATCTGCTTAATTCTCTTTTCATATATCACTAATATTTTTTATACTTGGTTCTATTTTATTGTTCACTGTTTTCATTACTGTAGAAAATCAATAACCTACATGTTTATGCTTGTGTATTCCCTAGAAAAAAATGTGATTGTTCAAGAACCTTGAAAGTTGATTGAAAGATATAGATTTATTTTTCAAGTTTCTAAGGTTCACAACAGTTGAATATTATGTCCACTTAGTAAGGTGATAATAACGAGGGAGGGTATAGTTTGTGTGTATTTAATATCTTAGCTATAATCAATTTATATTATAGCACAGATGTACATCATCATCAAGTCATTTCTTCATATCCATATCAATCTGATGAGATGAAATTAACAACATTAATTCATGTGTATTGGTTGTTTATACTTTCTCATTGATGTTTAGTACTGTAATTGATTCATCACTTTTGGTAAATGTGCGTTCTGTGTGGATGGCGTTTGAGGCGAACGGTGCTCGGTTTGAGTCCGGGAGTGAACATCAACTCTGGGATGCAGGTACATTCAACTAATGAGTTCAAAACAGAGCAAAACGCGCGTCCTGGATTATACCACTGTCTATCATCTATCTCTGTTCAAAATAAAAATACGAATGATAGATGAACGTGAATGTTAATTAATATCAATGATAGTGATGAAAATTTGAGGATTAAAAGAGAGATATAGAAAATAGACGAAATTAAAATTGAAAGGATTGTAAATAATGAATTTGTCTACATTACTGAACAGTTCTATGTCATATGACATAAAGTGGTGGTATCCAACCACTGATGCCGATTATTGTGTGGATAGTCTGCCTTAAATCATCAGTCATTGGTTTGATAGTCTTAGTCTGAACTCTAATCCTTTTCTCAACTTTCCATTTTGGTGTGCATCGCCTGCCTAGATGGTCCTGGAGATCAAAATATAACATCAATCCCTGAAGTGCCTAACTGCCGATGTGATCCTGGATGCCGGAAAATGAAGACTCTTTAATTGAGGCTCGCGTTAAAATACATCTTTCGAAGCTGTTTGTGGTGGTGCCGTTACTTTCATTTTCTATTTTTCTATAGATCTGAAGTTAATTTTTGCTCTTAGTTCTTCTCATTTTTCGATCTCATTTGTTCCTTTTGAACCATAATTGCCATGCCTAGATTTTCACTGTATTTGATAATTATTTTCTCTCCTATTTCTTAACATCGTATTATGCTTCCTTTATCACTGTGTTAATATGAAGTACGATAGTCTGGATCGATATATTGCCTGAGACATATGTTGCATATGCTTAACTATCGTTTATCTAGACAGTCAATATTTGTTGGTGTACGCGTAAGTTGCAAGAAAGTCATAGGTGATCCTGATTAAAATGTGACAGCAGTTCATGAATTCATTGACTGTTGAAATGAGCCATGCTGTTGTGTGCAGACCACCTAATTGGACTCCTTGCAATTGTTGTGAACAATTGTTAAAAACATTGTGTGATACGGTTCAGATTTGACTGTATTGACACATATATTCATTCTGATTAATATGATCTGTGTCTAATGTCTTCTACTATAACTGTTATTTATACAACTTCTGTTGTTCTATCTTTTATCTTGATGATTTCATTTCAATATGCTGATATAGTGTGACAACTTGAATCGATACACATATGTGTCACATTCTATGTTGCTTATGACTGACTGATATCGATTATGATTACCTAACTGATATTGAAGTAAGTTACTTATTGTTGAGCATGTTATGTAACGTTTGTCTTATCCACTGTGTTGTAATGTACAACTGTATTTGTATGTATAGAATAGGTAACCAACTTATTGAAATATTTGTTTATAACTTTTGTGTATATAGACATTCTTTTAATTTTCGAATTATTTTAGATGCTTTTCTTCATTTTCCCCTCTTGTAGATCTCAGAACTAATCGATAATTATCATCATTTAGCAGTACAAGAGAAAGAAGATCAAGAATGGAATAAATTTGCACGTAAACGAAATTATATGATTTTAATGGTAAGTCAGTTAGTCACAACAAGGTGGTCTCAAATGCTGATAGAGGAGGTATATGAGGTGAGGGCAGGTGTCACCTCCCGTTAGCCCACATTATGGAAAGATATTTCTTCTTGAGAGACCTTAGAAGAGAGCTGAATTAGTGATGGTCTTAGCGACCTGGGAGGATGATCACATCTCAAGAGAAAAATGCTTGAGGCAGGTTGTGCACGGTCTTCTTTCGGGAAAATTTTAATGTTGTAAGCTCCGCACTTCAAAAGACCTTACCGTTGGAGACAAATATGAAATTTTTAGAGTCGACCTTTTCTAACCCCTTCCTTTCGTTGTGAGAAGGCAGCATCCCTGCAGATGCTGGTTGTCCAAAGGAAACACCTCACTTCTATCACACTCCTCTACAGTTGGCAGTATGACTTCGCTCTCGGACCTTAGTTGCTTCCTTTAGTTTTACCGTTCTCCAATCGACCTGCATGACATGGTAGGACCTAAAGGAACATGTGTTCTAGCCAATACAACTCGGTTGAGTAATCACTATAGGCAAGCTCGATCACCACGTCAGGGCAATAGCTACGATCGGGCGGTAAGTATTCAGTTATTATCTTGTCATATAATTTCCTGATTGTTGTTGGGTTTAGGAGATGGAACAACATGATTCCGTAGTCTGTTCAATAAATATGCGAGCTCCGTTTATCAAAATTGGGTTCATTCTTGCAAAATTTATTGTAGATCAATCTTATTTCCACCCTTCAAAGTATTTCTCATTTGAGGCAAGATACTTGTCACCTCTTCGTTGCCATTGTCCAAAACATCTCTAGAAGTCTTCAGAAGCTAAAGTTTTTTCTTAGTTATTTCATCGTTTAACATTTCAACGTCCCTAAGAATGCTTTTATGAAATTCGGTACACGGTCGATTTTCTTTCCATTCAGTTCATTAAACATAATCCAAGTAAAGAATCACTGATCAAGTATCACAGGAGACTATATACGTTCGATAAGTTATTTTAGTATAATAAGTTTATTGCCGTCCTGTCCTGTCCATCATCACTGCAATTAGCACAGTTTTCACTAAAACTCTTTATGAACTTAATAGGGGTCATTTGTTACAACACTCATTATCTCCTGCAAATAACACTCAGTATTTCATAGATTTATTGGGAACACTTCCTGAGTTTTAGTCCCCCATAATTATCGAACAGATAATGTATTTTGTGAATGGGAAATGTCCTTTTACAATCTAGAGTCATAGCTTCTGTCTAATTCAATATGGAGGACATACAATAAATTATGTTCGTGTTGTAAAAATTAGTTGCGTTCGTAGCTAAAGTCAGTTGTTTGACACTGATTTACAGCCGTCCACTTACATGGAACTAAATTTTTTATTTCCTTACTACGTATATTTAAATAACAGAATAATCTACATATTTTTTAGGAACGTTACCCTGTTTTAAATCCACGCCTAAGACGCTATTGTTCATCTTCTTGGACAACACCCAAGTAAGTTATGTTTCTTTCTTTTGGTAATATTTATCAGTAAAGAATTTTGTGGGGATTATAGAATCTTTATAGTTTTTAAATCATAACCTAATCTCAGACTAGATTATCAATAAAAACCGGATAGCATTAAACGTCTGTTTCATCTTATTATAGGACTTCTTAGTAGTGCATATTCACTACCCCCACCATAGGGAATCGATCCTAAGACCTTCGGTTTTGCTCACAAATGCTTAAACGGAATCTAATGGTGTATATATTTAATCTTAACCGATTCGCGATGTTGTTCAACTATGTTCCATGGTCTTCGATGGGTAACTGCCTCTTAGCCGACACCATTGAACTCCAGTGGTCAAGGTTTCTCACTAGAACTCCAGGAATTGGATCTTGAAGCTAGTTAATAGTGAGCAAATAATTGCTGTCAGTACAGCTTATTCCATTTATTATAGAATTTCCATGATGAGGTCGTAGATGCTCACCTTTGAGGGGTCCCATGCTAGGTCTAAACAGCTGTCCTGTTCACAGTTTCCGATGGTGGTCAGTTCGCGATTTAGAGACTAGGAGTAATATTTGATCCAGTATCTGTGAGTATTTGGGCTTCTTCCGCTTTTTAGTTCGAAAAAAACTGCTATTTTGTGCATATATATATATATATATATATATATATAAATCCACTAGGTGTCATTACCAAGGTTTGATAATTTCGAATAAATTGAGCATTGGGTTGATTGTTATAAATAAAAACAATATATTTGTAATAAGCAGAAAATTGGATTTTCTACTTATTACAAATATATTATTTTTATTTATAAATCCACTAGGTTCTTAGTGTCTATTTGGTTGCGCCACCGATTGAAGAAGTGTGCTGTTTAGGTCTTAAATGAACCTGAACGGGATCTAGTTTTCATGAAAAATGCTGCGTAAAATTGACTCTTTGCAGAGTTTATTTCTAACCGCAAAACTATGAAAAGCTGTAGCTCAGTGGTTAAAGTATTCGGCTTTCTGTCGTTAAGTCACAGATTCGAAATCCCTTCTCCACCTACTACGGTTTGGGCAACCGGTTAAATGCTATCACCTGCCCTCACAGAGTACAGCTCAAAGTCAAGTACACAAATCTGTACACCTGGTAAATAAGCTGAATATACTAATGTATACATGTTTCTGTTTGTCATGGATTAAAGCAATACTGTTACGAATGATTTGTTAAAAACCAATTTTTTCCACTGTGTTCATAATAATAGCAGAGAAACTACTCCCAGTAAGAAGGTGACTATTCCCGCTGCTGAAGCATCTGAAATCCCACCATTCAACGTTGATGAATACATCAATCAACCAATTAACATTGATAAAAGTAAGTCTGTTACTGCCTCCCTCTTATACACTCAACACCAGTATGTCTATCCTTTCCTACATATCACTATGATTTAGTCGGTATATTTAATTCTGTTAATTGTCAATTATTCTTGAATTATGAGTATCATTCATTCGTAAATATACCTTCATAATACATTAGCTAGTGTACGAGAAGGAAGCTAGAAGCGACTAAACCAAAATCTATCATTATTTCGTGAATTCACTGGCTGTTTGATAGAGATATAGACTATCTGATTAGAATCGTTCAGGTAAAAACTAAGATCAATGGTTTAAGACGTTAGGTCACAGCGAGATAGATAGGTTGACTCTTTATCTTCCCTTAAATGTTTAGTTCCAGTATTCTATAATACATGCATTTTGATAATAACTGCATTCTTAATTCATCTTGTATTGGTTGTTTGAGTCTTTCTATTGACGTTTGGAACTGCAATTGGGGTTCGAGTTCTGAAGCGAACATCAACTCTGGGATGCAGCAGCACGAAACGCGTGTCCTAGATTCCACTACTAGTCACCATATATCTGTGCTTATATTCTTAGTATTTGTTGTGTCTTATTATCATTGGTAATAACATGTTTTCAATTGCTTTTTATTTACCTATTCCTGCTGATGTGATATAGCAACTTTAGGTAACATACATTTGTGCCAGTCTCCTCGTTCATTACGATTGATTTTACACTACGGTTGGACAGTTATTTAATCCAGAATAGTTTTTCCTCTCTATCTTATTTCCATGAAAAACGGTGATTAAATCCATATAGTTCTCGGTTCGAACCCTAATCTTCCGAACTTCAGTTTGGTCATAGCTAAACAGAGTATGATCGACCTTTGCTAGGTATGATTCAATTAGTCAGTATATAAACCTATAATTAATCTAACATTTGAGAATATTCCCATTAAGTAAATAAGACCAAACTGCCATGTAGGTAAGTGTGAGTAAAAAGTAACCAGAACTTGATTGGTTCTTGAGAGTCAGTTGTAAGTAGCATAAAATCTGGCACATTATTTTATTTTGTCATTAAAATGTACTCTGTTTTCAGTATTTTTAAAAATTGATTTGAAATTAATCCATAATTTTCATTACTTATTTCTTTTATCTCAAGTTACCAATATTCATCAACGTCATTTAGCTCCTCAAATTCAACCAAGATATACATCGAATTTAGAACCACGACCAAAAAGTTTAGTTGTTAAACGATCAATGCGTTGTCGTGTCTGTGAACATAATCTATGCAAAGCGGATTTTAGTCCAAGTTCTATTAAATTTCGAATTAATTTAAATGCATTATATCATGTTCCAGAATTACGATTTATTATTCCACCAACAATTAATAAAGGATCAACATTTGATTTAAAACAGACTATGAGTAAAACTAACTTAACATTGGAACGTCGTACTTCATCGACATTAGTTTCTATGAAATATGAACCTGTCATTCATTCTAATGCTACACCTGGTCAAGTAAGTGTTTCTAATTGTTATAACTTGAGATGTTAGTTGATATCATGTGCTAAAGTCACCTACCAATTGAAATTCTGATTATCGATTAGTTCACTTATATTGTCAACAAGACTGGTGATCGACACACCAACCACTGAACAACAGCCAAGACGTTAACTCTTATTGATCGTGAGTACTTACTGCCTTCTCTCATTGGGGGTGTTGTTTACAGAATTGAGAGGACGACAAGCGAATATTCGGAGCTATAACCAGGTTGGTGGACACGTAGAGTCGACCTAAGTGAGTTAGAAAACTCTGACTCCAAACCAGTGGTGCACATGGGCTCCAGTATCCTGAGTGAACAAGTGGCGTATGAACCTATTGTTGGTCACCGGCTACCATGGAAATACATCTCCTTACGTTGCTCTATTGCCTTGTGGGTCAGACCTTCAGGTCGAAGGCTCCAGGTGTGGCCCCCTAAGAAAACCACCTGCTTCGGTTTGGGCAACTGGGGAATATTACATCCCTCACACAACTCTAATGAGATTTGTGTGGCGCATATGCATCTGGTGCCCCCTTTTACCAATATTTATGTGTTCAAATAAATAAATATAGATAAGTGTCTAGTCAGAAGACCCAGATAGGAAGCGCATTAGTTCTCCATTGTACCCTATTTAGTCATCACTCAAAATGTATGCACTAATATATTTAAAATGCTTGAGCACACATTACATCAAATAAGGAATCCATACTTTAAACACAATCAAGTTATAAGTTACAGTTTAACTAATCAAATAGTTCATAACTAATTACCAATAATTAGGGAATAGTAACAACAGTAACTCGAAGAAATAGTTCTGAATGTTCCAGCCTTTCCAATACTATCGCGTTATAAGAGTAATATAACTATTTCATGGTTGTTTTGAAGAATATCAGTGTAGGTGGTCAGATCTGCTTATTACCGCAATGTTATATAGTCGTCCCAAACTCTTCTATACAGATAACGGTGGGGATAGTTCTCTTTTGTAACATGCTCTCTTACTGCCATGTGTTTATAGCCTCTTCCAGGATAGTCCCATTCACTAACTTTATGGTGAGGTTATTGGCCAGTATTCACAAACTAAATTATGATCAGTCTTTGTTGATATTTGGGTTTCCTGAACAAAAACCTTGATATTTTGTTTATAGTTGCAAGCTTTAGTGTAGTTTTGAATAGTGGCTAACAGTGAAATCCGATACACCTGTTTGATCTCACGTACGACTCCTCAATTGAATCTGTCTACATGATACTACTCCATATGGTTCTTTGGTGACCCTCTGTCTGACTCCAGTTAGATCACACAAGTGATTGTTATCGAAATATACATCCCAACTACCCTCATATATAATTATCGACTTTATTCACGTTAGAGATTAACGGAATAAAATAAACCAAACACGAGAATGAATTTCGATACGTATATTTTATACACTCGTTAATCCAGACAGGAAATCAGAGAAACAAAGTGACGCTCAGCCGAGACGGCGAGTGGGCCAACTTGTTTCGATCGAACATGACTCAATATTTACATTCAGACAAAAATAAATTACAGACACCTAATGATTGGGGTGAGCAGTTAACACACACACGATCATATAAAAATAATCAGGGTTAATAGGCGAATAATTGACAAGATCAAAATGTGGCTTGAGAAGAATGAACAAATTGATCTATCCAGAAATTAGAATAGCTTATGTGAGCTTAGCATACTATCAGCCACTAAAGTTCACACAAGGATGTAAGTACTTTCAACTAATGCGTTTTACATAAAGTGATAGTCTGCTAATACACATTTGGCTGGTTACAAGACAGTGTACAGATCGCCATGATGAGACGCCCAATTTTTTTCACTTATGTTATCATCAAACCATCTTTGAAATTTAGTATTATTATGATCAATACGTTTTCGTTTTATCCTTTCTCAGAAAATAAATATTGTTTTAACCATAAGTAATCCTATGCATCGGATTACAACTGTTTCATTACGTCAATTGACTTCACAAGAAGAAATAGAACATCTTGGACATTTAATTAACAGCAATAAGCATGAACTAGATTCATTTTCATCTACAGTCGAAATTCAATCTATTGATAATGCCAATGAATCAAAAAAGGATCCTACTACTATCAGTAGTGACACAGCATCATTATTGTCTGATGATCAATTAACATGTTTTTCAACTGTAAATGTAAGTTATCATATAGCAACTATTGATGTATATAACTTATCCTGTATATTTGTCTCTATGCGGTACTTTATATTATACTAAAAGAATTCGCTGGCCGGATTTAGATATTTCTATCTTTTTTATTGTTCATATTGATTACTATTAGTTATATGATGGTGGTTATCACTTTTCAATTGCCTACATCATACAGAGATAAAGGGATAACTGACTGAAGCCCAATCATACACAACTTTTTGGTGAGTATTTCTTCATTTGTCGTTGGCTCTGTACTTTTCGGACTTTACCACCATCAATAGAAATCTGTAGAACAAATTGATATTTGCTACTGTTTGTGATTGGGATTTTCTAGCCCTGCTTCCATTGTAGGAAGCAGCAATTCTGAATGTAAGAGCAACATTTTACTGTCTATCTGTATGCTCCATTACAGTTGGCCGTACGTTTTCTCCCTTAAACCCTCAGGTTTGTTGGTTATAGTTGTATTGGTCTATCAAGGATGTGTTATATCCGAGCGAAGATTAAATCACGAGTAACTTCTGAGACATATTAATTGACTAATATTATCTATACATTCTTATGGTATAACTATTCAATAATTAGATTATGTATATTTATATTCCTCTTATTATAAGCTTTATTTTGACATATAATTTATTATTGTACGATTTACTGTTCTTAAGGTATGTTCAGTTCATTGACTACTGTCTCCCACGTTCACAGCCACTTGTTGGCCTTATTGTATACAAATGCTATTTCCTATTTTATGGTCCGTTGCGGTCTGTTTGTTTGATATATAAACCCAGTATGTCTGAAATAAATGATTCGATTCAATTCGATTCGCATCCGCATATTGGAAGCTGGTATTGGTGTTCTTGAACTCAAGTGGACGGGCTAGGCGGACATAGGACCAATAAGGACGCTAGGCTGCCCGTACCAGTCGAACGTCATTGGTTTGGCACAGTGCTAAGGTTGTATAAGTTGTATTTTGATTGGTGAATAAATCACGTGATAAAAAGCCGGACATAAAGTCACAACAGGATGGTAGAACGTAAGAGAATGAATGTTCCAACCAATATAGTTCGGTTAGACCAACACTATATGCAAGGCCGACTACCGCCTTAATAGCGAAGCCTACTGTCGTCGTGCCACTGTGGTACAGCAACTTAGGCTAACTCCTATTTGTACTACGCTCGATGTTGATGGTAACTGGTTACCTTTCAGGATTGGTTACTATGTCGTTCAGCTGACATTTTTATAAAATCGATACGAAATGTCTGTATTTTGAGTAATTTCTAGTTTCTATTCGATTAGACAATCGATACTGCACTCCGCTTTTCTTTATCATAGTCCTAGCTTTTTCAATTAATTAGATCAAAGCAGAATGCTTTAATGTATAGACGTATTTACATCTTTCTTCAATGTGTGGTGGATAATAAGCTTATTCAAAGAGCGACGAGTCAACAAAGGATGAGAGAGTTTCGACTAAGAAAAAAAAACAAGAACTTCAAATTTTATAGAAATAAAAACCTAAACAGAATAGCAAATAAGTAACTGGATTTTAGATTGATTTGAAACATCCTCAACATTAATCATTTATTGTTAAATAAGCACAGTTTTATTGCATAGTTACTTTTCCCCGTTCTTTTGGTATTGACTAGCTCATTTTACCAACCGAAGAGTTAAAACTTGCACCCCGTAATGACATTATGGATTGTGATGTAACTCCAGGTCAAAGTTCTGGCGATTACAAAGATGATCCTAAGTAAGTTTAAGATAATACTGTTGAACTATTGATGCATAAATAGTGACCAATATTATGTTTAACTAGTTGTATGGACTATATTTAATTAGTTGAAAGTAATCGAGTGATCCTACAGAGAGTACCAGTAATGAGTATCAACTAGCACAAAATCTAGATCAAGCAGAGTTTCCTACCGACCAACCACGTGACATATAATCCTTTTTTATATTAAATCAATTTTCTGATACATAATGCGTAAAAGATCATCTGGTTTCTATTGAACTAATGTATACTCACATGTATACAGTAGTTAAAACTCTCAACTGTGTAATTTCAATTCTAACGTAACAGTGATTGAAATTAACTCATGGCTATTTTGTAATTCTACATGTACCATTGACTATCTAATAATTGAAAGGGATAGAAGGCTTAAGATCTAATATGAGCGTATATCAGTCAAGATTTCCACATTTCTTATCTACATAGTGAAAGAGACAGACAGTATCATCAGTCTTAGCATGATCAATGTAATTCCGTAACAAAATAGGCGAGACTATAATTTATGGACGACCTTTGAGCGACGCTGGAGTGACCTTGAGAATAGACACCTACTGATTAGTACTGAATGTGAGAGTTATAAACCAGTTAGAATTATGGTTTACGGTTGATGGTTAAAGTCAAAAATTAGATTTAGGGTTTTCATCACGAACTGATATCAGCTATAATGCCAAAACTCTATTTAGCCAAATGAATGAACGAATTTCGCGCCAAAATTCATAACTCGTTATCTTATATCTGCTTGGTTCGTCCATAAATTATAGTCTCGCCACGAAATAAAGTTATTTTGTACTAGTTATGATTAACGTAGAATCCAAAATAAATGTACATCGCCTCAACTACACATACTACAACATCAGCACAGAAAAAGAATTGAGATAACAGTAGTATCAATGGGACTCAGATGCTACCAAAAGTTAAGAGTGAATCTGTCTGCATTATTGTAACCGATTCTGATTTATATCACTTATTACGTGATCGTACATGGACCCTATACACATAGTCTGCATATCTATCAGCCACGTTTCACACCCATCAAAGGAGCGGGGGCCCCGAATGCCCTGGTACGGCCGAGAGTGGGGAGAGTCCGCTCTTCCTCTCGAAATGCTTTCACATGGCCACGCGTATATAGCCTCTGACAGGGAAGTCCTACATCCCTCACACATATCGAATAAAATTTGTGTGGCGCATATGTATTTGGTGCCGGCTTGTACCAATATCTATGTGTTAAAATAATAAATAAATACAAAGGAGCGAACTGTTGTACAGTAAACTTGTTCATCGGTTGGCAAACGAATACCTTGCCTACGCTACAAGTGACTCACATTGGCAAAGACCAACCGAGCTTTCTGAATTTATATCATTTCATAAAAATGTTAAGTGACTAAATCACTAAAAATGGCAGTCTCTATATTTAATGCTTATATTATAATTACACCTTTTCGAATCGATCAGACTATTGCAGGTAATCCTACAACAGTGGTGGAACTTTTGATAATTAACACCAAACTGTGGTCGAACAATCGGAGTATAAGACCTCATTGCGTCACTAAAACCATACCGTGACTTTAATACCCCTGTAACCTCAATAACTTTTGTTTCCTCTTCTTTTGTTAATTCCTATCTAGGATAGTGGCCTTCCGTCGTGGTAACAAACTAGGTATTAATGTTACTTTAATACCAAAAAGCAATAAGTTACCGACATTGCAAAATTCAAGTTTGGTTCCGGTTAGCGAAGATCAAATAGTTGATCAATTTCACAAATCTGAACAACTGATCCCTTTACAAGCTGCAATTTACATGAATTTCGACTACAAAAACACATCCACTACTCTGTTAAGTGCAGCGAGTAATAAAACAGTGGCAACTGACACTACCAAAACACAAGGAAAGATTCCAGAAACAGCTACAACCACTGAAACATCAATATTGTCAGCAACAACTGCCACTGCTTCTACAACATTAGAACGTGTTTTACCCCCAGCTGATGAAATCAAACAAATTCAAATAGTGGCATTATTTAATTTTGGTTATATGCCTGTCAACGAATAAATGAAGTACATCTCCTAATAATTATTATTTTGTTGACCTTCAGTCATTTAATTATGTGATCAGAGTTTACATGACTTTTTCTTTGTGATGAAGCGTACTTATTAACCTGTGAACGGTGTGTTCGGTTTACATTATTCTTTTATCATAGCTTATTTTTCATATTTGAGGGTGTTTCTGGTGACTATTAAAAAATGATAACAAACAGTTAAATTTCCCAATTAATTACATGTACTTCATTTTGCAATACAATAACAGGTGCAAGTCTTTTATTTACAAATAAATATTATCATACATATCACCGGTGTCATTTTAACGTATCAGGTTTCTATTTGCGTTTCTACTCCACTTAAAATATCTTCAACACACCATACTTCTTCGAATGCAGTACATATTCGAGCGCATGTCTGAGCGGCCGATAAAGGAAAGTTACTAATACTGACTGTACGTTGTGTAAACTCTTTACAAGTATCAACAACTGAACCATGGGCTAATGCACCAATAACAATAACAACTGATTGAGGGTTAGGTTTCTGTGTCTCTTCAGCTAGTTGAATTGGTTTAATTTGTTCCTTTGATGAAAACGACATTGTAATAACTGGAGCACCGATTGGAAAGTGTCGTGTTACAGGGTTTTTGACGATCTATAAAAAAAACTAAATAAAATTAACAAGAATACTGTACATACCTTTAATAGTTTCTCACGATTGCCACCTTCAGCATGTATTGAAAGTTTGTGTAAAAGTTGCACCATAAGCCCACAAAATCGATCAAATGTACGTGGTATTCTTGTTTTAGGATTCACTTCAATTATCACATTTTTTCTTGTTCGAATAAAAACCTTTGAGAAAATTAAAACAAATTTGTCAGTATAATTAAAATGAACTATTCTCAGTTAAGATGAGAAATATCCTGCAGTTTAAAACTACAGTCAATACGAAGAAAAAAAATCCAGTAATAAATATCCCTGAAAACTTATTCTAGTAAAATAATAACTGCATTTCTACTTTATGATAGTAGTCAGCAGGAAGTTTATTATTTGACTTTTTACGCCAGATTGTATTCCTGTGTACAAATGACTCGTCTAATTCGGGCTGCCACTTGCTCGTTATCAGTTACTTACCCGGTAGTCTACTTATTCCTGTAAATGGACAAGGGGGCACCAGATACATATGCACCACAAAAATCCTATTTTGATTTGTGTGAGGGCTGTGATACTGCCCGAGTGCCTAAACTGAAGCAGGTGGTTTCCTTAGGGGGTCAATCACGGCGGATATGACTAGCCATTATATATATATATATATATATATATATATATATATATATATATATATATATATATATATATATATATATATATATATATGATTCTTCCCAACGAATTATACAACTACAAAGAGGGTAATGAGTTTTACTGCAGTCAGGGGTCTATGGTACCTAAACTCTCATTCGAAAAACTCTCTTGTATCGTAACATGTTTCTAGATTCCATCGCTCCGTTAAGTCAGCAGCTATGGCAAACTGTCAATAGGATGGGCAATATCAAATGATGCTTGCTTTTTTGCATTTTTATTTCACTCAGTCATAGAGACAACGCCTTTTTTATTCGACTTCCTATTAGTAGATTCACTTATCGTAGTTATATTTAGTGGAGACGCTTACAATGCTTGGTCTCCTGAATGTTTAGTGACAATATAAACACGCTGGGGATGCGTTTAGTCCGGCATAAATGAAACATAGCGCTGTAAGACCGGTGTTAGTTAAATAGTCAGCTACAAAGTAGGATCAGGCACATATGTGCATCAGTACAAGATGCCATACCTCTTTAGCACAACAAGATGAACACCGAATTCATAGAAGTAGTTAGTTCAGTAAATCCGCCTGGAGTCCCTCCGGGGGCTACTGCCGGTCCCAAGCCCGGATAAAGGAGGAGGGTTGGGCATGGGGTTAGCGTCCCCATCCCGTAGAAAACTAACTCGCTAAAAAAACGCTAACCAGAAAAAAATATTCAAACCTTTTAAACTCTGCCCTGGGAGTCAGAAGGTCTTCATTTAGAAGAATTATGACACCTCATGATGAAAGCCGAATTCCTTCGGAAGTTACGAGGCCGATGCCCCTTCTGACAACCAGAGCGACCATTTATTTAGGTACATGGAATGTTCGTACAATGTGGGACACCGGAAGAGCCTTCTAAATTGCTGCAGAAATGAGAAGATACAACCTAGAGGTACTTGGGATCAGTGAAACACATTGGACACAAGTTGGACAACAACGACTAACTACAGGAGAGCTCCTGTTATACTCCGGCCATGAAGAAGAAAATGCACCACATACACAAGGAGTTGCATTGATGCTGTCCAAACAAGCGCAAAATGCACTTATAGGATGGGAGTCTCATGGACCAAGGATCATCAAAGCCTCGTTTAAAACAAAGAAAGAGGGCGTTTCAATGAACATCATCCAATGCTATGCGCCTACCAACGACTACAATGAAGACACTAAAGATCAATTCTACGATAGACTCCAGTCAATCGTCGAAAAGTGCCCAACAAAGGACCTGACCATTCTGATGGGAGATTTCAACGCCAAGGTTGGAACGGAGAACACTGGATATGAAGACATCATGGGACGACACGGACTGGGAGAAAGAAACGAAAATGGTGAGAGATTTGCAAATCTATGTGCCTTCAATAAGCTGGTCATAGGCGGGACTATATTCCCACATAAACGCATACACAAAACCACATGGACTTCACCGGATCACTCTACACAAAACCAAATCGACCATATTTGCATCAACAAAACGTTCAGGAGGACTATAGAGAACATGAGAACCAAGAGAGGAGCTGATATAGCATCAGATCATCACTTGCTGGTCGCCAAGATGAAATTGAAACTCAAGAAGCACTCTGTCCTGGGCCTTCTTTTCTAGTTCCATCCAATTCTTGTTCATTTTTCTCATGTCTATCTCCATTTCTCGGCGTAATGTGTTCTTTGGTCTTCCTCTTTTCCTTCGACCTTCAGGATTCCATGTGAGGGCTTGTCTTGTGACGCAGTTGGGTGCTTTCCTCAATGTGTGTCCTATCCACTTCCAGCGCTTCTTCCTGATTTCTTCCTCCGCTGGGATCTGGTTTGTTCTCTCCCACAGTACGTTGTTGCTAATAGTGTCCGGCCAATGGATCTGAAGTATTTTGCGTAGACAACTGTTAATAAACACCTGTATCTTCTGGATGATGGCTTTCGTAGTTCTCCAGGTTTCTGCCCCATACAGTAGAACTGTCTTGACATTGGTATTGAAAATCCTGACCTTGGTGTTGGTTGACAGTTGCTTTGAGCTCCAGATGTTCTTCAGTTGTAAATATGCTGCTCTTGTTTTGCCGATCCGCGCCTTCACATCTGCATCAGATCCACCCTGTTCATCAATGATGCTGCCCAAATACGTAAAGGTTTTTACATCTTCCAAATCTTCTCCGTCAGTTGTGATTGGATTGGTGCATTCTGTGTTGTATCGAAGAATCCTGCTTTTCCCTTTGTGTATATTGAGACCTATTGCCGCTGAGGCTGCTGCCACACTGTTCGTCTTCTCCTGCATCTGTTGTTGCGTTTGGGATAGAAGGGCCAGATCGTCTGCGAAGTCTAGATCATCCAACTGCATCTTAGATGTCCATTGTATCCCGCGCTTCCCTTCAGACGTTGACGTCTTCATGATCCAGTCGATCACCAGGAGAAAGAGAAAGGTTGAGAGTAAGCAACCTTGCCTAACACCGGTCTTCACTTCGAACGACTTTGTCAACTCTCCTCCATGCACAATTTTGCAGTGTAATCCATCATATGAGTTTTGTATGATATTGACTATCTTCTGAGGCACGCCGTAGTGTCGAAGAAGTTTCCATAGTGTTGTTCTGTTCACGCTATCAAATGCCTTTTCGTAGTCAATGAAGTTGATGTAGAGTGATGAATTCCATTCAATTGATTGTTCCACAATGATCCGTGGAGTTGCAATTTGGTCTGTATACGATCTATCCTTACGGAATCCTGCCTGTTGGTCACGAAGTTGGGCGTCTACGCAGTCCTTCATCCTGTTTAACAATACCCTGTTGAAGACTTTTCCCGGTATTGAGAGAAGAGTGATGCCCCTGTAGTTATCAGTTCGCGTTGCCATACCAAATTACCACACAGATACAATTGTCCATTCAAATCCCATACTGGTAGAGGTAGTCAAAGTATAAGCAGTAATCGGAAACATTGGGGTTTGAAGATGTTATTCAACGAGTATAATCCAGTGAAATAAATTTGGAAAGAGACAAAAAGAAAGGGACATGAACAATTCAGAAGATTAGAATTTCGGAGAACACAAAGAATGGATGCACTTGCACTATTGCAAACGATTTCCAGCTATGTCACTTTCAAGGTCTCTAGCCATCTGTCGCTATCATCTCGCGGTCCCCAACCAGGTAGTCTACACCTACCAACATGGTTCAGCCCACTTGTCTGTGAGTGACTTCATGGATTTGTGCCATGTTTTGGTCTGGCCACCCCTAGCTTTCTTCCAACCTACTCCTACACCATGAAACATCGCACGTCGAAGCAGTCGGTGGTTGGGCATACGTAACACATGTTCCAGCCATCTCAACTGATGAAGTTTCACTACTTCATCAATTGATTTGCCATCCTTACCTAGTACCCGTTTCCTAACAAGTGCATTACTTACTCAGTGGTTTTAGGATATATGAGCAATGCTTCGAAGACACCTATGAACGAATACTAGTAACCTACGAATATCCTTTACTCTTACCGACCGTGTTTTACTGCCATAAAGTACGGTAGAACGAAGATCTAATTCGTTTAGTGTTAAACGGCATCAACCAGTTCAAGGACTAAAATCTAAGTCCCAATGAGGCTGTAAAGTCTAGACAAAACCTTGAATTCAGAATCACTGACGTAAAATTTGTGCAATTTGTTTTTTTGGCTCATGCAAACCGAAAACGCTTTCACATGGCAGATGCAAATCACATTCAAAGTTGAGGTTAATCATTAATAAAAGAACGAAAATAGCGAGGTAATGGACTTACACTGTAAAGGTAACTATTGTTTGTTTAACCCTAATTTTATGTTCTAGAACAGCTGTAAGACTTTTATCACAAGTACGATATACTGTACATAACTTTTAAAGAGGCAATTTCTTTTCCTTTGAGAGGCAGATAAATCAGCAGGATTTTAAGCATAATCGTTAAAATAAACAGTTTGGTAAAGGAAACATTTCAGAAGTTCCAGTTGGCCTTTGATGAAGCAATTATGTTGAAATAAGCAACAAGTAGGATCTTATAATATAGCCTGAGATCAAACGCGCCATCATGCCGAAAAGGCTAAACTAACCTGCAGTTTGCCAACTCGGTTTAATGGGCTGTCAAGTAGCATGAGTAGACATTGATGGGTAATATCTGGACGAACTGTGGCAACATCAACACCGGCCTTTAAAATCCGATCTTTATGTCTATCAGGATTAAGTAGTTGGAACTCTTTTCCACTAGATGCCTTAACTGACTCTAGTGAAGCCTGGTCAAGCAAAATGTACAATCTCACTGAATCGTTTTCTGGCATTATTTTGGCATGTGCAGCTTCGTAACGTCAGGTTTAAAAAGGTGCCAGTTTAAGCGTTCAAATGGTTGTGGATGGAATAGAAGAAGCTTTCACTTAACAGGCTTGAGTGTCTAGTAGCAGGGGATCACCAAATCCTCCAGGCAGGAACCTAGGTATGTTAACAATAAAAGAGGAAAAGAAATTGGTAAATCATAGTGTGATGCTGTCCTTGGTCCTTAAGAATAGGTCAAGTTACCTCTTGAAGGACTCCTGAGAAGTCGCTTGGACTAGCTCGGCCGGCAGCGAATTCCAGCTTTTGACAACTCTTAAGGAGTAGAAGTTATGTCTACATTCCGTTTTGCTATGTTGTGTCTCCAGTTTCTGGGTGCTACCCCTTAAGTTATTATTCGAACTAAGCTTAAGTAGGTGTTTAAGAGGATGTCCAGAAGTGTTAAGAATACTATAAGCCATTAATAGATCACCTCTAAGACGCCTATACTCTAACGGGTAAAGGTTAAGTGAATGGAGGCGTTCTTCGTAAGGTTTAGATTTGAGTCCTCGAACTGATTTCGTGGCTCGCCGTTGGATACGCACCAAAGTGACCTTGTACTTCTGGAGTGAGGGGGGAGTACTATGTTTCCGTACTCTAAATGGGGACAGATGAAACTATTGAAGATTGTATAGAACGTTCGTCCGTCAAACTGTCCCAAAATGCACTTCAACGTTACCAGTGCAAGGTTTGCTCGGAAGGCATTTTTGTCACAGTTAGCGTAAGACTTTAAATCATGGGGCACCAGGACTCCTATATCTTTTTCGACTTGGGATACTACTAGAGAGGAGTTTCCTAAGTTGTAACTGTAGTTTGCGACATGTCGCAGTATACAATCCACTCTTCTGTAGTAAGAATAAGTCTAACCCTTGCGATTAGTAGAACTGTTGGTGTCCGATTCCGCATTGAATGAATCAACAGACAGTGTTAATACTACGTGCTCTGGCAGAGAATTCCAAATATTTCAAATTTCATATTTGTGTAGTGGGGACAGAAGGCCTACGGCCTGTGTTACTACTTTTCTAGTATGTTTCTGTGAGTATCTAGTACTCTCTTGAATGGGTCAATCGAAGGTGCAGACATTAATGATTCGGGTAACAAGTTAAAAGACTTGGTGAAAACTCGCATGCCACAGATATTTTGTTCGTTCTCGGCTTTTCTACTCGTCTTCTATGTCCTCTGAGATGTCGCGATCCAGTGGGAAGAAAAAGAAGGATATGACGTTCAAAACCACTTCTTAGTATTTATTACATCGAAATCAGACAATCACTTATTCTGTGGTAGGACAGAGTAAAGAGGTCTATTTTTCAAGCAGCTTTTTGTATGGTAAACCTCGGAGTTCTGGAATTGTATAGGCAGCTGCCCTCCGTACTTTTTTCGGGATATCCAAGTCATCCTAAATGGTTCTGAGTGGATCTCTGTATTTAGTAGCAGTGGATCACCGATGTCTCCAGGTAGGAACCTAGGTATGTTTTTAACGATAAAAGGAGAAATATTACCAGAATATAGTAAGACAGTGCCCTAAGTCTTTAAAAATATGGTAGGTTTTCCTCTAGAGAATTCCTAGGAAGTCGCTTGAACTACCTTAACCGGCAGCGAATTTCATAATTTAATTAATCTTAAAGATTAAACGTTGAGCCTACAGTCCATTCTTCCATTTCGCTTATCTGATTTCTGGGTGTGACTCCTAATGTTTGATTCGTGACTGATCTTGAACAAGTGTTTGATGGGATGCTTAGGGGTGTTTAGGACGCTTTAGGTCAATCTGACGTCACCTCCAAGGCGCTTATGCTCTAATATCTAAAGTTTTAGTGATTCCATGAGCTCCTCATAAGGTTTGAATTGATTATGTGGCTCGCCTTTGGATATGCTTCAGTGTCTTTTTACCCATTTTGGAGTGAAGGAGAAAGATGATATTCTCATGCTCTGAGGTTGAAGAGAGATTTAAAAGATTATGCGGAAATTTATGCGATCGAACTGCTTAAAAATGTGCTCTAACCTTGCCGGTGCGAGGTTTTTCTCGGAAGGCATTATGTTCCAGTTAGCGTAAGACAAAGGTCATATGGTTACAACGCTCTTAAATCCATGTGTACAGGGATTTGTTAAGGTTGCAGTATATTAACAGTTGATTTCACTGGTCAACCCGTGCTACTAAATCATTGAAAACCTAGATGCACTGGACGGCTGTGTGACACAGTGTTCTCATGCTTTGATCTAGCATAAATCGACTCGTGAACTTAACTGTGAAAAACTCTGAATTCTTTTCGAATTTTGGATACATCTATAGGGGAATTGCCTAAGTTATATGTGTATTCTGCTACATATCTCCTATAGATAACTTTTCACTTCGTTGTTAAGAGTAAATTTGTTGCTGTCTGCCCAACTTTGGATTCGGGACGGATCTGTAGGGTCATTTGGGCCTAACCACACAATCCTCAAAGCTGGACACGAGACACTTGGGAAAATATATGTTCAACATTTGACGCAGAGGAAAACCCAACGATGGAGAAGGCGGGAACAATGAATCGAATTGATTCGAAGTGGTCGGATGACGTGGCTCGGCCTTGCAGGCGTGGTGGATCTGTACAACTTGCTTTTGCTCATATTAAATATATTGTCCTACCTCCAACCTGAATTTGTTCTCCATCATATATTGGTAATTGTTACGATACCATGAGTCAGTTTCGACAATGATATGACTTTCATGTAAGGTCTTATAGACTAGGCAGTTACATCATGACAAATGTACAATTTTAGGATTAGGTCTATTATTAAAGCAGTACTGATATCATGGTAGACCATGATTCTACAGATCTTCCTGAAGTGCCAGCTTATCATCTTGGTTGCAAACTTATCACCAGATTTACCCATCGTCAGCGAAAAGTAGTAAACTAGACGATACATGCTGGGGGAGGTCATTTATATAGGTTAAGGAAAGAAGAGTTCCTAGCACTGAACCCCGAGGGAACCCACTAAAAAATTCCGTGGCCTGTGAAAAAGTGAAGCTTACCTTGATCCTAAAACGTCGATTGCTTAGATATGGAGTAAGCCGGTCAATTAACGACGACTTGACGTCTATTCGTTTGAGCTTGTTGATATGACATATATGCCTAGCCCTATCAAAAGCTTTGGAGAGGTCATGGTATGTCACATCAGTCTTCCCCTTATGATCAAGGATGATTGTCCGACCGTCCATTGTGGTCGGCATGTTGGTCACGCAAGAGTGACCCCTCCTGAACCCGTGCTGTTGATGTGATAAGGCCAAAGATAACTAGCAGTTACGCAAACCATCGCATACCAGAGACTCCATACGTCTTGTTAGTATTAAGAGAAGTGTTCCTATGTTCACCTCTGAGAGTCCTATTCAGTTTCAGGAAGTCCCACTGCACCACGGTCACTGTTGGTTGGGCTGTGGAATTATGGCCTTGTTCGGTATTAGTACTATTATAATAATAAACCTAACCCGGAAAGCATAGATTTGTATCAATGTAATCACGTAATCTACGAGATCTTATATGGAAGTTTCATCATTGTCTACACTGACTAATCATACCATAAAAATATGCTATATAACTTCTCGTGTTTTTGAAGAACACATTCGGGCTTGTTATAACTTGTGGGCTGTGTGCCCCACTAATGCATAACGTAACGAAACCGCCAACTAGAAAACAGTGAATTGTCTACCGGACCGGTGATGCTTAAAAACACATGCGAGCAGTCTTGAATCCCTGCTGGTCCTGTATCCCGCCTAGCACAACCAGTCAATCCAGAACACAAATCACAGCTTCTGCAATATGAATCATTTATTTCAATCATACTGGGTTTATATACCAACCAGACAGACCACAACGTACCATAAAATATGAAAGAACATTTGTACAAGAATTAGCCAAATGTGGCTGTGAATGGGGGAGGTAGTAAATAATAGACAGGGCATTATTCAAGAAATGTAAATCGTATAAAAATAGTTCACAGGTCAAAAATAAGCTTATGACAAGAGGGACATGAATATGAACAGTTTAGTTATTTAACAATTATACGATAAAAGTATACGCATAATATCAGTCCATAAGTGGATCCAAAAATTTACCATTCATTATGTTTATCGGGACATAACAGGGCTGAAGATAGAATAATATATTTAATGTAAGTAAAGACAAGTATTACAGGATGGCCACGTCTACGAGATTGAACCATGCCATTCGACTGAATGAATTGTTCCCGCGTTCTCCATCGTTGCTTTGTGTGTATTTCCCAGTTATCTCATGTTCAGCTTTGAGGATTGTGTGGTTATGACCAATATTATTATTATACCTCGCAAACATCTTATGGGTACATAAGTGTTGTGAAGAGACTGCAATACACATAATTACCAGCTTCATCCTTATAACAACATAGCATTTTCACTTATATACACAGATTTACTGATTAACTATTCCGTAGTCCGCCCATATATATTATAATACGGTCCAGACAGATCCGGAGATTTTTAACACATACTCTACATTCAGTATTGTTATTTATCCTACTTGCTCAAACACAATGAGGATGAAAAACTGAAAAAACAACCGTCTGGTATGCCACGTAAAATGATGGACATTTTGTTTATTATCTTTACAATCGTATTGTTTGTTAGTTAACGAAGGAAAAGTGATTCTTCTTTGACTAACAGATATTAATTGATAATAACTAGATAAGTAGTTAATTTCTTTGTATAACAGTTCATATATAAAAACATATATTAAACAAAAGAGGAAGGATGGTCAACTTTTAATTTGTTTTGCACTGAAGCTACATTAAACTAAATTTTTAGGTTAGCGAGAGTATAAAATCGAGATGAGGTGGAAACAAACTCAAAGAATTCTGTGAGTACATGAGGAGTCTATCACCTTCAATTATAACTGTCTATCACAATTGATTGATCACTGAGTGGTGATCAATCTCATGCTTGTCTAGTCCTTATTAGTGCAGATCGAATGCTATCGATCACGTTGCAATGTGGCCACCAGTCAAGGTGACTTGACACTGCGGGCACTATGTATTGAGATTTTTAGATGGTAGTTGGAGGTAGTCAACAGGAAACCCTGGACCCGGATTTCGTGCTACTTGGCACTCGTCAGCAAGGTGTACCTGTAATCTTGAGGGAACTGGTACTCCCTGGCGGATTCGATCTCAATACATGGTGCACGCAATGTCGAGTCACCTAGACCGATGGCCACATTGCAACATGATCGATAGCATTCAATCTGCACTAATAAGGACTAGACAAGCATGACATTGATCACCACCCAGTGATCAATCAATTGTGATTACATCTCAGTCCTACAGGAGGTTAGTCACGGCTCGGATAGCTCAGTGGTAACGTCTCTGACTGTGAAGCTGGGTGACACGAGATCGAATCCGCCAGGGAGCACCAGTTCCCTCAAGATTACAGGTACACCTTGCTGACGAGTGCCAAGTAGCACGAAACCCGGGTCCAGGGTTTCCTGTTGACTACCTCCAACTACCATCTATAACTGTCTATGGATATACTAAAGTACCGGAGGGATTAAATTTTTTGTCGTCTTTACTAAACAGCTGGACGTATCACTCGATGAAAACACGAGATACAGGAAACGGAATGATTACACCTATATCGTAGGTCTCATCACACTCAGACACACGATCAATATCCAACAACTGAGAACTATACAACAGACACAAGATATTGTCAACACAAATACAATCAGTCTGCACACTGTGAATTGCAAATTTATAAATCAACAAGAAATAATTTACAATGTTAATTGTCTAAACCTCCGAAAACCTTAAATTATTATTATCTTATGTGTACATAAGGTAAGTGAAGAAACCATTCCGAGTTTCTTCAAAAATGTAATAACACACAAGTTTCAATAATGTTGGCATTTTATTTGCCATATTTGAAAAAGAGAATAAAATGAAGATAATAAATATAATAGAATATTAACAAATCAGATTCCGTATAGTGGTGAAGAATATTGAGTTGACTTTAAAGTAGGAAAAAGGGAAAATAAGGGAATAGAAATAAAGGAGACACGAAATACGTAACTAGTTTAATAAGCGTGTTCGCGAACATGGAACAAGAATAGACGGCTATGTATGTATCGTCAAATGAGTAACAAAAACGAAATAAAACAAAATAAATCAGAAAAATAACTCATTGCAGTAAGACTTGACGATATACTACGTGTTTGTGTAGTCATATTTCGAAGTGAAGGTCTCAACTGATTGAAAATGTTACCCAAATATCAATATGTATGAGTCATATATATATAGTAAAGATAAAACGTGTCTGCGAAGTTAGTTTAAGTGCGACAAAAGTTAATGTTTTAATTACAAACTTCGGAATCTTAAGAATAATATTTATTCAGAAGGAAAATGAGACAATGAAAGTGAACACGTAGTAAAAGGGTTCAACCATGATAATAACAATTGTGCAATGAATATCGACCTCCAAAGTAGACCAACAATTTAAAAAATATCAATTTGTGCACTCGGGTAAATACATTATTAGGATGCAGAGTAAAACTTGATAACACTGTTGTGCAATTGTACGTTATAATGATGTCATGAAAGTCGAAGTTCATTGCAAAGGATAATCCAATATAAGTTTCTATGTATTATATATATATATATATATATATATATATATATATATATATATATATATATATGGTAAAGATAAAATAAATCTGAGAAGTTAATTTATATAAGTGTAACATTGTAGAATTATGGTCTACTATGATATTAGTACTGCTCTAATAATAGACCTAATCCTAAATTTGTAGATTTGTCATGATATAACTGCCTAATCTATAAGATGTTACGTGGAAGTCACACCATCGATTACACCAACTCACTGTATCGTATCAATTACCAATACATGATGTAGAACAAGGTTAGGCTAGAGAAAGAACAATATATTTAATATGAATAGAAGATATAAAGTAACATTGAGATGGACCACGCCTGCATGGACGAGCCATGCCATCCGATCAAACCCAGTCCATTCAATTCCTTGTTCGCGCCTTCTCCATTGTTAGGTATTTCTCCGCGTTAAATATTGAATATCTATTTTCTGAGTAGTCTCGTGTTCACAGCTTTGTGGATTGTGTGGCTATTGTTCAATGCCACTACACTACTCTCCCATCAGAATCAACGTGATGTTGGTTCGATACCAAATTGGATGGGATCGTCGCGCGCTGGAGGTTACTAAGGATAATAAGAATCCTCCGGGTATTGGTAAGCTGAAAGATAAATCAAAAAGAAAGCGGCAGCATCTGGTCGGGAGATACATGTAATAATTTCAAAATATCTGCCTTCGTGCTTAAAACGCTTGAAATGAAAATTTGGGTGAAAATTATTTGAACAATAAAGAATGGCATAACAATAATAACAATAATAAAACGATGCGTGCTAATAGCCGTTGGTTAATAACTTAACGTACAGGTAGTAAGTATTTTGTGTTTAAAAATATTAAAAGCAATTAAATATTGTAGAAATGTTAATATTGGTATCAGTTTCGATTTAAATTATGAAATCAGTTTACAGTTATGCCGGTATGTTGTCCATATGAATTGATTTCCAATTGCATATGTATTAGTAGGCTAACTGAAGGAACAAAAATATTACCGTGGAGAATTCCAACTAGTGTTCCAGTTAGTTTGATACGGTTTATTCAGTTACGGGGAGATTTTCTCAACCTCATATTTACTTGACCGTGATAGAATTTAGTCATACTACTAATACACATGAATGGTTATCAAAATAAAATTTCAATACATGAGTTATAATTATATGAGTTTTGGACAGATAGCTAAGAACAAATCGTTAAACATGAGTGTATTCGTAAGAGACATGCTCTAGACTCAATGTTCTGATCTGCGGCAGACTATTTATTTATATTTATAATTGCCGGCTGATTGGGCATACAAGTTAGTTGCAAGTATGCAGTTTATCATAAGGCGGAATACGATTTAATTGAGATATAGTGGTTATAAGTTATTGAAATCAGTTAAGCCTATGTGTCATATTACTAAGTGATGTGGTGCTGCAAGATGTATTTAGCTAAATGAGTTTTTACAAGATGATTAATAGTGAGTGATGCTCATGTGATTAACAGGGAGAACATAAGTTGTAACCAGGGGGAGTACACTCCCAACTCATGTCTATGATAATGGCTTGAACCTTAGTCATTGTTGGGGTAAATTCGACATTGATGTTTTCAGTTTACAGGAGATTTGCTCGACTGCTTATACTGATTATTTGCATGCATGATTGTGTCGCTAGACCATCAATTAGACTGACAAGGTTTTGAGATATTTACTGAATGAGCAACTGATAGAGAAACATACTGTAATCATCTATAGTGAATGAAGATAAAAGAAAAACAACACTAGTGATAATTATAAGTCAATTTGCTGACCGATTTTGTTAATAGTTTCCTTAATTTTATCAATCATATTACGTGATTGTCAAGTCATGACAATGCTTTATGACGACATCCTGAAACTATTAAATTTAACTAGTTGTAGTGTTGATTGAGGATTAGTCAGTGGAAAAATAGGTATTGTTGCTTTAGGTGATTCGAAATTATCAGAAATTTATAACGCTAAAGAATCCGAGACACCTAATTTAATTATAAATTTCAATTCAGAAATATTCGTTATGTTAATTCTAGTAGGCTACGGAGTTTTGATTTTAAACGTTCGTTTAGCCAACAACTACCTGAGGATTTAGTTATCTTACTAGTGCAGTTGATAGTACCTAAATTTGTAATCTTATTATCTAAACTATGTCCGCATTTTAGGCTGCTAATATGATAAATCAATCCATAAACCCAATTACGATTAGCAACAACGACTATGATGAGTTTATTGATAAATGTTAAAGGCGATTCAGATGATTTCTAAATTTAGAAGACATGAAGATATAGTGTAACGTATGTACGGGCCAGGTTAACAAGCAGGTTGTTGACGTATATGACAGTTTAAAAATACTGAACATGACCAGATAAATAAATTCAAAGTTAAGAATGCTTGTGAAACTTCAGGCAGGAATATGACGCGTTATAAACATTCCATAAAAAGTTACTGCATTTAGCCTAGGGACACTTACAAATATATGGCAAAAGCAACTGGAAGACATATACATGTTAAGTACAAAAAATCATTAAGTAAAATAGTTGGACTCGCCTCGGTTATTTTTGAAAAATTAGATTATTCAGTGGACGACATATATAACGCCATTCTTGAGGAGTAGTAATGATCCAAAAGTATCCAGAATAAAACATGCAGTATGGCAATTAATTCTAGGGTGCTTGATGCTGTTGGCGTTTTTGCCACTCGCTCGGATCAGAACAATCGAATGAATCCAGGTAATTGTGTGGTTGCCATTGAACGAGTCATCTAAAATGACTTTATGATTGCAGAAAACTTATAGCTGAAACTCACCGTATGATTTTGGAGAAGTGTTATCCTTTTTGTTTGGCAATGGAACTCGAAAATATGAAATTAGGCAGGCAGTGGTCGGAAGAAAAGATATTACAGGATAGTGCATAGTTTAGAACATGATGAGTTGAAGGAACACCAAGAATTAGATCCAGATAAGTTATTTACAGCTCATATTCACTGGAGCTTCACGTTTAAACAAGTCTATGTCGCTGAAGCAGGTAAATGTTATTAAAGCTTGTTAACGAACCATCAAAGCTAATTAGCTGATATAGATGATCAACTTTTATTATCGATTGAGCTAGTGAGTTATGTGAACTAATAGATATAACATTACGATAATATATGTGACCATTAATCAAAGGACTATACGAATACTGGGTTTACAAAAATAAAAACCGATTGAGAAGGTTAAGGTGGAAATAAGGATTAACAGTAATGGGTTGCGTTTCTTTAGTTAGGCTCACCAATGTAGAATTATGGTCTACTATGATATTAGTACTGCTCTAATAATAGACCTAATCCTAAATTTGTAGATTTGTCATGATATAACTGCCTAATCTATAAGATGTTACGTGGAAGTCACACCATCGATTACACCAACTCACTGTATCGTATCAATTACCAATACATGATGTAGAACAAGGTTAGGCTAGAGAAAGAACAATATATTTAATATGAATAGAAGATATAAAGTAACATTGAGATGGACCACGCCTGCATGGACGAGCCATGCCATCCGATCAAACCCAGTCCATTCAATTCCTTGTTCGCGCCTTCTCCATTGTTAGGTATTTCTCCGCGTTAAATATTGAATATCTATTTTCTGAGTAGTCTCGTGTTCACAGCTTTGTGGATTGTGTGGCTATTGTCCAATGCCACTCTAACATACGATAATTTGTTTTTAGTTATTGACTTTAGATGTTTAAGAATAAAGTATGCTCAGAAGGAATAAAAGAGACGAACAGAATATCTTATGTGTCGAGAGACCAATCATGATAATAATAATAACATCAGTAATGATTATAGATATGAACATAAGCAGACTTCATATAGTAGAATAAATAGAAAGAAAGTAAAATAAACGTGAAACGTTTCAGAGTTTACACTTTGTTTTTCAGTCCATGGGATAGATGACGGACCATTTTGGAAAATCTGTGTTACAAAGCAACCAAATATTATCCTTCCAACAAATCTGTACGTGATCTATACAGAAAGGATAGAATAACGTTTATTCGTTGTGATTGGTAATTTTCTCGCATCCTTTATGAACTTTCTTATTTATTGTAGTTTAGATTTGATTAATTGAACAATTATTGATTGGATAGCCGGGTTGTCATATTTGTTTACGTAACAACGTACATTTAAATTTATAGTGAATTTCAGAACCTTCATTTTACCCAATCACTTTATTGGCTTCAACCGGGCAAGGGAGCGTATCTAACCCACCTAGACAGCTATTCTTTAGCTCAAACCTTAGTTCGGATCTAACAGGATGACATCATAGAGTATGAGAGAGTGGATACCGAAAAGTAATAAATACCGTTGATAAGCCGGTAGATAAAGACAAGGTTTAATTTGATACACCTGATTCACAGAATTTCTAGTTTGAGTTGCTGATATCTTTGGTGATAGTCCTTGTTGTCGGAAAACCACAAAACAGCTTTAATGAGCCGCCTTTGAACCCATTCAAGAATGGGTAAATACATTTTCTGTATGATTCTAATCTCGATTTGATATTATTGAAACATATCATTATGAATCCAATAAGCTTTCTAGCCTTGCATACTTGAGATGCAATGTGCTCGGAAAAGTTCAATTTGTTGCTATATCTCAAACTCAAGTCACGAACAGTGTTGAGAGGTTTCAGTATATGTTTGCATATAACCGGATTTAGGTTTACGCAGCGGATTCCGTATGCCGAATGAAGAAAGTTACAGAAGAAAAAGTTTATGTGAGAAACTGTCGAAAGCTTTACTAAGATCGAAGTACAGAATTATGACTGACTGGCCAACAGTTCTTTTCTGGGTAATTTGATCCAAAAATTCCAGTTACGATGTTAAGCATGAGCTTTTAGTCATAAACCCGTGTTGGGATGGGCTAAACAGACTAGCCGAAAGCAAAAATGATAATAGTTGTTCATGGATGATTTTTTCCATGGTTCTTGATAGCGTGGATGTCAAATTAATTGGCCTATATTTAACAATATCACTACGTGATACCATTTTGAGTCCAGGGGTGATAATAGATGTTTTTTATACAGATGAATAGATCCCATGTTCCATAGATAGATTGAAAAGCTTTAAACAAAACAATGGGAATTCTCTACTATCATATTTCACGAATGATGGAGGAATACCGTGATGAAAACCCAGTTAATGTGGTCGAGAACGTCCAGAAACCAACCGTTTGGCTCGATCTAAAGAACAGATTAGACGTCAGGTACATAAACTTCACAGTACTTATTCCAGGACTAGTTAACAATATCAAATAACACTCCTATATATCTATATATATGTATACTCATGTATACTGGAATTCTTTCAGCTGTTTAGTGTGGCCCCCTATCTGGCTCCCAATTGGACCGTATGCTGATTTTTGTCAGAATATGGATCCCGCGGACCGTGGAATGTAATTATAGACGTAAATCACGTTAGTGAATAACGAACTTAAAATAAGTCGAATATGAGAATGCAGTTTGAACACGTATATTGCGTACACTCATTGATTTGAACAGTCAATCAGGGGAATGAAGTTAAAGAAGCAAAGGAGTTAGAGAGAATCGAACCAAAACTGCGCGCAGTAGAGAAGGATAGTGGGCTAACTCGCTTTGACTAGGCGTGACTCAGTACTTATAATCAGGCAAAAAGAAGTTAAAGATGCTTAATGAAAAGGGCAAGTGATTAACACGGATACCATCATGCAAAATCAGTCAAGGTTAATAAACCAACAAGAGGCAAGGTGAAATTGTGGTTCGAGAAGAATGAATAAACCGTTCTGTCCACAAACTAGAATATTCTATGTGAGCTTGACACAGTATCAGTCACTACAAAGCCCCTCTGTAGAAAGTGTGAGTAATAACAATAACTGATCATAAAACAAGCTTATGGTAATTAATAGAGGGCTGCATGTTCGAACCACGTCGGCCCACCACTTTAGTGCGACCCTTTACCTGACTTCAGTTTGACCTACAGCTGTCAAACATGAGTGGAAGGGATAAGAGATAAGATGGCCATCATCCATGACAATGGGTTGTATTGCTGCAAAACCTCGATTTCTTGTCGATCCATAGAGAGAAACGAGATAGGTTACTCGTTGACCATGGGATAAACGGTGAAGTTAAGGACTCGAATATAGCCTTTAACTTGTCCAGTTAGTCCTCAATCCATCTATCCGCATCAACCGACCAGTCTGTTGAAATATCACAGTCTCCGATTGCCAGAATATTAGCTCGTCACAGGGTGAAGGTGCATATTGTACACCGTGCGTTCGAAACCTGAATCCCAGCACATTTTAAAAAATTGACATGAACACACATCATTTTTCATTTTATACTGAAGTAAGAAGATGTTGAAGTTCCGAAACAAATCCACTTACAATGTTTTTACTAGGATGTTTGTTTTTCTATTCATCGGTATAGCGGTAAGACCAAACATTGTCTTCAAGGTCAGGGGGATGATACCGTCAGATGAAGGCCAGCTTTTTGGTTTATACGGATATCTAATCTTAGTCATCTTCCTTGCCTTAGTATGCATAGTTCTGCATCTGTTTCCAGACATAAGGGCACGTCTGCCCTGGCATCATTTTATTGAAGCAACCAAACATGCGAACGCTAATTTTCCTACATTTAACACAGTAAGTTCCATCCCCATTTTGTCTTATAATGAAATGCATTTCGTCATAATTGGTCTCAATCATTTGTAAAAATATGTGTATTCAACCCTAGAAGTCTTAATACGGGCTGCCTATAATGTACGTTAAAACGAATGATTGATTGTGGTTTCGAGTTACACTTTGTGTGATACTTACGATATTATGTGTATCGCTGTCAGTCGATACATTTCAAGTTGACTTGATTCCTCTGTGCTCTTGGGAGGTGTGGAAACCCTAGGACATATTTATATAAAGTTCGGAAGATTATCTGGTCGTTTACCCACACTCGTTTGTAAGATAATCCAGATTTCATCTTTACACATTTGTTCTATTTTTCCGCTTTTTTGATAGTTTTCGTGTGAGAATTCAGCCATTGTATTTGGCATCTTAGATAATTCACGTATATATATATATATATATATATATATATATATATATATATATATATATATATATGCTAGCCCATCTACATTGATTACGAGAAAATAAGAACCCTTAGAAACATTAATAAATGTCATACCGGTTGGATAAGTTGTACCTAAATGTTTTATCACCCTGCACTATTCATTTGGTTGAAAGTTAGGAGTCGACTCCCTAGTCAAATAATAGACGCAATTATAGTCAGGTGATGAGTCAACCGGGATTCATTTATACATATCGATAGATTGTTCTGCTATAACAAATAAATATCTTCTAGATTTCTTTGCCCATGGGTTTTGTCTTGCTTTTATTACTAAAACATAAAATAAGTTGATGTTTCGATGGATTCATAGTATATAAATGAACCACTTTGCATGTCCACCAATTTCTAACAGTAATGACATTGTACTTTAGTGCTTTGTGGTGCATGTCACTATATGAATCATAACGGATTCAGATTCTCAAATGCTACAGATAATTGAAATTGGCAAAATTATTGAAACTTAAATTTTAAAGTTTGTTAGATGTGGTGTTTTTTTTATTTAAGCACAAATCCGGTACAACATGGCACTAAAAAATCTATCTCAAAAGGTGTGTAACATATGTAGAGTAGGAGAAATAAAGTCTGACTTACCAGAACAAGTGAGAGAACACGACTACGGTTAGATGTATTCAAGAAGTTTTAATTGTCCTTATAATTGGATTTTTAAAAAAGAATCAATTAAATGCTCCGTAGGACTCCCACTGACTTTGATTTTGAATCCTATTCGATGACGCTATCAATTCAATCAGTCATATCTTTAGGACTCAGATTTCTTGGTAAATAGAAGTCTAATAAATTATCTTACGTCTCACAGTGTAACATTATGGAAGTGTGTTACTTTCACTTGTTTCACGCAGTTCAGACGTCTGAATGTAGTACTTAGTATAGAGACCGTTGAGATGTTAGACAGAAAACGTGCATAAATCTTCCAATTCATTATTCCAAAATGAGATCATTGATTAAAGAATGACTGGATAAATTTGCGAATAGAAACGGTGCGATCAAATAACTTTTTCTGTCTTCACTGTTAGTTTCCAGTCGGGCGCATTTTTACAGAGCTCTGAAGATATTGATGTATTTCTCAGAAAACCATCTGTCATTGACAGTCTTATAACACGTTCCTGCCATTAAGGATTACAGCAACTTCTGTCCTACTCTACATCTGACTATATCTTAAGAGGGGGAGCCGAAAGGATTATTAGTGGAGGTTAATAAAAATATTGTTGATGTCTCATGAGTCAGTTCCCTGCAACATACATTATAGTAGGAATCTACGTCTTAAAATTTGTTGATCAGGGGGATTTGATGTAATTTATCCCTTATATATGCTGGGGCAAGAGTTCATTAATTGTCTAATCAGTTTTTTCGATTCATATAGACTAATCCTCCGGTTTACTGGAATTCAATTCCCAATTTTTGGTTATCCATTTTGTTAGAAACATACTAGTTTTTTAAAGGTACTAACTCTAACACTTAATAGAATCTCAGACAGTCATCACCAAGTTGTTAAATCTCAATTCACAGTAATAAGGTGAAACGAATGTGGAAAGTTAAACATAAGTGCATATTCTAAAGGAACAAATACACTGTTGCATTAGAAGTTTAGGAGTGACGACTAACGCTAACTAGGCATCGAGTAACACAGTGGTCTTGAGTGCTGTTAGAGGTATGAGGGTGCTCATCACTTCCCGGTTGCCCACACTGTGAAAGGGTTCTTCTGGAAATACCTGAAAAGGAAATTGAATTAAAGGTGGTCTTAGTGACCTGAGAGCGTGACCGCAGTACCCATGGGACAACTGCTTGAGGTAGGTCACACACGACCCTTTTGTGGGTAATTTTCGTACTTGTTGAGAACTTACCGCCGGAGACAGATATTCGTGGGTGGAAGTTAGGGACGGCCAAAACAAAACGTGGCATCAGTGCTTAAATTAATTAACTGCTAGTCTGAGCCATGTTGGTAGATGCAGGCTACTTGGTTGAGGTCCGCGTGATCATCGTAACCAATGATAGGAGACTTTGTGTGACATGGCTCAGAATCGACCACAATGGCGTAGGTGTATACACTCTTTGTCCTCCTTTAAACTATGAGATTAAAATCGCTTCATATCTTTTTTTCTACGAACTAATTATTTCTTCCTGTACTATGTCCTTATATGCAATCTTTCTTTTGCATATTACCACCGCTTTGGTCTGGTGTGACGAAATCTCAGCACGGAGACAGAGGGCTCGAATAGCTTCTGACAACTTGCGTCATTTATGGCGTTGGTCTACCAACCAAAGGACGGGTTTACTGCACAGTAGTTCGTTCCGTCCTACTTTATGGCAGTGAAACATGGTCGGTAAGAGTAAAAGATATTCGTAGGTTACTAGTATTCGTTCATAGGTGTCTTCGAAGCATTGCTAAAGAGGTATGGCATCTTGTACTGATGCACATATGTGCCTGATCCTACTTTGTAGCTGACTATTTAACTAACACCGGTCTTACAGCGCTATGTTTCATTTATGCCGGACTAAACGCATCCCCAGCGTGTTTATATTGTCACTAAACATTCAGGAGACCAAGCATTGTAAGCGTCTCCACTAAATATAACTACGATAAGTGAATCTACTAATAGGAAGTCGAATAAAAAAGGCGTTGTCTCTATGACTGAGTGAAATAAAAATGCAAAAAAGCAAGCATCATTTGATATTGCCCATCCTATTGACAGTTTGCCATAGCTGCTGACTTAACGGAGCGATGGAATCTAGAAACATGTTACGATACAAGAGAGTTTTTCGAATGAGAGTTTAGGTACCATAGACCCCTGACTGCAGTAAAACTCATTACCCTCTTTGTAGTTGTATAATTCGTTGGGAAGAATCATATATATATATATATATATATATATATATATATATAATGGCTAGTCATATCCGCCGTGATTGACCCCCTAAGGAAACCACCTGCTTCAGTTTAGGCACTCGGGCAGTATCACAGCCCTCACATAAATCAAAATGGGATTTTTGTGGTGCGTATGTATCTGGTGTCCCCTGGTACCAGTATTTGTTTTCAAATAATAATAAATAACATCTGCCGGAGTTTAAATTATGTAAAACGATGTTCGAACTTGAGATTTATTGGTCGTTTAGGCCAAGTGGTTTATTCCTTTCAGTGTCCATGTAGTTGTGGACAGAATAGGAACTTTCGTGTCCAGTAGCGATGGTTTACTGATAATTCGAGTTAGGGACGCTCAATACTCTTATTTATGTTACATTTAATTGATTTTCTCTTCCCGAAAACTCAATTTAGGTTGGTGGATCCATCTTATGTTGGCGGTTTTAAGCCACATATTAATAATGTCAGTCACTCATGAGAATGTTTTTCCGTTAAAGGTATGATAGCGGTTGTCACTTCCTAGTTTCCTACACTGTGGAAGGACTTTTTTCTTGAGAGTTCTGGAAAGGAAACTTGATTACTAGTAATCGCAGCAACCCAGTGACGTAAATCTCTAGGGTAAATGAAGGCGTGACATTCTTAGGGCCGACTTTTTCTAGCCCCGTCCTTCCATTGTGGTTAGGTATGATTGTTGTAGATCCTGGTTTCCTGAAAGAAACACCTAACTACCGTCACACCTCAGTACAGTCATTAGTGCAACTTCTCCCTCTGTTCATAATACTACTTACCAGATCAACCAATTTAAAGACAGTTAAGTAGTTTGAACTTGAAACCTATTGAGTTTTTATGGATTAATCCAATATTCTGCAATGCACTGTTGTACGTGTTCTCTATTTTTTCTTGAATCTTCTCCCGTCAAACACACACACACTTTCTATGCTTTTCAGGCTAACTAGGGACAGACGTCTAAATGTTCCGTCATTATTATTATTATTGTTATTGTACTTTCGTATTATTTACTACTTTGTAGTATGTTGATTGTTTCCAAATGAACGTATGTGTCAATTTTTCTTGTACACACACACACATACATGCACACATTTACATATAGATTTCTCGCTTATTTTAATTTCCTAAAAGTGCCTCGTGAAATCTAACTCGTTTTGTATGTACATTGTACTTTTATTTCTTTATTCATTTATCTACGTTGTATTCATAAAACTAAGCTTTTATGTCACATGCTTTCGCTATTGTTCTCTCTCTCTCTCTCTCTCACTTTCACTATGCCTACATATTCATTTACACTACTGTTTTGTGTACATAACATTTCTTAATCTAAATCTATGTATGTGACCTTTTTTTTCTGATTTTCTTTCTTAAGGCTAATATTATACAACATATTACATACAAAAACTTCCTTGAAATCAATGGTAAAAGAGAATGGTGTTTTTTTTAATCATTGGCTTTAAATAATAATGCTTTTTATAGGATTACATGACTTAGTTGTAGGGCAAAAATATAGGCAAGTGTTGAAAATATAGTAGTGATAGAATGGAACTAATTCTCATTATATTAATTAGTAATCACGAGTATTTCTTCATGTTTGATATGTGTGTATGTGTGTACTGCTTTTTGTAAGTATGGTTATGATCGATTTCGGAAGTAATGACATCATGAATGTAGCTATCTATTAGTAACTTTATTCAATAGTTTCTATGCTTTAGTCTTATGGAATATTGTGAAAGTAATTGAATAGGAAGCTTAAAATCACGGGTTCCCAAATGCTCTGGTACGGCCGAGGGTGGGGATAGTCATCTCTTCCCCTGTAAATGCTCTCACATGGCCATGCGTATACAGCTACCGTCATGGATGTTCTATTCACTGCCTTCTCGCGGCGAGAGTGTTGTTTACGGAATTGAGAGGATGAGAAGAAAATGTCCGGCTCTCTAACAGGGATGGTGGATTTGAAGAGTTCACTTATGGGAGTTGAAAAACCCTGATTCCAAACCAGTCGTGCACATGAACTCCAGAATCCTGAGAGAACAAATGGCGTATGAACCGATTATTAATCACCCGCTACCATGTGACTGCATCTCATGACGTTGCTCCACTGCCTTATTGATCAGACCTTTAGGTCAGAGGTTCCGAGTGTGGCCTCTTAAGAAAACCACGCAGTTCGTTCTGGGTACCCGAGCAGTATCATAGTCTACACGGAAATCAAGTGAAGTGTGGCGCATGTGTATTCGGTGCTCATTTGTATCAATATTTGTGTCCAAATAAATAAATAAATTAGATTAAAATCACGAATTGATGTCTCCTAGATAACCACTGAAGTTTCCTCTTAGTGAAGAGCTCTTCAATAGTGCGCATATGCGGCATCGCTAGAAGTTAGATACAGATACATCAAGTCTCTCGATGAGCGCTTAAAACTCAGACCACAGAGTTAGTATACAATAGTTTGCATTTTCAACTTCAATTATAACAAAAATCCGTGACTAGTGGATTTAAACTATATCGAAGGTAAAATAAATGTCATTAAAGATAATGGTTATGGTCACCCAATATCGTAAATTGGTTGGTAGTTATGCAACACCACAAGACCTACAGACTCTGGATTCGATCCCTGGTAGAGTAGTAGGTACGCATGGCAGAGGAGTCCTATACAAAAACGAAACACCTATTCAGTATCTCTAAGTTTCAAATGATCGTTTAAATAAAGTTAGCCCTTGATATTTACGCCCAAATGTTTGTTTATTCTCAACAAATATTAACTATGTGCAAAAGATGTTTTCTTAAATATTCGTAATAATGCTCCGTTCGCCTGTTTAGCATTGGACAAGATTATTTTACAAATATTCGAAGAGTATATCATATCTGAAATCTATGTATATATAACTCATATGATACATTGGAAATCATATGATTTCAAACCACTTTTCGTAATAGTAGTATTTCCTACTCAATCACATGTTTCCTCATATATATATATATACATAGGTTAATGTAGATCAAGCCACATATATCGCTTTCATTAATGAAAATGTGATTTATTCGATTGAATATTGTTTTTCTTAGTATGCAATGTAGTTCCATTGTTTAAATATTCTATCAGAGACTAACATACAGTTTATTTCGATTAAATTCTTAATCCCTTCTCTCACGAAAGAATTGTTTCACAATCATGTATTTTACACAGATTCATTAATAATGTGTAGTAAACAAGTATGCTTATTTACTACTGTTATGACATGAAATTTCAAGAATTGTAATGAAAGACCGAATCACACTTCTTGGTAATGCCTTGGAATTAGTGAACTTTTTTCATAAGCTAACGTGGGCAGCTAAGTGGAAGATTAGGCTAATCATTCAATCCGTCTTAAAACCTGATTAACAGAATGAAGCATGTTGTATGGATAAGCGTGAAAGGCAGAACCTTTAAGCTTCATTAAGTCTGGCAGGGGCGGGTCAGCATATGACCATAAACTATGCCATTACCAGTATTCAGAGGTTGACACTAAACTTGCTTGTGGTATGAATGTGATAAAAGTATATCTTCAAATGATACTAGGATGAAACAGCTGTTCAGTGCTCTCTAATTTTCAATGAAAGTTTAGCTAAGATCAGTTTGTGATTTAAACTATAAAAATTGTGAATAAAAAACAGGTAATAACTCTTCAAATTAGAGATGATCCATTATTATCATAAATTTCTAAAATCAGTACAGAATGAAAGCTTAGGTCACACCATTTTCGATCTCACAAATTAGGTTTAAAATAATGAATGACCAACACTTCTATTGCTTGAAATTTTTTTATTTATATCCCTTTATTAAGCCAGGATTATTCAAGAACAGAATTACTAATCATTCTATATTCACCTTTAGATAACCATTCTAAGTAATGCTTAGCAATGTGTTTGAAGATTGTACATTGTTTGCAACAGATGTGCCCCCAAATGCCCTGGTGCGGCCGAGAGTGGGTAGAGTCCGCTCTCCCTCTCGAAATGCTCTCACATGGCCACGCGTATATAGCCTCTGCCAGGGAAGTCCTACTCACTGCCTTCTCGCACCACGGGTGTTGTTTACGAAAATGAGAGAACGAAAAGCGAATGTCCGACGCTTTAACCGGATCCCGAACCAAACCAATGGTGCACATGGGCTCCAGTATCCTGCGGGAACAAATGGCGTATGAACCATGGGACTGCATCCCCTTACGATGCTCCACTGCCTTGCGGATCAGATCTTCAGGTCGGAGGCTCGGGGAGTGGCCTCCTAAGAAAACCACCTGCTTCGGTTTGGACACCCAGGCAATATCCCAGCCCTCACACATATCGAATGAGATTTGTGTGGCGCATATGTATTTGGTGCTTCCTTGTACCAACATCTATGTGTTAAAATAAATAATTGCAACGGATGTAATTTGCTTGTCGAGAAATACTACGATTGTGAGGCGTCTGAATGTGTGTCTATGTTCTAGGACCTGACATAGTATGAATATCTGGTTGACTGAACTCTTCTTGTCCCTTTATTTTTGTCACTTTCCAAATTTATTTCACTGGATTATACTCATTGAATAACATCTTCATATCCTAATTTTTCCGATTACTGCTTATACTTTGACTACATCTACCACTAAGGGATTTGAATGGGCAATTGTATCTGTGTGATAATGTGGTATGACAACTGGAACTGATGTACGTACGTACGAGGTTCTACATTGTTGTCTGACTGATAGCAAGTAAACTGATAAGTAGAATCAGTTTAAAACGGTAACTTATCCTTAATGTATATTCAAATCAATTTTTAAGTAGTATCTCATTTTAGACTTATGTATACTCATTAACTATGCTTATATACATATATAATTGTGTAGAACTATAATAATCAACATTATTGAAGTGCTAAAGTATTTTTATGAATCATCAAAATGAAGATTATGCGAAACACTAAAGGTCAAGGATACAATGTCATTGTACATAATAATGATGTGATTTTGTTATTAGATCGATGATAGTTATTGCAAATAAGAACATGACTTGATTAAGGGTTATGCATAATAATAATAATAATAATGATAATAATAATAATAATAATAATAATAATAAGAAGAAGAAGAAGAAGAAGAAGAATACGTGGAAATGGTGAAGAGATTGGTATAACTTGTCCAAGTTCAGTGAATTCATTTAGTCATAATCAATGTAGAACCTTATACATACGTGCAACAAATTCTATGCCAAATCATTGCAGCAAGATGAAATTGTCAAGACAAATAACAGTGTTGTAGGATTAGTAGAAAACATCAGGTATACGACAATATGATTAGAAAAGAATGGATGAATTCATGGAATAACAAGTGTAAAATAATTTCAAAGCTCAAAATCTAAGGAGTAGATAAGGAATAAGTGAATCCATGCTACTGCTACTAATTTTGACCCATGTCACTTAACTTTTCCAACCGCTGATTGTTATTATCACGAGATCATCAATCATGGTAGTCTGTATTTGTCAAAATTGTTAAAACCAACAATCAACGGCTACATAGACTAGTCCTTTGTTTTGATCGTTGTTATCTTTCGACGAAGTTACTCCTATTCCAGCCTTCATTGCACGTTGAGGTAATTAACAGCTTAGGGTATGTAACACACGTCTCAACCACTTCATTCGAAGAAGATTCGCTACTTCATTAACCATTTTGTATCTTGTTTTTAACTTCAATGCTGCTCACTCAATAGTTCCAGTATATGTGAGCAATGCTTTCAAAAGATCTGTGATCGAATTCTGGTAACTTACAAATATTCTTTATTTTTAAAGTTCCACACTTATAGAGTAATGCAGTGCATATTGCTACATCGTAAAGTCGTCCTTGGGTTGACAGACGGAAAACACCTATGCCACAAGTGATGTATATTAGTAAAAGCCAACCGAGCTTTCTAAATCTATGTCTAGATCTCGTCAGATACCTACCAGGAGCTTGATAAGATTTCTGTGATGAACGTAGTGATCACCGCTCTCATTTACTTTATTTCCTATCATTATTTTAAACTTCTACGCAGACCAGTCTTGAAGTAACATTCTTCATATAACGAGTGGAGAAGCACACCCCAAGTATATTTGCTTTGTTACTCAAGAGGATCCAATAAATTGCTAACAACAAAAGTACTTTTGTAACTGAATTAAAAACGTAAAAAAAGCAGTGATATCAAAGAGCAGCAAATAATTATGAAAGTTACCACACAAACTGTTTCTGTGCACATAGATCAGACGTTAAGTTGTCTTATCCCTTGTAAAGAATATTTTGAACTGGAATTAAGTAGTTCACAATGCAGAATTAATATATCTTGCATTTTGTTTTTCAAAATATGATCAGCCATAACCACATGACATCGAACTTGTGATTCGATATAAAAATCAATTTTAATCTACAGAAATGGTGTCAGTCAGACAACAATGTAGAACTTCGTACGTACATACATCAGTTCGAGTTGCCAAACCAAATTACCACACAGATACAATTGTCCATTCAAATCCCGTAATGGTAGATGTAGTCAAAGTATAAGCAGTAATCGGAAACATTAGGGTATGAAGATGTTATTCAATGAGTATAATCCAGTGAAATAAATTTGGAAAGAGACAAAAAGAAAGGGACATGAAGAATTCAGAAGATTAGAATTTGAGAGAACACAAAGAGTGGATGCACCTGCTCACACCATTGCAAACGATTTTCAGCCATATCATTCATGGTCTCTAACCATCGGTTGCTATCACCTCGAGGATCCCAACCAGGTACTCTGCATCTACCAAAATGGTTCAGCCCACTTGTCAGTGAGTGATTTCATGGATTTGTGCCATGTTTTTGTCTAGTCACCCCTAGCTTTCTTCCAACCTACTCCTATACCATGAAACGTCGCACGTCGGGTTATTTGGTGGTTGAACATGCGTAACATATGTCCCAGAATAGGTGTACGTATACTCTTGAATGATTGATCACATGAGATTGGTTCATTTTTTTTCAACGTACCATGTTCTTGTCAATGTTTTCACAACGTCACCATTTAATTTATTTTAAAAATGTGTTAAGTAAAAACGTCTTAGTTTATTAATAGACTCCGTTTGCAAATATTTCCATGCGACCAGCTCAATGTTTGTTTGATAATCTTATAAAAATACAACTAGATCACTTAATGAAATATTGAAGTGAAACACAACCCTTTTGGATTTCTCTAGATAACTGATCAAAGTGATCAGATCTTGTCTTAATTTATGTTAAAATTATTGTTTATTACCACCCAACCATGGATTACAATTTTCACATGAAGTATTAATTAAAATGTCTACAAGTTAGCATCTACCATAGATTCATTCGATAGGGATAATAGTTACTGCGTTAAATTTTTTACATCAGCCTGTAGAAATAAACAGTGGGGTCCCATACATGAAATTTCACAACCACATCAACGGTTTTGTTTTACGTTCGCATGGAGTTGTAATTATACAAAGTCTAAGGGTTAAATTAAAAATCAAGTATTCCTAGGTGGTTGGCCGATGGGGTGAACATAGCATCATCATTCCATCAAATCATTGGCTATTTGTCTCTATCGTGTAGTTGAATCCTAACTTCCTAGTTAGGAACAAATTTTTGTTGACTTGCCTTAAAAATAGTTGCATTCATCATTCTTACTCTTTTCCTTAATCTTGAATCTTTAGAGTAACTGTACACTTTTATTACATGAATTAATCCCTTTACTTAGAAATAGGTTCTTCGTAGTTTGCATATGGGATTGGTTTCAGTTAAACAACTAATGAAAGCCAGGAATAATTAGACAAATTTTTCATCTTAATATGGTACTCACAGCAGTGTACATTCGCTACCCCAGTGGGAATGTTTACTCTTGTCTACTATCATTGGTATTACCATTGATTCGAACTCATCTTGTCATTCGTTTTAATTTTACTTCGAATTTGCCTACTATGATAATCCGCTCGTTACTGTAGACTACACCGTTTCGCCAGGCAGGTTAATTGGAGAGCTGTAAGACCACAGACTGTGTTGGGTTGTGACAGCAGTAAGGTGTTTACCTCAAACAACCAGGATATACAACGATGTTGCCTTCGCATAACAGGAGAAGGGAATTATGAAAGGTCAGTCCTGAAAGTAACACACCTTGCCTCACAGATTTCTATTGTCAACAGTAAGGTCTAAAATAAACAGAACAAATTACAAGCAGCTGTGGGACTGGTTTCATTTAGTTTTCTCCTGGTCTCCACTATTAAGATCACCCTTAACCCAGTTTCATTTTCAAGTCCCTCAATTATAAGTATTGTTCGGCAGTGTGGTTAAATGGACAGCGACAACCGCTCACAAACACTTAACTCCATTCGGTATCACCCTGTTCACAATCAAAACTCTTCTGAAACAGACAATGTATAGCTTGACACAAAATGTACAGCGTATATATATTGGTAGTTTGTATCTCATCCCTCGGAAAACAAAGTTAATTCTTAGCCAATTACATGCACTTATCACTTATCTCACATGTATAATGTATTATCAATAATTGAGATCATGAGTCAATTGAAGCTAGACCATCAGAGAAAAACTGGAAGCACTGGATGGCCGTTTCTTCCTATTGTGGGACTTCTCAACAGTGCGCACCCACGATCCCGCCTCTCGAAATTCAAACGCAGGACCTATTAGTCTTGTGCGCGAGCGCTTAACTTCTAGACCACTGAATCGGCATCCAAAGATGTTAATGTCTAACTTCAACCAGAATAGGACGCAATGGCCGTCCAGGTTTTCCATGGTGATCTAGTTTCAATAAGCTCATGATCTCAACTATCGAAATTACTATAATATCCAGAAAAACCCCTTCTGATATAATGTATTAGTTTATCTAAATAATTTATTCCTTTTCTTTTTTAAAAAAAAATTAGTCCGAGAATATAGTTTCACAATCAACAAATGGAGTGCAATCAACTCATTCGAAGAAAAATCCTACTCTACGTAAACGTTCCATTCGTAAGTTAACAACAACAACAACAACGCTATCATCAACTGCAAAATCATTATCACCGTCATCATCTTCAACAAAATTATCAGATAAATCCTCTTCCTTTTCTTCATCTGTAAACTCCTTTAATTCTATTGAATGTTGTCAGAAATTAGATGACATTTTAAAAGATGACCAAAATGAATGTGTTCACGGTAAATATATAGGTATTCTTTATTCAGTTATGTGAAATTGAGTTTTTATTGTTTAAGTTTTATATGTCTTCTGTTCAGTTTATAAGTTCTGGTTAACATAGTTTGCTTATTTGTTTAAAGTATCAAGTTCTGGTACAACAGACTACTAAAAGAATATCTAATTCCTATGAAAGACCAACCGTTACCCTAATCATTACTAACTGGTTGTGTTTCACACCATGACATCGGTTTAAATATTGATAAGGAACTAATGTTCTCTTTTGGAGATTGCAAGTACATCTTGCTAATGAGTACTAACTACCATGTAGAGTAGGTCTAGTGGGTTTTCTTGTTTAAGATCTTCAACCGCCTAACGTTATGTTTTCTCCTCAATTCTCCCTCTCTATGTATGTGAAATAACCATGCGTACGGAATGTTTAACTTTCCATAAAAGGGAGTTATGCAAATTTACAATAAAAAATACATTTTTTTAAACAGTTAAATTCAAGAGTCGATCTAAGCTAGAGTCAGTCAGTCAGTAGCAACGTAGAACTTCGTACGTACGTACATCAGTTCGAGTTGCCATACCAAATTACCACACAGATACAATTGTCCATTCAAATCCCATACTGGTAGATGTAGTCAAAGTATAAGCAGCAATCGGAAACATTGGGGTTTGAAGATGTTATTCAACGAGTATAATCCAGTGAAATAAATTTGGAAAGAGAAAAAATAAGGGGATATGAAGAATTCAGAAGATTAGAATTTGAGAGAACACAAAGAGTGGATGCACCTGCTCACACCATTGCAAACGATTTTCAGCCATATCATTCATGGTCTCTAACCATCGGTTGCTATCACCTCGAGGATCCCAACCAGGTACTCTGCACCTACCAAAATGGTTCAGCCCACTTGTCAGTGAGTGACTTCATGGATTTGTGCCATGTTTTGGTCTGGCCACCCCTAGCTTTCTTCCAATCTACTCCTATACAACAAAACATCGCACATCGAGGCAGTCGGTGGTTGGGCATACGTAACTCATGTTCCAGCCATCTCAACTGATGAAGTTTCACTACTTCATCAATTGATTTGCCATCCTTACCTAGTACCCGTTTCCTAACAAGTGCATTACTTACTCGATGGTCCCAGGATATACAAGCAATATTTCGAAGACATCTATGATCAAATACTAGTAACCTACGGATATCCTCTACTCTTACCGACTATGTTTCACTGCCATAAAGTAGGACGGAACGAACTACTGTGCCAGTAAACACGTCGTTTGGTTGATAGATGGATATCTCGCCTACGCCATAAATGGCGCAAGTTGGCAAAAGCTAGTCGAGCCTTCTGTATCGGTGCTGAGATTTCGTCACACACCAAACCACAAGGGCTGACGAAACTTTCTAAATAAGTGAAGCGATCTACACGCTCAATTACTTCACTCCTTATCATTAGTTCAGGTGTCAAAATCTAAGCTAGATGACTATTGAAAACCTGAAAGCACTGAACAGTCGTCTTGTCCTAGTACGGAACTCTTCACGTAAGACTCAAACCCATGACCTTTGGTCTTGCCCATGAACGCGCACTGCTGAAGAGTCCCATACTAGGACAAAACGGTCATTCAATGCTCTTAGGATTTTAATGGTAGTCTAGTTTGTATTGACTCATGAATTCAACTATTAAAATACTAAAATCCCCTATACTGATCATTTATTTTTATTTTGTTAGAATTATTCATGGATACTACAAACAAATAATACATAGATTATTGATTTTAACACGTTTAACCAATCAGAAATCAACCATATGATAAGTTTACGCGATTGGCCTCAAAATGACTTATATATCCTAGGTATGAGGCATACATAATTAGTGGCTTAGTTTTCTAACACCGTTGGATGCCGACTCAGTGGTCTAGTGGTTGAGTGCTGGCGCGCGAAACTAATAAGTCCTAGGTTCGAATCTCGCAAGGGGCTAGATCGTGGATGCGCACTGCTGAAGAGTCCTACAGTAGGACGAAACGGCCGTCCAGTGCTTCCAGGTTTCCATGGTGGTCTAGCTTCAATTGACTCATGATCTTAACCATTGAAATTACTGTAATATCCACAAAACTCATACAGGACAATTCATTTAGTGACAATCTGTACTAAATGTACATATACCTATAAAGTCTAGTCAAGGAATTCAGAATTAAATATCAATAATGCTATAATTGTTGACCTTACTATTAACAATATGATTATTTGTGGTTTATGTAATATTCAGTGATGCATGTTGGTATATATGCTTTGAAAATATTGCGTTATCTCATTTTTTTCAGATACTAATTTACGTTCGGTTAAACAAAAACCAGTTGCTAATGAACTGATGATGACGAATAAGAGCATTGTTTCGAAAGACACAGATACTATCACTTCTACGATTCATGAAGTAGTGAAGACATCCAATAGTAGTGGTAGCAGTACCATTGCTAAATCATTGAAAACAAAGAAATCAAATCCTATACATCATGAATTGTGTAAAGCAGTAGTTGAATCGTTATCATCATTGACGTCTTCGTCTACTGTTCCTGAACCACTAAATAACTCACATATATCTACTCCTGTTCCTGATACATCTGTTACGCCACAAGCATTAGATACTACCGGGAATGATGATGGTGAGTGGTTATGTGCAAATATGAAAACAGTTAGACGTCGTCGACGCAATAATAATAATAAAGACATTAAACAATTGACGAGTACGGATAATAATGATAATGTTCATGTTGATGACACCAAATTAGAAAGACACGTTCTACAACAGCAACCAATTGAGTTATCATCCTTAATAGTCGCAGAAGAAAATAGTCGAAATAAGTCCAACTCTACACATGACATTGGTAGCAATGATCAACAGTATTTAATAACTAGTCAAGATATTATTAATTCTAAAACTAATAAAAATTTGGAACCTGATTCTAGTCATCAATCTGTATTGGAATGTTACAAAAATACATCTTCAATGATAGTAAGTTGTTTACACTACATGAAATAAAATTTGAAACGAATTCTATTTTTGTTACATTCACTATCATCCCCAAATGCCTTAGAACGGCCGAAGGGAATGAGAATCAGCTCTCCCTTTCTAAATGCTTTCAAATGGCCACGTGTATACAGCCACTGTCAGGGAAGTCCTACTCATTGCGTCCTCGTAGTGGGGATGTTGTTTACGAAATTGAGGAGATGAAAAGAAATTGTCCGGCTCTTTAACCGGGTTGATGGATACGAAGAGTCGACCTAGGGGAGTTGGAAAATCCTGGTTCCAAACCAGTGGTGCACATGGGCTCCAGTATCCTGAGTGAACAAATGGAGTATGAACCTATTGTCGGTCACCAGCTACCATGTGGCTGCATTCCCTAACGTTACTCTACTGCCTTATTGATCAGACCTTTAGGTCGGAGGTTCCGAGTATGGCCCCCTTAGAAAACCACGTGGTTCATCCTGGGCACTCGGGCAGTATCATAACCCACACAGAAATCAAGTGACTTGTGTGGCGCATATGTATCCGGTTCCCCTTTGTATCAATATTTAAATAAATATCAAAACATAAAGTCATTAACTGTGTTAGGAAGTAGTAACCAATGTGTTATGTCTTTTTTTGTGTGTGAATTTCATTTCGTATTGATAGAATTCTATCGATTTAGTTTCTCACATGACAACCCTTTTGTCTAAATGACTTTGGTGTTAAGATGTACTTCTATGTGTTTGAATATTAATCAATAATGTTCGTAGTGAATCGACAACATAAACCTTGTTTAATTTAAATTTCTTTCTTGTAGACATTTATCGGCAAGAAGTTTCTGTGAAACTGTAGAGAATTGATAATGTCTCATTTTGTTTAAGACTTACCTCATTCACCTACTCATTATTGACTTTAATGTTACACTTTCGATAGGGAGTGCTGTTTTTCTTCTTCTTCGAATCATCAATTGATACCGATAGTAAAAAACAAACAAACAAACTGAATCGGGTAACTTCATACTCTTAATCTGCTTAATAGTACTATTTATAATATATTGATTCATTTTGTACTATCCTTATCCATGAAACACGTGCTCCTACTAACCTACATAAGGTTTACTATTTCCATGTGATACAATTTAAATAAGGTTATCAACCTTCTGTATATGTTTGTGTTTATGAAGAAGTGTCATTCTCCGTAGTAGCTAGTCAGTTAATACACTAATTTCTATGTGATTTCTTCCCTTCAATTTCGAAACTTAACACAGCATGATATGGATTTAGTTACTATGACAAAATACGAATCTGTTTGACTATCGGTTAACCAATGAACTAGCATTATTTAATATAGGATCTGGGACAATTGCTTCAAGTTTATGCACCATAAAAAAAGTTGACAATGGAGGAGACTAAACATGAAGCGTGTGGGGTTTTAAAAGAAAAAAAAATAGTAATCTGTAGTATAAGAAAACAGTATAAAACTAATTTTGAAACTCTCAATCTAGAGGTAGACAAAGAGTGAATGAATCTGTCTCACTATGACCGATTTTAAGCTATAGGCTTTTTAACCTTTTTTTACGATCATTACTCCAAGCTTGATTAGATAGTCTACACTTATATCAACATAGTCCAGATAAAAAGTTAATCACGTGATGAACCGACAGTATGTCTTGGTTTGGTCACTCCTAGTCTTCTTCTTCTTCTTCTTCTTCTTCTTCTTCTTCCAATCTACTACTATGCTAGCGAAGTGAAAGTCAATCATACGTAAAGTAAAACTTTGCACATATCAAGACAAATCCTAGCATAGTATAAATAATATCACTATCAATGTTAATGGGAAAAAACTACACATAGACGATATGATGAAGAATCGATTAGTGGAATAAACTAATTTTAGAACTCAAAATCTAATGAAAGACAATTGATCTTTACACCCATCAACATACCATAATCCAACAGTCATTCACTTGATGGACTAATACTATTTCTTGGTTTGGTCGCCCCTTGCTTTCTTTATTTCTACATCAGCAAATATCACTCATCAAGGTAGACAGTGATTGACTATATCGTGGTAGCCTGTGATCATCTCCTTCATCATGTTAAGAGGCATAGTGTAAGTGATGATGCTAGTAGGTTTCTCCATGAATGCTTATTGGCTTGAGTTTTTTTTAATATTTTACTATCTCTTTGCGTAAATAAGGGAATGAAATCAACAATATGTATGAAGTATGGAACTTCATAATGCTAAATAACTATAGACTGTATAAATACGTTGTGTTTTCTGTTTGACACTAATAGTGACATTAAAACATACACATAGATACACATCATCACTAATCATCATACTTAGAGTATAAATTCGAAACCAATCACATAAATTTGTACCTAGTGAATGAGTTAATTGAGCCACGCTAGTTGACGTGGGTACGATTTGTACGGATAAGATCAATCCTCTAAAGATTTTATTGACACTTTGTTGTTGAAACAACTGTTTGAGAGTCTTATGTTTTTCGTTGATTTTTGTCGTTGGGTTTAACATTACATTCATAAATACATCGAATAATTTCTTGTTTACACACCAAAAAACACCCATTTTCACCTTCACATCGTATTTCACACTTGGGAGGGATTTAAATACTATTCGTTCGTTATTTCTTTTCGTATGCTATTTTGTACCGTTTCCCAATGATATTTTTATGCTGTATATATATACTTGCGTTGTACTTATTGTTGTTGTTCGTGTTTCTGACTGTTTGTGGAATAGATTTCCCTCTTTCAAACTTGAAATTCTATTTCTATTTCGTGGGACTGGGATGCGTCACAGAGTTTGCTTTCCATTCTCAGATTAAGTGAACTCGTAATCTCTTCAAGCATAGGAACACGAAGGTTAAATTTGATAGTTTCAAATAAATTAAACATTGGATAGATAGTTAATAATCAATATATATTTTTGTTATATCCTAAGAAGTAGAAAAAATGTATTTTTGGTGTTTCGTGACTTGTTGTAGAACACTTCTTCAGAGTAAATAAATAATCGAAATCTTTTGTTTATTTTTACGTAAATTAGTATTACATATATATACATATATGTAGTTTTTCAGTGTTACCAGTTCATGCAATTAGTTCCTTTTATGAATTTAAATGAAGTCAGAACAAACATTGATACAGAATAATAATCCCTCTCGAAATGCTCTCACACGGCCACACGTATACAGCCTCTGCCAGGGAAGTCCTAATCACTGACTTCTCGTGACGAGGGTGTTGTTTACGAAAGTGAGAGGACGAAAAGCGAATGTCCGGCGCTTTAGCCGGATCCCAAACCAATGGTGCACATGGACACCAGTATCCTGAAGGAACAAATGGCGTATGAACCAAACGTTGGTCGCTGGCTTCCATGGGACTGCATCTCCTTACGATGCTCCACTGCCTTGTGGATCAGACCTTCAGGTCGAAGGCTCGGAGAGTGGCCTTCTAGGAAAACCACCTGCTTCGGTTTGGGCACCCGGGTAGCATCACAGTCCACACCCAAACAGAATGAAATGATAATACTTACGGAAGTTCAGAGACAAATAAAATAAGTTATGTTATAATTTTAGAGGTAATAAATGATTTACATAAGATTCATCAAATTGAAACACTGATAAGATAGATGGGTTACGTAATACTTGAATCGAATTTGAAGAGTTCACATAATTTAAGAGAATCAAGTGAGTGGAAATGTATGTATGAAGAGGATAGTTTAAGAATTCCATGATAGAAGAGAAATATAACAAACCAAGTAAGAGATTTGTTGTTAACTTAATGATATTTTTTTTGAAGTCAGTCACTAGTGAGCATATGTCGATTAATAACAGAAGGGGTTTTGTGGAGATGGTAGTAATTTAAACAGTTGACATCATGAGTCAGTTGAAACTAGTCCACCATTGGAAACCTGAAAGCACTGGTCTAATTGGTTAAGCGCTCGGCGCGAGACTGATAGGTCCTGGGTTCGAATCCCGCAAGACTAGCTTCAAGATCTATATCCTGGAATTCTAGTGTGAAGCAGTGACCAGTGGACTTCAACCGGGTCAGTTGTAATATAGTAACTTACTGATGACAATGGTGGATGTGTCGCTCAATTTCGTGGATTAGTTGAAGTGGGACATTAACACCGTTAGATGCCGGCTCAGTGGTCTAATTGTTTAACCGACTGGTGTGAGACTGATAGGTCCTGGGTTCGAATCCCGCGAGGCGGGGTCGTGGATGCGCACTGCTGAGGAGTCCCACAATAGAACGAAACGGCCGTTCAGTGCTTCCAGGTTTTCCATGGTTGTCCAGTTTCAACTGACTCATGATCTCAACTGTTTAAATTACTACAATCTCCACAAAACTCCTGATGATATATTTTTCATGTTTCTAAATTTATTTTTTTAGGAAAATGTCAATTCTTCATTGAAGAAACATTCATTAATGGATCAGTCTGTTTCTAGCACTACTACTAATACTACTACTAGTAGTACTAATGATGCATCTCTTGGTGTTCTTCATTCTAATTCTGCTAATACATCAAAACGTAAACGTCGTAATATTCCACGTAAAAAATCTACTGATGAAATTATTATTAATAATGACAATATAGAATCTTATAGTATATTATGTAATGAAAATCAATTTGATGATAATAATCCAATGTTATCAGGTACTACAACAACAACAACTACTACTACTACTACTCCTATGAATTCATCAATGAAACGAAATTTAGTTAAACAAAATGACGATGATGAAAGTGGCTTTGAATTAATTGAACTTTCAAATACATCATCATCAGTGTCGTCAGCTGTTGAATCTGATGAATTAGAAATGCATTCATCATTAATAACTACTATTAGTACTAATACTACTGTTGTTGAAAAGTCATTATTACCTCAAGCATCAATATCACCACCTGATCTTTTATCACATTTTCCACCATTAATTAAAGCAGATAATGGTGATCCAATTTCTGTAACAATGGAAGTAGAACTCCTTGAAAGTGGAAGACATCCACAAGCGAATAAATTACTAAAATTAGCCTTAAGTAGTAATAATAATAATAATAGTAATAGTCAAACTAGTAATCAACAGGAACAGTTAACTGATGATCTTGTCGGTGGGACTTGTAGTACTAGTAGTCGTAGTAGTAATAATAATGATAGTAATAAAGTTACTACGAAGCGTTCAAAAGTGAGAAAAGCTGATTAACCGATAAGAATATGATTTTCATGTACTATTCAACTACTCTTTTCTCCCCCCCTCTCTCTCTCTCTTCCTACTGATATGTCTTTATTCTCTTTCTCTTGTTTTCTTTTCTCATCTCATCTATAAACTTATATCAGATTATATTTATTGGTTTCTTACATTACCTCCTATCATTGTATTATCCAATTGAATCAGAACAATCTATTTGTCACTGATCATCATTATGCTGATTATGTTTAATAATTTTTGTTGTTGGGATAAAATGTCCGTTTATTCTCATTTTTTGTTTCCCCTTCTCCCTCTCTCTGAAGCAAATAATAGTAGAAAAAAATAGGGATGAAGTAACTCATCCTATTTTCTCAGTTTTACCCCCCCCCCATTTTTCCGCTTCTTATTCTTTGTGTTTTTGTGTTTATGTTTTTTCACGTCTATTCTTCCTGAATATATATTGTGTGTAAACATGGTTTTGTAAAAAAAGAAAATCAACAATAGACGGATACTCTTTATCATTATTTCCTTCCTAGTATAGATTGTGTCATATTCCATGGTCTATGTTGTTTCCACTTTGTTTTTCTTAAACTATTATATTTCAGAAATACTGTCGTTGTTGATGATATGAATCTATGTGTGTGTGTGCGTGTGTATGTGATATTTTGGAGTCTTCCCTTTCCAGTGTGTTTTTATCGCTGTTTGTTTTCACATATTTTTTTTGATGATCCTGATGATGATTTGTCGACCTCTGTCTATTTTCTTCTCAGTGTTTCTTTTGTTGTTGTTGTTGATTGTTTTCCCACTGTTCATTTATGACTTTTTTTCCCCCTTTTATATTAAATGTTGAAACTTTACAGCAATTTCACTTTCTTATTTTATTACCACTAAATTGTTTGTTCTATCGGCCTCATATTTTTTTTAGCGCCAAATAAATACTGTGATATTTACATAATTAATATGCATCTTATTATATTCTATTTCGGGATAAACAAATAGTGTCAACTATTTTTTAATTGGTTAACTGAATGTGTGTCAAGGTCAAGTGGACAAGGGCGCGTATTTTTTTGTATTACTCTTTTTTGATTGGTTAGCTGATTGTATGCATTAATTATATCTGTCTGTTAATTTGTCCACGATATACTTCCCAAGGTCAAATGTGATTTTTATGCATTTTGCTGATTTCTTATTGGTTGGTTAATCTTTTATAAAACATGTATGTTAATAGTGCAAACAGTTTATTTATTTATTTTTTAAAAAAAAACATTTATTGTCTTCTTCATACTTCCGCCATTGATGTATGATTGACTAGAGAGAGAGAGAGAGCAATTGGGAGATTTGATTTGTTTACACAGTACACAATTGTGTGGATACAAAAAGAGTAATGATGATGGTGGGGGTGGTGGTGTTGTTGTTGTTATGCCTTGAGTATTATCAAAGAGAGAGTAACAAACAAACTTCACGCCCTGATAATTAGTCAAGCAGCTTCTATAGTCATTTGTGAAAAACAATTAATATTATTTATTTACTTAATTTTTGACTTAATTATTATTTATGTCTATATATTACAATATTGCAATGATTATCCCTTTCTCCCCCTTCACCCCTAACTTTGATCGGCCTAATTTTCTGCAATCGGTTTTCTTGTTGTTGTCTCAGTTTATTGATTAATTAGTTATTTTTATTAAAAAAATATATATATATTGATCGATTGATTTGTTTATTTTGTCCATGTGTGTGTGTGTGTGTTTACGTCTGTGCATTTGAAGTGGGATAATAATTATTATTATTAATAGTAAAAAGATTCTTGAAAATAAAATGATTTAAATGCCTCTTTCTTATTTTTGTGTTTTCTTGTGTTTTTTTTTACACCACTTGTCTTGGAGCTGAATAACTTATTGAATGTATGGGAAAGTATTTAATGAAATTAGTCAGTTTTGTTGTTGTTGAGTATCAGTCAGTAACAATGTAGAACTTCGTACGTACGTACATCAGTTCGAGTTGCCAAACCAAATTACCACACAGATACAATTGTCCATTCAAATCCCATACTGGTAGAGGTAGTCAAAGTATAAGCAGTAATCGGAAACATTGGGGTTTGAAGATGTTATTCAACGAGTATAATCCAGTGAAATAAATTTGGAAAGAGACAAAAAGAAAGGGACATGAAGAATTCAGAAGATTAGAATTTCGGAGAGCACAAAGAGTGGATGCACTTGCACTATTGCAAACGATTTCCAGCTATGTCACTTTCAAGGTCTCTAGCCATCTATCGCTATCATCTCGCGGTCCCCAACCAGGTACTCTGCACCTACCAAAATGGTTCAGCCCACTTGTCAGTGAGTGACTTCATGGATTTGTACCATGTTTTGGTCTGGCCACCCCTAGCTTTCTTCCAATCTACTCCTATACAACAAAACATCGCACATCGAGGCAGTCGGTGGTTGGGCATACGTAACTCATGTTCCAGCCATCTCAACTGATGAAGTTGTTGAGTATATCAGTTTCTAAATAGTAGCTATGTAATATTAATAACCTGGTAAGACTTTAATTTATGATTGACTTTTCAGTGACTGTAAACTGACCTTGAGAGTGTTCACCTGATAACTAAAATCGAATGCGGGTCATAAAAGTGTGTGATGAATAAGAATTATGATTTACAATTGATTAGATTTAAGTTTTTCATCACGAACTGACATTAGCTATAATGTCAAGATTCTATTTAACCAAATGAATGAGTGAATATCGTGTCAAAATTTGAGACCTGTTTTTTACGTGATCGGTTCGTCTATGAACTATAGTCTCGCTAATAACACTTATACACACATACTATAAGAAAGCTTCAAATTTGAGCAAAACGGTTTATAATCAGAGAGTGGTCTTGTGGATATTACAGTAATTTAGTAGTTGAATTTATGAGTCAGTTGATTGGTTTAAGTTAAACATTAAAATCGTTGGATACCGGCTCAGTGATTCCCATTCCTGATGATTCCGCACATGAGACTGATAGGTCTTGAGTTCGAGTCTCGTGAGGCGAGGTCGTAGATGCACACTGCTGAGGAGTTTCATACTAGAATGAAACGACCATCTGGTGCTCCCAGGTTTCCCATAGTGATCTAGCTTCAATCAACTCATGAATTCACCTATGCAAATTACTATAATATCCACAAAACCTCTTTCTAATTATAATTGTTCAGTTAAAAGTTTTTCATCCAACCTATGAAAGATCATTTTTACCTTACCGTTACAATTGTAGGTTAAATGACATAACATTGAGTAATGGGAAGAGAGAGGATTAATAATAATCAAAGTAATTATTCAAAAATCAAGTAGTTGCTACATTGCATAATATATCTAAAAAAGAGAAGAAGGAACTAACATAATATTTTGATGAATGGTCAGTAGTATAATAGTAATGTAAGAATCAAGAGACGAATGTTGAAAATAAGTAAAATACGAAAGTTTTATTTTATTTTAACACATAGATATTGGTACAAGGAGGCACTAAATACATATGCACCACACAGATCTCATTTGATATGTTTGAGGGATATGATACTGCCCGGATGCCCAAACCGAAGCAAGTGGTTTTCTTAGGGGGACACTCCCCGAGCCTTCGATGTGAAGGTCTGATCCACAAGGCAGTAGAGCAACGTCAGTAGATGCAGTCCTATGGTAGACGGTGACCACCAATAGGTTCATACACCATTTGTTCCTTCAGGATACTGAAGCCCATGTGCACCATTGGTTTAGAATCTGGGTCTCCCAATTCCTTTAGGTGAACTCTCCGTGTCCACCAACCCGTTTAAAGAGTTGGACATTCGCTTTTCATCCTCTCAATTTCGTAAACAACACTCGTGTTGTGAATAGGACTTCCCTGTCAGTGGTTGTATGCACATGGCGATGGCTCAGAATCGATCACAATGGCGTCGGTGTATACACTCTCTGCCTTCTCTTAAACTAAGCATCGTAAGGAGATGTAGTCCCATGGTAGCCGGTGACCAACGATTGGTTTATACGCCATTTGTTCCCGCAGGATACTGGAATGAGGGTTCTCCAACTCCCCTAGTGTCACTCTCTATGTCCACCAACCCGGTTAAAGCGTCGGACATTCGCTTTTTCGTACTCGCAATTCCCTAAACAACACCCCCAATGAGAGAAGGCAGTGAGCAGGACTTCTCTGGCAGAGGCTATATGAGAGCATTTCGAGAGGGAGAGCGGACTCTTCCCACTCTCAGCCGTACCATGGCATTTTGGGGCAAGGTTCTGCTACAAACTCACTCCTATACCGATGGCAAAGGTGGTGAGAGTGGTTGTACAAATTTCTTTTAGATGCAAAGGTTTGATTTGTGAACATGGATTATAATGGCTTCAGCAATGTGCAAAAGACGATTTCAGAAACCATACGGCAAATTCGATGAAATATGATGGTTAACTTTAAAAGCTGTATTCAATTCAACTTGATGATCTATGTCCACTAAATTAGCGAGAATAGAACTATTAACCATTCTTACCTGTCCGATGTTTTACTCGAGTACAAAATTAAATGTTTATTGACTTGTATTATCAAAAACATGATTTTACATTGTGAGTAGTCACAATCTACAAAAAGAATAAGTTGAAACGAGAATAGATTGGAATAGAAGAAATAGGATGAATAGTGTGCAAGAGGCTCAATTATAAGTAAGATGAACTTGACAAACCATCAGCAGTACGTCGTTTTTCGATTGCCTATACTATGGAAGAATATATATATATATATATATATATATATATATATATATATATATATAATTAGTTAGTGAAGATTATATCAGCCTGAAGTTGTGACCTCAAAGCACTGGAAAAAAACAGTTGCTTGAGGCCGATTACACATGGCCACCACCGATAGCTGTGTCTAAATTTCATAACAGTTTATGAGCAACCGAAACTCGAACCAAGAGCAAAACAATATGTAAACTGTTGCGTTTAAACAAATGCACAAAACTGTGGATAACCGTTACAGTAATTAAAGTACAGTGATTGTAGTGATAAGTACAATGAACGTTAAAGATATATGTGAACATTTCGGAATGTCACAGTACAACTCGTTACAACGTAAGTGTGAAAGTTGTTCGGAATACTACTGCTTACTGAATGTAATTAAGTAGTGCAAAACAATATACAAAAAAGTGGAAAGGGAGCGAGTGGAACAATGTAAGACTAACTTAACAGGTTTGTTGTATTTAAGTTTTGAGTCATTAGTTAACTTAGAACTTATGGTTGTTATCATAGACTTCAGCCAGTTGAATAATTCTAGGACCAGATATTTTGATCTTCTTTGTGATCCAACTTTGGATTGCTTAAATGTTGAATGATAGGTGATGTACAATGATACAATGTTAACGGATGGTGACCACTTAGATTATCAACTTATTGAAAACACTCTATTCTCAACAGGCTGAAATCAAATGATATCTGAATAGGTTGTTCTTTTCGAATAAAATTGCATACTTAACAACGAAGTAATCCGAATTATACAATTAGAAGTTACTTTAAACATGGGCTATTAGAAGATCCGGTAAAAAAAATCTTGCGAGATAAGTTTATTCTATTTGCAGATGATTTCAGAAACTAGTTCATTTAAATTTCGAAGTCTGTTTATTTTGACAAACTTTCATGTGACTATGTAGATCCACGGTTCTTTCACTTACAATACTTGAGATCATGAGTTAATTGAAGCGAGACAATCATGGCAAACCTGGAACTACTGGATGACCGTTTCGTCTTAGTGTATGAAACTACTCAGCAGTATACATCCACAATCTCGTCCAGTGATTCCAGGCTTTTCATGGTGGTCTAGCTTCAATTCACTCATAAATCTCAGCTAATCAAATTACCATAATATCTACAAAACCCTTTCCGACATTTCTCTCAACCCAAAAGCACATATTTATTCTGCTTGGTTATAGGGGGTCAATAAGAAACCTTAGATACAGGATTCGTTCTGTTCACAAATAATCAGCAAGACATATTTGGCCCGCTCTCAAAAACATAAACCAGTGTCTTACATGTATTCAAACTTACTCAATAGGCTCGATAATACAACTTATGTTACTACAACTACGTCTAAATGAACATATACATATATATATTTACATAAGTGCAATGCACACTCGTTTCGTTTTTGTCGTTAGGACTAGTGAAAAGAGAAAATCATTCATACATGTCTGAGTGTAATAGGCACAATGATTTGGTTTGCAAAAAAAGTGTTTTCATAACAAGCATTGAACATTCAATAATGTCTTCAGAGGTTGGAATCACAAATGATGTTTTCGTGAAGAATATTATACTACTTACACAGTAGTAAGTAGTATACTTTGATAAAACTGAAAACAGAGTCATGAAAATTAAAATTTGAATGTTTCTAACTTCTCGTCCAGCAACTTTGTCTGAACTTCTTCAGAGTACTAAACAAAATCAAAATTATCCAAGAATATATAGGTTATCAACTTAGAATGCACAGATAACATAGTTATGTTTAATGAACATGCTGTTAAAATGTAGAGTCTTTAAGAATTACTTCTAGGAGTTAATCATTACTGGATGCCACACTGCTGACGATTTCTATAGTAGAACGAAACGGTCATCCAGTGCTTTCATTTTTTCCATGGTTATATAGCTTTAATTGTCTCATGAACTCAACTTTTACTTCACATTGGTTATTTTGAAGGATTGTAGCTTTAAAGTTAATTGATCACTAAATAATAATTAATGTTATATCTGTCTCATTCAAAGTTCACATTGAATGCTTAACATCAAGTTTCCATGATGTTATTAGCTAATGTGTAATGACATGTTATTTTAAAAAAAAAGAACCGTAAGATGACCTTGAGAAATGTCATCCAGTTGTTAGCCAATCATAATGTAAGTTAAGTAATAAAAACAAGTAGTAATAATGATAATTTCTTACGGAGTAACCAGTAGGTCCTGGGTTCGAATCTCGCGAGGTGCAGTCATGGATGCGCACTGCCAAAGAGGATTCCCACAATAAGACGAAACGGCCGTCCAGTGCTTCCAGGTTTTCCATGCTGGTCTAGCTTCAATTGACTCATGATCTTAACCATTGAAATTACTACAATCTCCACAAAAACCTATCTGATATCAATCAATATTTTGTGTTTTTGTTTTTCTAAACCTTCAGCAATCATCAAAATGGTATTGATCTATCACAAAGACAATAATAAAAACACTATACCATTTACCAGTTAGGAACTGAAGGCTGTTTAAACAAAATTACACATTGGCATAATGAACGAAATCTAAAGATTGACAACTTCCGTTCAAGTTTGTCGCTAAAAGGGAAAATAAACAAACAGATATATATATATATATATATATATATATATATATATATATATATATATATATATATATATATATATATTAATCAGAAAAGGGTTTTGTGAATATTTCCTGAAGGTCTAATGATAAACAATGACTAATGGAATTCAACTAGGTTTGTTGTGAGATAGTAACTTATTGAAGACAATGGTGGACAGTTGTGCAATTTCATGAATTGGTTAAAGTTAGACACTAACATTGTTGGATTACGGTTGACTCAATGATGTAGAAGTTAAGCGTTCGTGCAGAAGATCGATAGGTCGTAGGTTCAAATCTCACGGGGTGTGATCGTGGAGTATTATACTAAAACAAAAAAGTCATCCAGTAATTCCAGGATTTCCATGGTGGTCTAGTTTCAATTTACTCATGAATTCAACTATTCAACTTACTATAATATTCACAAAACCCTCTTGGGGTTATAGCCTCATTGCCAATTTAATTTACATTGGGGTTATGATCTATGATCTAATTCAGTTATTGAGCACACTACATTAACAGTTGGTTGTTACAGCCATATATTATATAGAGATATAACGAATAGTAATGTTTACAATCTATCCCGATAATGACGTGTGTAATTGGGTGACAGGTTAAAAAGAATAATCATCGTAAGAGCTTTATTTAATATTCTAAATCTTGTACAGAGAAGAATTCTCAGCACCGTTTGTGCACAATATTTCAATAAATTTCAATTAAACGTTCATTTGAATTAAGTAAAAATGGTTGGTAACTAGCAGTGGAATCCAAGACGCATGTTTCATCCTGTTTGAGACACATGGGCTTGATGTACCTGCATCTCAAAGTTTGTGTTTACTCTGTGACTCGAATCCAGTACCGTTCACTTCAAACGTCATCACACTATCCACTTAGTTATTGAGTCTTGATAACTACTTACTTATGCAATGTGGTCAAGTTTAAAATCATTTGGTATTGGTTGTTTGAATCTTCCCATTGATGTTTAGAACTCCGCCTGTAGCTCTTCTAGAGTTACTGCCAGTCTCAAGCCCAGGTAAAGGAGGAGGGTTGAGCATGGGGTTAGCGACCTCATCCTGAAGAAAACTAAATCGCTAAAAAATAATGCTAGCAACATCACGTTGATTCTGGTGGGAGAGTGGTGTAGTGGCATTGGGGCTTAACCATACAATCCACCTCAATTGATGTTTAAGACTGTAACTGATCAGTCTCTCTCTTATTGGTATATGTACATCCTATGCGGATTGTTTCGATACTACTTTAATTCACAAGCATTATAAGCAGTGGAAATAATTTCTCATATTAGAAATACTTCACATAAAATGGAATTCAAATGATCTGAATATGAATGATGGTATAAGATAACAAAATTAACTTGACTACACTACCAACCTCCTTCCAATCAACATTGTTAACATGAATGTAATAAGAGAAAATTTCCGCCACGTTTACTTGCAGACCACGGTTGCTCCTCCCTATGTAGCTGTTTCTGCACATACATGTAAATAGATAGACACAATAGGATATGACGCAATCCCGTACGTGCCGCTTTTGGTGAAACATAGACCCTGTCTTTTCAATAATGACAAATTGGGCTCAACCAAATATCCTATTGATGGCTAATTTAAGTCTCCAATTCAACATGAGACTATTTGAGTCACCACTAAATGGTAACAATGAAAATTCGCATTTGGATGCCAGAAGCGTCATAGGTCTAATCGTATTACAACCCTTCCAGTGGTTTATGAATTTCTATGAATAACCATTATTCATGAACGTATCAGTCAAGAGCTTCGTCTTCACCTTAATAGTATCGCTAGTACAAATATGATTAATTCTATTGAATAAATTCGCCACCCACGTTTAAGTAGCGGAACACATACCCAAATGGCTGCAGAAACAAATGAATTCCAATGGTCGAATAAGATCATGGGATAGACAGATATCTTCCTCAATTCTGAAGCATTTAGTCGGCGCACTGGTCATAAGGTTGATATCAAGTCAGCATTTGTAGTGCAGTACAAAAGCCTTCAACAACGTATACTAAGATTTATTGAAGCCTTATTCATACGGAAACTGAAACCCCCTTTATATGTTCAAAAACAATTTGTCCTTACCCTGATAATACTGATTTATTATCCAGAGTGGTAACCACATTGTTTCTGTGTACTTTATTTTTCTTTGTTACGGTTTACCTCTAATCGGTCTATTTGACCTTCTAGTTTTCATATGAAAATGTCATAGCAATTACATTATGTGTAATCAGATTGTTCGAAGTGTATTACGCAAATACATAACCACATAATTCTTCTAATAACCTTCGTCTACTCATTCCATCATCGACATTACCAAATGGTGTACTTATAATTTATATACATTTCGAACCAAGCAATTTATTTTTTTCAATTGAAATCATGAGTCAATTGAAGCTAGACCACCATGGAAAACCTGGAAGTACTGGACGGTCGTTTCTTCCTAGTATGGGACTCTTCAGCGGTGCGCATCCACGATCCCGCACCCCACGTGATTCGAACCCAGGACCTCTCAGTCTCGCGCTACACAATTTATGCCTATCTATTATCTTTATCAATTCATTTATTCGACAATGAAGAATTACTTCCTACAGAAGAACATTGACCAAGTTATCATAAGCATAAAATAAGATTTAAGTAAAATTTAGCTTATTATTACTTCATTAATTAGGGTTGGAGACCGAAGGTCCTGGGTTCGAATCCCGTATATGAGATAGTGGATGCATACTGCTGGGTAGTCATATACTCATATGAAATAGCTGTCCAGTACTCCTAGGTTCTGAATGGTCATAGAGCTAATATCAATTCATGACTTAAGACTATGAAAATACCATTCAATTGACAGTGATTGACATCTCGTAACGAAAAGTTACCTACTTACTTACTTACGCCTGTTACACCCAATAGAGCATAGACTGTCAAGCAGCATTCTCTAATTCACTCTGTCCTGGGCCTTTCTTTCTAGTTCTATCCAGTTGTTGTTCATTCTTTTCTCATGTCTATCTCTATTTCTCAACTTATTGTGTTCTTTGATCTTCCTCTTCTGTTGTGGCCTTGAGGATTCCATGCGAGAGCTTGCCTTGTGACGTGACGTCGTTTGATACTTTCCTTAATGTGTATCCTATCCACTTTCAACACTTATTCCTGATTTCCTCCGCTGGAATTTGACGATACAAATTTGTATAAACCTCAACGTTGTATATAGCTGGTTGAATAATTAATTTGAATGTACTTCTGTTTGGATTGTTCAGTAGTGAGATCATATAATAGTATAAGTATAAACATTGAGATTTAGTATTTAAAAAAATACACTTTTCCACTGAATATTCTGATAAGAGGTTGAAAAATAATTCAGTAGGAAAATCATTTAGGAAAAATTAAGATGCCTTTGAGATAGTGGATAAGATTTGTAGCTCAGTTAAATCATTTTGATGGAGTTTTGTGATCTGAACTATATGACTAAACCATCCAGATCACAGAATAAAACTCCTTTACGACGCCACTCTCAGACTAGTAATACAATCACAACTGTTATGATTATTTATAAGTAATCTCTATCCGACTTTTTTAATTGTATGGAGCTGAAACTTGGAGAACTAGCACAATCATCATCAGAAAGGTGCAAGTATTTATAAATAGTTGTTTACGCAAGATACTCAACATCTATTAGCCGGATACCATCAGCAACAGACTATGAAAGAGAACAAACCAGTTTCCAACTGAGGAAGAAATTAGGAAAAGATGATGGAGGTGGATTGGACATACATTGCGGAAACCATCAAACTGCATCACGAAGCGAGCGCTAACTTAGAATCCTGAAGGGCAACGAAAAAGATGAAGGTCAAATAATACATAACGTCGAGAATTTAAATCAAGCATGAAAAGGATGAATAGCAACTGGAAAGAACTGGAAATGATTGTCCAGTACAGAGTTGGATGTAGAATGCTGGTGATCAACCTTTGCTCCTCCATGAGGGGTAACACGCGTAAGGAACAAGTAATCACTATTCTGATAGAAACTGATTTTTTACAGTTGGATTTGCGATTCAATCTAAGCTAGACCACTATTGAAAACTTAGAAGCACTAGATGGCTACTTCGTCCTAATGATGGACTTCTTAGCAGTGAGCGTCCACCAAATTGATTTGAATACTTTACCATTACAATTATGTATTTGATGGTTCTTAATTTACAACAATCACTCATTCATTTATCTTCATATTGTGAACTTTTCAAATTACTCACATAGAATTTATATTATGCTTCTTACTAAGATCCGCCTGGAGTCCCTCTGGGACTACTGTCAGTCCCACCCCCTGATAAAGAAGGAGGGTTGGACATGTAGTTGGCGATCCCATCTCGTAAAAAAATAAATCACTAAAAAAACGCTAATCATAAAAAAGTAATTCAAAACATTTAACCTCTGCCCTGGGAGATAGGTCTTCATAGACAAGAGTTAGGACGCCTCACGGTGAAAGCCGAGTTCCTTCGGAAGTCATGAAGCTGATGCCCCTTCTGACGACCAGAGAATTTATTAATTTAGGTACATGCGATGCTCTTAAATCGACCAGCACCAGTGAACCCACCCAATCGATGTTGGCCCACCAACAATTGAACAGACTAGACAAATCAAAAGCGGCAAAGTAGCAAGAGGAGACAACATTCCAGCAGAGGCATTGAAAGCAGATGTGGCAGTAACTACAAAGATACTCCACATACTCTTCAACAAGATTTGGGATAAAGAACAAATACCAACAGACTGGAAAGAAGAACTTCTGGTCAAAATAAGAAAGAAAGGCGATCTCAGCAAGTGTGAGAACTACAAGGGCATTACTCTTCTCCCAATACAAGGAAAAGTCTTCAACAGGGTATTGTTAAGCAGAATGAAGGACTCCGTAGACGCCCAACTTCGAGATCAACAAGCTAAATTCCGTAAGGATTGATCGTGTACAGACCAAATCGCAACACTACGAATCACTATGGAACAATCAACATCAACTTCATTGACTACGAAAAAGCATTTAATAGCGTGCACAGAACAACATTATTGAAGCTTCTTCGACACTACGGCGTGCTTCAGAAGATAGTCAATATCATACAGAATTCAGATGATGGATTAAACTGCAAAATCGTGCATGGAGGACAGTTGATAAACTCGCTCGAAGTAAAGACCGGTGTCAGGTAAGGTTGCTTACTCACAATTAATTGATCACTGGGTGGTGATCAATCTCATGCTTGTCTAGTCCTTATTAGTGCAGATCGAATGCTATCGATCATGTTGCAATGTGGCCACCAGTCTAGGTGACTCGACACTGCGGGCACTATGTAATGAGATTAGATGGTGGTTGGAGGTAGTCAACAGGAAACCCTGGACCCGGGTTTCGTGCTACTTGGCACTCGTCAGCAAGGTGTACCTGTAATCTTGAGGGAACTGGTGCTCCCTGGCGGATTCGATCTCGTGTCACCCAGCTTCACAGTCAGAGACGTTACCACTGAGCTATCCAGGTCTCAAGCACCGGTTCCCTCAAGATTACAGGTACACTTTGCTGACGAGTGCCAAGTAGCACGAAACCCGAGTCCAGGGTTTCCTGTTGACTACCTCCAACCACCATCTAATCTCAATACATAGTGCCCGCAGTGTCGAGTCACCTAGACTGGTGGCCACATTGCAACATGATCGATAGCATTCGATCTGCACTAATAAGGACTAGACAAGCATGACATTGATCACCACCCAGTGATCAATCAATTGTGATTACATCTCAGTCCTACAGGAGGTTAGTCACGGCTCGGATAGCTCAGTGGTAACGTCTCTGACTGTGAAGCTGGGTGACACGAGATCGAATCCGCCAGGGAGCACCAGTTCCCTCAAGATTACAGGTACACCTTGCTGACGAGTGCCAAGTAGCACGAAACCCGGGTCCAGGGTTTCCTGTTGACTACCTCCAACCACCATCTAAGTTTGCTTACTACCACACTTTCTCTTTCTCCTGGTGATAGACTGGATCATGAAAACGTCAACGTCTGAAGGGAAACACGGGATACAGTGGACATCTAAGATGTAGTTGGACGATCTAGACTTCACAGATTATCTGGCCCTCCAATCGCAAACTTAACAACAAATGCTGAAGACGACCAATGTAGCTACAGCTTCAGGAGCAGTAGGTCTCAATATACACATAGGAAAAAGTAGGATTCTCCGATACAACACAGAATGCACCAATCCAATCACAATTGACGGAGAAGATTTGGAAGATGTAAAAACCTTTACGTATTTGGGCAGCATCATTGATGAACAGGGTGGATCTGATGCAGATATGAAGGCGCGGATCGGCAAAACAAGAGCAGCATATTTACAACTGAGGGACATATGGAACTCAAAGCAACTGTCAACCAACACCATGGTCAGGATTTCCAATACAAATGTCAAGACAGTTCTACTGAATGGGGCAGAAACCTGGAGAAATACAAGTGCCATCATACAGAAGATACAAGTTTATCAACAGTTGTCTACGTAAATAATTCGGATCCGTTGGAGAGAGACTATTAGCAACAACGTACTGTGAGAGAGAACAAACCAGATTCCAGCGGAGGAAATCAGGAATAAGTGTTGAAAGTGGATAGTATACACATTGAGGAAAGTATCAAACGACGTCACGTCACAAGGCAAGCTCTCGCATGGAATCCTCAAGGCCACAACAGAAGAGGAAGATCAAAGAACACAATACGTTGAGAAATGGAGATAGACATGAGAAAAGAATGAACAACAACTGGATAGAACTAGAAAGAAAGGCCCAGTTCAGAGTGCATTAGAGAATGCTGGTCGGCGATCTATGCTCCACTGGGAGTAATAGATGTAATCCTACTTACCAAAGTCAACATCTGAACATGATTGAATAAAAATAGTATAGATTTGACGTGATTGCCAAACGTCATATATCCTCAGATAATTTTGATTTTGTTTAGTACTCTGAAGAAGTTCAGACAAAGTTGCTGGACGAGAAGTTAGAAACATTCAAATTTTAATTTTCATGACTGTTTTCAGTTTTATCAAAGTATACTACTTACTACTGTGTAAGTAGTATAATATTCTTCACAAAAACACCATTTGTGATTCCAACCTCTGAAGACATTATTGAATGTTCAATGCTTGTTATGAAAACACTTTTTTTGCAAACCAAATCATTGTGCCTATTACACTCAGACATGTATGAATGATTTTCTCTTTTCACTAGTCCTAACGACAAAAACGAAACGAGTGTGCATTGCACTTATGTAAATATATATATATGTATATGTTCATTTAGACGTAGTTGTAGTAACATAAGTTGTATTATCGAGCCTATTGAGTAAGTTTGAATACATGTAAGACACTGGTTTATGTTTTTGAGGACGAGCCAAATATGTCTTACTGATTATTTGTGAACAGAACGAATCCTGTATCTAAGGTTTCTTATTGACCCCCTATAACCAAGCAGAATAAATATGTGCTTTTGGGTTGAGAGAAATGTCGGAAAGGGTTTTGTAGATATTATGGTAATTTGATTAGCTGAGATTTATGAGTGAATTGAAGCTAGACCACCATGAAAAGCCTGGAATCACTGGACGAGATTGTGGATGTATACTGCTGAGTAGTTTCATACACTAAGACGAAACGGTCATCCAGTAGTTCCAGGTTTGCCATGATTGTCTCGCTTCAATTAACTCATGATCTCAACTATTGAAATTATTTACATTTCTTATTTAATTTATTTCTCTTTTTATTTTTTCCTTTATTTCATTGGTAAAAAATCAACAACAAATACGAAACGGAAAAAAAACATTGAAAAATTCCGGAAATTTCAAATGTTCGAACTACTCCTCCTGAAACTCCTCTTTTCTCTCTCTGTCGCTCTCCGTCTGCCTGTCTCTCTCTCCATCTATCTGTCTGTCTATCTGTTTGTCTATCTCTCTCTCTCTCCCAATACCACTCATTGATATATACACACTTACATATGTCAACTAAGTAATGATTACAAGAGAAAGACATTTCTACCATTATTAAACATGTACCTTGTCAAATGAATTATAAAAGGTTGTGTTAATATTAGGATATCTGTTTCCTATTATTATTAGTAGTAGTAGTAGTCGTAGTATTATTGTATGAACCATCCTATATCATTCAAATTAGAACATAATTAAGCAACAATCATAACAACTAATCAACCAACCTAACCACCCACCCATCCACTCACCTACCTACCTACCTACCAATACCATTTAACTAGAGATTTACTGTTTCTTTGTTGTTTTTTTGGTGTTTTTTTTAGGGTGGGGAATCTAAATGTTAAAAACATTACGTAAACATTGATTGGAAACGTTTGTTTGTTTGTTTGTTTTCATTCCCATCATTGTCATAGTACATAATTCATTTAGAAGAAAAGAAGAAAAAAGGAGAAAAAAAGAGAAAAAAAACGAAACTACACAACTTTTAATCGTTTTAAACGGAATCCATTTAATATTATTGAATGTTATTTCCGTCAGTTAAAAAAAATACATGGAAATTATATTGCGGGTATATATATATATATATAGAGAAAGAGAGAGGGGGGGGGAGAAGGGGAGAGATTCATGTATGAAGGGAACCACAGAGAGAAGAGATTATTATGATTATTACAACAGAGGAAATAATTGTTTCAATGTCAATATTATATCCTGTTCTAGTCAAATGACATTTAGTTATGTCGTTTAAATAGTTGTCCTTGTTATTGTTATTGTGGTTGTTGTTGGTGTTCTTACTTGATTTGGGGGTACTTTTTTTTCTCTTTCTTTATTCGACTTTGTTTTCTTTCTTTTTTTCTTTCTTTCCTTCTTTCAAGTTTCAAGCCTAATTTTAGAATGATATAGCATAAAACACAATCATTTTTCTTTCTTAAATTGTACATATATCCTTTTCATCTTTAATAGTCATATAAATTAAGTCATAACTTGAAACTGTTGATCAATATCATATTGGTCATAGTTAGTAATCAAAATACTAATCAGTATCAAACGGGGTTTTTGTAGCCCCTAAATGCCCTGGTATGGCCGAGAGTGGAGTGGGCCCGCCCTCTCTCTCTCTCTCTCGAAATGCTCTCACATGGCCACACGTATACAGCCTCTGCCAGGGAAGTCCTATTCACTGACTTCTCGTGGCGGGGGTTTTGTTTACGAAAATAAGAGGACGAAAAGCGAATGTCTGGTGCTTTAACCGGATCCCAAACCAAATCAGTGATGCACATGAGCTCCAGTATCCTGCGGGAACAAATGGCATATGAACCAATCGTTGGTCACCGGTTACCATGGAACTGCATCTCCTCACGATGCTCGAGTTGTAACCCCCTAAGTAAACCACCTGTTTCGATCTGGGCACGCGGGCAGTATCACAGCCCACACACACACACAAATGTGGTGTGGCGCGTATATATTTGGTGCCCTCTTGTACCAATATTTATGTGTTGAGATCATGAGTTCATTGAAACTAGATCACAATGGAAAATCTGAAGGTATTGGACGGCCATTTCGTGCACAAAACTGATAAGTCTTGAGTTTGAATCTCGCGAGGTAGAATCGTGGGTGAGCACTGCTAAGGAGGAATCCCACAATAGAAAGAAATGACCATCCAGTTCTTTTTGGATTTTTCATGATCGTCTAGCTTCAACTGACTCATGATTTCAATTACTGAAAGTTCTAATTCTTTCTATATTGTGGTATTTTTGAATTTCATCAATTACACTTTTGAGCTATACCGTTAACTGTGAGATGAGGTCAATTAAACTTTTATTGCTCCGCTATTCTCAAGTATTTCTCTTTCTTTCACTTTGACCCTAAATAGATGTTAACAGGCAACTTCTATAATCAATTTGAAGTAATTTGTCGACCATACATAAACTACAGTATCAATGGAATACAATGGAGTAATAGATACAATACAAAGCAACAGGTTGTGTGATTTAAGTAGTTAGTAATTAATGAACGTAGAAGATGGTTACAAAATTTTAATTTTTTCAATGCTTTTTATGTTATAGTAAATTAGTTTTAAAATGACAATTACAATGGGTAAGATATATGTTTATGTATATGAAACTTCCAACATCTGGGGGAAAGCATAGGATACAATGAACAGCTAGGATACAGCAGATGATCTGACTCTTCTATTGCACACATAACAACAAATGCACGAGAAGACGACCAGTGTAACAGCAGCCGTAGGTTTCAACATGCACAAAGGGAAAATCATGATTCTCCGATACGACACAACATGCATCAATCAAATCACAATTGACGGAGAAGCTTTGGCAGATGTAAAAACCCGTACATATCAGGGCGAAATCATTGATAAGCACGGTGGGTGTGATGCAGATGTGAAGGCGCAGATCGGCAAAGCAAGAGCAGCTTATTTACAATTGAAGAACATCTGGGACTCAAAACAGTTCTGTCAATCAACACCAAAATCACAACTTTCAATGAAAATGTCAAGATAGTTCTATTGTATGGGGCGGATACTTGGGGAACTGCGAATGCCATCATCCAGAAGATACAAGTGTTAATTAACAGTTGTCTACGCAGATAGTTCGGATCCGTTTCTTAAACTAAGCAAAAAAATTACATTAGTTTCAGCTTTGTTTTCTCCCAAGAATGAACAATTAAGCTTGACTAAAGCGATCTTTTGAAATATGTATACCCATCATCACTCGGTCAGTTCATACTGGTGAATTGTGTAAAATTATAAGAAGTGGTTAGTCAATTTTACATATTATTGGAAGGGAATTTATATCAGTAACTGACAGGACCTAAAGAATCATTGAAATCCAAGAAGCACTAGGCACATGTTTCTTTCTACTAAATATTCAAATCCATGCCTTTCAAGGTCCATAGAAAGTGTTATTTTTAGGCCATTGAAATAGTGTTCAGTGGTTTATATTTTCAACTTCAGCCAAATCGTGATATTTCATGACCGTAACCTCTAAAATATGACATGGATGAATCGATAGTTGCTATGGCTTTTCATTTATACTGCGAATAGGCCCAGACAACTAAAGAATCAGATACTAAGACTTGGATCCTATTAAACTCTACAGTGTATTATTATTGCATTTGAACACATAAACATTGGAACAAAGGGGCACTAAGTATATATGCGCCATACAGTAACTATGAGGCCAGTAGCAATTATCATTGATATATGTGAGGGTTGTTGTACTGCACGGGTGCTCAAACTGAAACAGGTGATTTTCTTAGGAGACCACACCCGGAGCCTTCGATCTGAACATCTAATTCACAATGCAGTCGAGTAACTTCAGAAGATGCAGTTATATGGAAGCCGATCACTAACAATAGGTTCATACGGCTTTTGATCCCATGAGATCCTGGAGCCCATGTACACCATTGGTTTGGAATTAGAGTTTTCCAACTCTCTTAGATGGATCCTCCGTACTCAACAACCCGGTTAAGGAGTCGGACATTCGCTTTTCGTCCTCTCAATTTCATAAATAGCACCACCACGGCGTCAAGGCAGCGAGTAGGACTTCTCTGACAGTGGCTGTATACAAGTGACCATAAAAAAGCATTTAGAGAGGAAGAGTTGACTCTCCTTTCTCTCAGCCGTACCCAGGCAACCGGGGACACATAATATAGGGACTCGAGTGATTCAAGCTAGTCTACTTTTGGCCTCATCTGTCATGCAAACAACACAATATTATCTATATTGAATTCATATCAACGATTCAATTAATTAGTCCAACCAACAACAAACAATCATTTCCTGAACAAACTTAATTCAACACAAATCATCAAAAATCATTTGACATATCCTATAACATTACAAGGTTTTATTCAATGATTTCATTTGTCTACACATGTTAACTTAAATATTACATAATCACATAAATGCATTAAATCATATAAATCATTACTTGTTTATTTGTTTTTCCCCAAATATAACATGAATGTTGAACATAATGTTAAACATCACTATGTTCCCCCTATTCCTCCTCCTTCCCTCTGTCTCTATCTCTCTCTCTCTCTCTTACACACACACACACACCTACACTAACCAACAAACAATCAAACAATTATGATTATAATTGAAATAGCAAATTGAGCATAATTAATTATCATTAAAAGCTTTATTGAATTATTTAATTGAACAATTATGTTTCTTTACGCTACTTTGTTCAATGTTCAATATGTTCATCATTTATCTATCTATCTATCTATGTATATATCCGTTTAAAACTATTAGGAAATTATGAATAAGAACTATTTCCTATGACCGATATAAATGATTATTTAAATTTTTAAAACATTTATTTATTTGTTTGTTTATTTATTTATTTATGTTTGAACCAACAAAATGGCTCGCTTACAAGTTATCGCGCGCGCGCGAATTTCAACATCAACATCTATTATATATAAAGGGATAGAGATAAAGATAGGTGGATGGACATTTTAAATCTTTGACGTATTTTTGTTTTAATTTTCTTTCTCTTTTTAAAAAAATAAAATGTCAAAACTTTTTAATTGAATTTTTTTTCTGTTTTTTTTGGGGGGGGGGTTTCTAGAAACTAAAAAAATATTTTTCTTTCCGGATAAAATAAAATTTTTGATTTCGTTTCTAATGAACATGATTTTAAGTAGAACAATTAAGTTAATGTTTATTATTATTATTATTATCATCATCAAAATTTAAGTGTTTCGTCGTGTTTAGGACTCGTCAGCTGAATGTGTCTGGATTTCAGAGTTGATATTCAATTTGGGACTTGAACCTAATACTGTTCGTTACAAATATGATCGTGTTATCCACTTAGCTACTTATTTCTGATAGTCATTTGCTTATGGGGTGAAATTCAAATTGACTTGTTATGCAGACTTAAATATCTGTGGGAAGATTCAAACAAACAATGCAAAATGAATAAAATATCATACCATTGCACAAGAAGGGGGCTATCAGAACTCAGTAGGTAAGTAGATAATGTGATCGCATTTGTAACTAAAAAATTGCTAGGTTCGAGTCCTAGAGTGAAGATCAACTCTGGGATGCAGATACATCCAACTGAAGAGTCCTAAATACGACGAAATGCGCGTAAAACTGGATTCCACTGCTAGCCACTCTCTATTTTTGCTTATAATGCTTGTGAATGAATACAATATCAAAGCAACACGCATAGAATGCACATTTGCCAATAAGAAAGAGATTGATCAATCGCAGTCCTAAATATGGATGGGAAGATTCAACTAAACAACAATACTAAATAAATTCAATAAATACATTATTATCAGATGGGTTTTGTGGAGATTGTAGTGATTTCAATGGTTAAGATCATGAGTCAGTTGAAGCTAGACCACCATGGAAAACCTGGAAGCACTGGACGGCCGTTTCGTTCTATTGTGGGACTCCTGAGCAGTGCGCATCCACGACCTCATCCCCTACGAGATTCGAACCCAGGACTGGTCTCGCGTGCGAGCACTTAACCACTAGAACACTGAGCCGGCATTCAAGGATGTTAATGTCTAACTTCAACTAATCCACCAAATTTAGCGACACATTCACCATTGTCTCCAGTGAGTTACTATCTGACAACAGACCTGATTGAACTCCACTGGTCACTACTTCTCATTAGACCTCCAGGTTTTCCATGGTAGTCTAGCTTCAACTGACTCATGATCTTAACCATTGAAATATATTATTCCCAGAATTTTCAAAGATTTTCCCTCGTTTTCTAATTGATAACTGTTGTATATTAGAGTGGAATTCTTGTCATAAAGTTCAATTCAAGTTTGAAATTTCATCGTATTCATTTTTTATTCTAGATGTTATTCTGGCTTGCACTGCCATTCTCATAACACACAATTGGAGATAACTCTAGACTTTTATAATGAAACATGATCAAAGGGATAAGTTAATATGATTCGAGAACGCAACTCTTAAGCTTTTGTGCAAATAATTCAAATAACAAGTTCAAATGTCAGTAGAAAAATCTCCCCAGAGACCTCAAAATGTATGGAATAACAATAGAAACTTATTCCTTCGGATTATAGGATAGAAATGAGACGAGACTCTAATTTATCGACTAGTCAATCAGAAGCGTTTTAGAGATTTTAAGGTTACGGCTCCTGATTGATTCGGCCACAAATTATAGTCTCGCCGGTTTATTTGTTATAGCCGCTCAATTATCACGTTTTGTACAACATTCCATGTGAACCGATCGTACGTTAGCATTAAGCACTGAAGTTAACACTGTAACCTTGAAATCTCCAAAACACTTCTGATTGGCTCGTCCATACGTTAGAATCTCGCCTAGAAATGATAATGTAAGGATACATGACATACTCAGTTCTTTCTCTATACATTGTACATAACAAGAAAGTCAACACGATTTCCGAATCCTATGCCTTAACACTTACTCCTGAAATAGATCTTAAAGGTTCTATTTCACTATGGTGATATTAACCAGTTAATGAACATTTATAAACACTGGACGGCCATTTCGTCCTATCATGGGATTCCTCAGTAGTATGCGTATACAATCCCGCACACTGGAGTAAAACCCAAGATTTTCGGTCTCGTGCGCGAACGCCTAACCTCTAGACTACTAAACTGGCATCCAACGGTGTTAATGCCTCATTTCAACTAATCCATGATATTGCTCAACCGTCCATCATTGTCTTCAGTGGGTAACTACCTTATACCAGATACCGGTAAAACCCTACTAGTCATCGCTTCTCAATAGAACTCCAAGATTTTGAATACACACTAAGACAAAATGATCATCCACTACTTCCAGATTTTCAATGATAGTCTAACAATGATCCATTCATGATATGAATCTAAACTTTACAATCTCCATTACCCTATACAAACTATCTACAAAGGACTAGTCACATTAAGAAGAACTTGAGATGATGGAGAAGATTTATGCCTCTGCTGGATGATTCCGATAGAGTTTTTCCTTTCCTTCTCTGAACTGCATGTGTTTGTACTGATGATATCGTTCAGAAGAACAATGAAAACTTCATCCAATTCAAAGAATAAAACTTCATCAGAACTTATAAATCTTATGAATAATAGTACTTATTATTGTTGGCTCCAAAAATTCTACACAAATATCCGGTTCTAGATAAAATAACAAAATTTAATATAAAACGACATATTAACACTGATAATTATTCTCTATGTCAACTGTACTAATAATACACATTGATCATAATGGATAGATAAAAACCAAAGTTTAATGCATAGAATTTACCACACACATTTATTTCTGTTATGTATAATACGATATATGAATTGTATTAGTTAATGTTACCTACCTACCTACCTACCTACCTACCTACCTACCTACCTACCTACCTACCTACCTACCTACCTACCTACCTACCTACCTATCTACCTACCCACCCACCTACCTACCTATCTACCTATCTACCTATCTATCTACCTATCTACCTACCTATTTACCTACCTATCAACAAACCATTCAATGTTTCAATAATCTCTCATTTAAACGCATTAAAACAATAATAATAATAATAATCGCGATAACTGATTACATTGTTAAAACAGTTAACCTAATTTGTCTAGGGGCGTAATCATTGTAACAGTTATTAAGAAGAAGAAAAAGAAAATAAGTATCCTTTATCCCCTCTCTTCCTCCGTAACCGTCCCGTCGCCCCCCCCCTCCCCGTCAAAAGAAAATTTTACAAATCATGTATCTTACTATCATATCTATATTGTGTATTCAATTGACTAAATAATATATATGTATATCCGGTTTTGTGTTTAAGACACAAGTGAATTATTGTATTTCATTGATTTAGTTAATAATTATTGAAACCCCAATGGTTTTCTAAAAGAAACAAGAAGAAAAACAGTTTTCTACCAAGAAAGTTTATCATAGATTTTATCTTTAAGGTATATAAATATGTTGATGTTGTTTGTTGTTAAGTGACTGAGTGAAGGTGGAGGTGGGGGGGTAGGGTCTAACAACAACAACAACAACACACACACACATATACTAATAGGGAGAATAAAAATAAGTAAACAGAATGAAACGATTCATTGTTAATCTGATTAAGGAACAAATAGGGTGAGGCTATTTAGTTACTGCTATTATTATTATTATTATTATTATTGTAAAGAACATAGTAGTTAATTGTTTTGAAACGACAAACGGAAATAATCATAATCAAAATAAAGAAAATCGTTGGTTATCATGATATTATAAATGGGTTAATATGCTTAATAATAAAGTATATTTGATTTAATATACAATAGATGTTAGTAATTCATTGTAATGATATGATTGTACTTATCTATTCAATAAACTGATTGACACTATGGTGTTGATAGGGATAGTGACAAAATGCAGAGTTTTTCTTGCCTTAAGTAATGATGTTAACGTTGTACAGACTGTGTGTTTAAGATTAGATGGTGGTTGGAGGTAGTCAACAGGAAACCCTGGACCCGGGTTTCGTGCTACTTGGCACTCGTCAGCAAGGTGTACCTGTAATCTTGAGGGAACTGGTGCTCCCTGACGGATTCGATAATCGTGTCACCCAGCTTCACAGTCAGAGACGCTATCATTGAGCTATCCAGGTCTCAAGCACCGGTTCCCTCAAGATTACAGGTACACTTTGCTGACGAGTGCCAAGTAGCACGAAACCCGAGTCCAGGGTTTCCTGTTGACTACCTCCAACCACCATCTAATCTCAATACATAGTGCCCGCAGTGTCGAGTCACCTAGACTGGTGGCCACATTGCAACATGCTCGATAGCATTCGATCTGCACTAATAAGGACTGGACAAGCATGAGATTGATCACCACCCAGTGATCAGTCAATTGTGGAAGTTGAGCATATCAACCAATTTACTGGAGTTTAAAGTTATATTTACCTTGATAGATTGGAGCCTAATGAAACCATAGTATAAATTAAGAATGTTCAATTAGTGTTTGCCGAATGGTGCCACATGTTGTATGGATGAGTTGTTTGTTGATCAACTAAAGGACGAGTGTATTATGCAACAGTTCGTTCTGTTCTATATTTAAAATTGGAGGATGTTCATTGGTTACCAATATTTGATCACAGATCATTGATCATAGAGTACTAGGTAAAGATGGAAAATTGACTGATGAGTTAGTAAATATTCTTCAATTGAGGTGGTTGAGATATTTGTTACGTATGCCCAACCACCGCCAACATTGATGGCGGATGTCTAATGTACGAATAAGATTAAAGAAAGCTAGGATCAGCTAAACTGAGATATAACATCAGTCCATGAAATCAGTGACAAATGAAATTAGCCATATATATAAGTTTACACTAATAGATTGGAGTCCATATGGTTACTATAACCAACAATTGAAGACATTGAGGGATATGGCTCAGGTTCATTTATTCCTTGTTGTCTATTAGAACTTGAATCCTGAAATTCACTTACACCTTTCCTCATTCTTTCCCTTTTCTTAATTCTCATTCTGATAATTTTCAATATGCATATTATAAAAGGAGAATTAGTCATAATTTACGAAGAATACTATTCACAAATGAATATAGGTTCGAATCTCGCGAGGCGGAATCGTGGATGACAACTACTGGGGAGTCCCTTAGAAGGACGAAACGGCCTTCCAGTACTTCCAGGTTTTCCATGGTGTCCTAGCTTTAATTGACTCATGATTTCAATCAGTGAAATTTCTAAAATCTCCACGAAACCCCTTCGGATAATTTAGCTTATGTCAATTAGTGATGAGAACCGTAAATCTAGTTCCTAACTCTAACTATCAACTATAAATATTAATCTTGATTCCTCACGCTGGTTTATAATCTTCATTTAATCCTAGTTAGTAGGCAGAAATTCTGAAGGCCATTTTAGCATTGCCCAAATATCGTCTATAAATTATAGTCTCATCGGCCTGTCTCCAATCAACGTAGATTCGCCAATAATCTGAAATGATAATAGTTAGTGTATGATCACTTCAGTATTCATTTATTATTACACTTGCTTTTTTGAAGATAAAAAATATTGACCATTCGATGTACAGTTTATACAACAAAGTTCCAGAACAGTATCTTGTAGTGTTGAAAAGAGTTAGAAGTAGATCCATAGGAATTTCAATAAAAGGACACTTTGTGAATATGTATTATGTCATCATGAGTGACTTATCCTTTCCAATCATTCATTAGCTGCATAGAGACAGGGTTCTTCTGTCTCATTTAGATTTCTAAACTTTTTATCATTGGCACAGAAAGCCCAAACTGTTTTCTTAAATTCGCATATTCACTCCCTTCTCTGGTCAATTTCGATAATTTTATCTTCACTGGTGCTAATCCGTGTCAGGTAGAGACAGGTATTTACCTCAGACAATGGAAGATGATCACGAAACCCCTTGAATTAGTTAAAATCAGATATCAACACCGTTGAATGACAGTTCAGTGGTCTAGAGGTTAAGACCGATGGTCCTGAGTTGGAGTCACACGTGCAAGATCATGGATGCTCACTGCTGAAGAGTCAGTTCCATTCGTTAGTTATAGATACCCAACTATGTGATGTGATAAATGTGTGTTTACACATGTCAAGTACTACTCAGTCCAGATAAATACAAAGTGGTATGTTCATACATCATTTCAATTTATTTACGGGATCTAATACATATTATTAGTCCTTGTGTGTTCACTATTTGTTGTCGGATTAGGGTTTTCACTACCGATCAGAAGCCAGTTAAACATTCGTCTGATATAATAGTGACAGACATAACGCATACAATTTTATGCACTAGCTCGATAGTCGCCGAAATTATTGACTGAAAAGGTTTTTTGTAGATCAATGTAATGCGTATTTTGTATTCGTTACAGATTAATCTTATGGTGTTGTCTGGTCTAGGAACATTCAATAGTGAACACTCACTGCCCTATAAAATATTGGACCCAAAATCCTTAGGTTTCATGACGAAAACTGGACCATTAGAATCACTTCACCGACATTCATTAGTTCAATTCTGACTTCAATCAGTTTGCGATATAGGATGATAACCATCTAGCATACACAAACTTCACCAATTACGAATGTTCAAGACTATTTTGAGGAAGATTACTAATAAGCTGATTATTACGGTTTGAATGAAAGAGCTCTCTACAAGCAGATTTAACTAGCATGCTGTATATGCTCACAATTTCTGACAGTGTAATATTAAAATACATACAGATGCTTGGTTCTAGTATAGTACTCAGTAATTTTAGTTCATGCCACCATCAGAGACCTAACTAAGGTGCTTCAAGTCTCTTGGCAAGCGCTTAACATTTAAAGCACTGACTGACATTCATTGGCATGAGTTTCTAACTCTAGTCAATTCACGAGATTGGGTGGTTATCATTCAATAACCATATCATCTTCATCTCATGTATGACATTGTTTAAACTCCACTAGTCATGATTCCTCACTAGAACCATGAGAATTATCTCATCAAGTTAATCACTAGTGAGCACATGTATTTTGGAGTCATGTATACACACTACTGAGGAGTAACATACTGAAACAAAACAACCATCCAATGCTTTCAGGTTTTCAATAGTTATAATCAGGGAAGGGTTTTTGTGGATATTATAGTAATTTAAATAGTTGAATTCATGAATCAGTTGAAGCTAGACCGATAGTTGTTTAAGTTAAATGAAACCTATTTATATTCACTTGGTTTTGTTTACATCTATCTTCCCATTGTTATTTAGTACTGCAATTCATCAGTCTCTTGTTGGCATATGTGCATCCTATGCAGACTGCCTCGATATTTCCTGAAGTCACAAGCAATATAAACAAAAATGAATAGTGGCTAGAAGTGGAATCCACGACACGTATTTCGTCGTATTTGAGGTTCGTCAGCTAGATGTACTTGAATCTCAGAGTTGATGTTCACTCTAGGGCTAAAAGGACAACGCAATCGTGTTTGAATTGAACAGTATTGGGTTCGAGTCCCAGAGTGAACATCAACACTGAGATTCAGATACATTCAGCTGAAGAGTCCAAAACAAGACGAAACGCGAGTCTTGGATTCTACTACTAGCCACTATCCATCTTTGCTTATAAAACCTATTTATCTTTTGCATAATATTACATAATTAACATTATGGAAAGAGGAAAAAACATTGTACGAGCATTACATGTACCTAAATAAATGGTTGCTCTGGTTGTCAGAAGGGCCTCGTGACTTCCGAAGGAACTCGGCTTTCATCATGAGGCGTCCTAATTCTTGAAAGTGAAGACCTATCTCCCAGGACACAGTTTAAATGGTTTGAATAATTTTTTTATGGTTAGCTTTTTCTTAGCGGGTTAGTTTTCTACGGGATGGGGTCGCTAACCCCATGCCCAACCCTCCTCCTTTATCCGGGCTTGAGGCCGGCAGTAACCCCCCGGGGTACTCCAGGCGGAGTTATAATGATTGTAAGTGAATCAAAATTATATACATACATACATTATACGCACACATACACACACAGACATCTAAATAGACAAAATCATTTAATCCATATATAGAGTTAAACACAAAAAGGTTTCCATCTCAAAAAATGAATTAATTACCCACCCTGTTTATCTATCTATCTATCTATTACAGAAAATAACAACAATTTTCATCCAATCAAATATTCACAATTTTGTACTCATGACAATTTACTTCTCTTTCCTCAAATTTTTGTTGTTTGTTTGTTTTGGATATACTATCCTGTCCTACACTATCCTATCAATACGACATTAGAATATACACCTATACAAAATGTATTCTCGAAATAATCACAATCATGATAGAATGAAAATTTCTTTGCTTAACCTATAAAAACAAAAAGGAAATTAATCCACCCTAGTTACTACTCAAAATTCAGATAATTTTCTTTCTTTCTTTCTTTCTTTTTTTTCTTCTTCTAACAACCCTTTCATGATAATTTTCATTTAAACCAATACACGGTTTATTTCATTAGTGACAATGTATATAAATATAATTGTTGGCAATCATGATAGAAAAGAGAAAGAAAGAAAGAAAGAGACAGAGTGGGAGTGGGAGAGTAAAAGACACTTTATGGATTATCACAGTTTGTTGTGAAGAGACTATATAATCAAAAAACGGGGGTGGGGTGGGGTGGAGGGACTCAATGAAACTTGTGGATAACATATGTGTCTAAACATAGATTGCATTTTTTCAAAAAAAAAAGAATAACATAACTGTACAGTTTTTTCTTTAACACTTCAGAGATATGTCGGTAAAAAGCAACATAATGTAATATTATGTAATAGATATATATAGATATATGTAATACAGTTTATTGCCCTTAAATTGATATTATGTAATTGTTGCTAAGCATGTTTCCTAATCTTAATCAATCACAAATAGATGAGCTTGATCATAATAATTCCAATGATATTCATTTATTGAATTCATCATCTTCTGTGACATTATCATCTTCTTCAATGTCATTCACTTCATCAAAATCGACACCAACGTCGTCGTCGTCATCATCGTTATCATCATCTCTTTCGTCTGTCACTTCACCAACATGTTTAACTGTATCATCAATTCATGAAATTTATCAATCTCGTTCATTTATGATACATGATATCTTAGATAAATCTAAACAGACTACTTGTAATACTACTATGCATAATAAAGATAAACTATACAAATCATATAATGAACAAATTAAAACATTTCCAATGATCAAATCAATTATAAATGATTATGAACGAAGTGATAAATATCATTTGAAACGAAAACATACTAATCATAATCATGAGAATGATCATGATAAACGTGTAGTTACCACAGCAACGACAACAACAACCACAACCACCACCACCACCACAACAACAACACCATCCTTAATGACAATAAAGGAAGATTGTAATTCATATATGAATGTAGATCATAAACATTTGTCAATAAATCTTACAAAATATCAATCATATGAACAATATAAACAATCTATGAATGATACAACACAATTGATAGAAGGGAATGTAAAACAACTTTATACTGTAACAGGTAAATATTGTATCTAAGTAATAATAATAATAAGAACAATAATTAACACCGTTGGATGACGATCGGCTCAGTGATCTGGAGGTTAAGCGTTTACGCGCAAGATCGATAGGTTCTGGGTTTAAATCTCACAAAGTAGGATCATGGATACTCACTGCTGAGGAGTCCTACGATAGGACGAAACAGTTGTTCAGTGCTTTCAGGTTTTTCACAGCGGTTTAGCTTCAATTACTTTATGGTCTGAACTACTGAAATAGTAATAAGTATTTGTAAGGGTTTATTGATCTAATGTATATGTGTGCATACTAAAAAGATCAGGTCAATATATCGACATTTTGTCTTATATTTCTTTTATAGTAAAGTTGAATAGAGGCTATCAATGAAATTTGACACATGTGTTTCATTCTATTTTGGACTCATCAGTTGAGTATCACTGCTTTCAATAGTTGAGATCATGAGTCAATTAAAGCTAGATTACCATGGATAACTTCGGAGTACTTTCATAAGAATGATCCTTCGTTGTTTACTTCAACTATTTTGAAATTTGCTAGTCATACATTACATATCTGTATTTGACAGTCTAATGGGATTACCATTCTATAATCAGTAGGAAATAGAAATCATAGTATTGATATATTGATCTAGATCAGGAAGCTGACAAGATGTAGAGGTCTCAGTGATTTAATTTATAAAATTATAAAATGGAACGTCTACAGTTCCATTTTTGAAGATTGTAAAGAGATGGTATAGAGACTTTAATGATACATCACGTGGTTAGCGAGTTAGTTTCCTACAGGATGGGATCGCTAACTCCATGCTCAACCCTCCTCCTTTATCCGGGCTTAGAACCGGCAGTAGCCCTCGGAGGGACTCCAGGCGGAGTTAATGCTCCCCGTGGAGGAGCATAGGCTACCCATCAGTACTAACATTAATATATACAACCAAATATGACATTACAGAATTACTTAGTAAAATCTGAGAACCATACAGTAAGGAATTCATTTGCAAGATGTCAATTAATTGTCTCAGACTTCATTGTTCTTTCGTTTCCATATAAACCATTCTTTGTTGTCGTTCTCTTCGCTTCAATTTTCTCAACGTTCTGCTGATAGGCATTTCAATTCTGATTGATGCTACATACTACTTATATCTGTCGACATTAGTAACACACACATAGGTATCTATTAACAACATAGACAAATGAAGTAGAAATGTGTAACAGCACACATCAAACTGATTGTAGAAGTTTATAGAAAAATAGATCGATACTAGATCGATATCAATCAAGGCAGTTTATGAGCTAATGAATAACAATGAAATAGATTACGCAACTGTATGAAAATAAGGAAACAATTCCAAAGGTTAAGTACTCGTGCACGAGACTGATAAGTTCTGGGCTCGAATCTTGCGGGGCGAAATCGTGGATTCACACTACTGAGGAGTCTGACAATAGGATGAAACAGCCGTCCCGTGCTTCCAGGTTCTCCATGATGGTCTAGCTTCAACTGACTCATGATCTTAACCATTGAAATTACTGTAATATCCACAAAATCTATCTGATATTAATTCCAATTGAATTAAGCAAGTCAAAGACTTTGAAAGTCATCAAAATAATGCAATAAGAAGAGTATTAAAGTAGTTGGACAGTTAAATATAAATATATATTTCCTTGCATTCTGGTTAGAAGCCGTGACTAGTGGAGTTCAATCTGTGTTGGGTGTGAGACAGTTATCCAATTCAAAGAATGAATGAAAGATTGTGAAAGATCATGGATCGATTGAAGTTAGACATTAACACTTCTGGATGCCGATTTAGTAGTCTATAGGTAAAACGTTTGCTCGAGAGATTGATGATCCTAGGTTCGAGTCCCCTTTAGAGTTGGATCATGGATGCGCACTGTTGAAGAGTCTCATCTTAGGATGTTTAATCATTATTCTACATTATTAATACAACAATTATTTCAACTTAAAATTTGCTGTTCATAGAGTTAATTAGATTGATTGTTTGGAATGAATCTTAATGAGTGCAAATGAGTTTCACTTACTTATGACTGTTCCTTCCAATCGAGCATAGGCCGCCCACCAACATTCTTTAGTACACTCTGTCCTGGGCATTCCTATCTAGTTCTATCCAATTGTTATTCATTCTTCCCATTTCTGTTTCCATTTCTCGGTGTAATGTGTTCTTTGGTCTTCTTCGTTTCCTTTAGCCCTGAGGATTCCATATGAGGGCTTGTCTTATGACTCAGTTGGGTGCTTTCCTCAACAAGTGAATAGTAGTAACAATTTAATTTGGAATAGTTTGGAATACCTTGATTTAAGTGTTTCTGACTGATTTTTGATCAGTTTTCGTTAGTATATGTACATCCTATACGGGTTACTTTGATAAAGACATTATGTCACAAGTTTATATAGACTATCTAGAATGCGACTAGCAGAGAAATCCAAGAGATATGGTTTGTTTTCACCAACTCCAGGATGTAGGTACATTCGGTTGATGAGTCCCAGGTATGACGAAACACGTGTCTTCATTATATATCAGGCACAGTATTATAGAGCTTTTTTCCTATTCACTTGGTATTGTTTGACTTGTATCTTCCCACTGAGGTTTAAGATTGCAATTGATCAGTCTGTTATTGGCATATGTGCATACTGTGCGTATGCCTCGATATTACCTTAATTCACAGGCAATCAGGACTCAGTAGCTGAGTGGATAACACGATGGCGTTTGAAGCGAATGGTACTGGATTCGAGTCCCAGAGTGAACATCAACTCTGAGACGCAGGTACATCCAGCTGACGAGTCCAAAATAGGACGAAACATGCGTCAAACTGGATTCCACTGCTAACCACTATCCATCATTACTTACAAAAAGCTTTTTCCTATTGTTTGTAAACATTTATTCTAATACATTTGTATCTTATTCTTCTAGAAGAAATAGAGAGAGTGATGTGAATGATTGTTTATAAGGTATGAAATCTCCTTCCACTATTATATTTATGATAATGTCAAAAGATTCACCACTTAACTCATCAATAATCTTCAACATTATGCATAAGCAGTTGTCTTTTGGGTTTTTCGGTAGCTCTCCTTAAGTTACTAGGACCATTATTAATCCACTTTCCTTTTCAGGTCTCTGAAGGAGTAGTATTCTTCCATCATTTAAGTAAAGGTAAAGTGACAATTATCTTCATACCTCCGAAAGCATTTGAGATCATCTTGATATTAACAATAAGCTTTACATCTGATGAGATGAATTAGATCTAATCTAAGTAGAAATCATTCAATGAAAATGATAGAATTAGAAGTAGTTTACTGAATCTATGTTCAAACTTATCTCTACTTAATTCAGACTCACATCTTGGATTTCAATGCTAACCATCATCTATCTCTGTTTATGATTTCATATAGTGATTAAATGTCATTTTTGTAAATATTCACGCACACATACACACAACAGCATTCTTCCATCACTGGATTTAATTGGACACATGAATTCTATAGTAGTCATGGATGGTTACCCCTTAAGAAGTATAAGAAGAAGATTGGAAAACATGATCAATCACTATGATGGTATATTTTGAGGTTTGTAGTAATTAAATTCATTCAAATCATTCAAGTATTTATGTTTCATAGAGACAATATGAACAATGGGATAACTTGGGAATCTTTTTACAAATGAAATCAAAGCTTAAACCCATGATTACACAATTGAGAGACTATCTCAACTTAACAGTTTAATGGATAATAAGTTAAGTTTTTAAAATGAAAAGTATCAGCTTTAAATTCTTAAGTGAATATCAACTTTAGAATGTAAACTTATCAAGCTGACGAGCTATGAATAGGAACAAACGGAGGATTCACCTAAGGGAGTTGGAAAACCCTCATTCCAAAACAATGATGTATATGGTTTCCAGGATCCTAAGGAAACAAATGGTGTATGAAACAATTGTTGGTGACCAGCTACCATGGGACTGCATCTCCTTACATTGTTCCACTGCCTTGTGAATTAAACCTTTAAGTCAAAGGCTCTGGATGTGGCCCCTTAGGAAAATCACCTGTTTTGGTTTGGGAACCCGGACAGTATCCCAGCCCTTACATACATTGAATGATTTATGTGGTGCATATCTGTTTGGTGCCTCCTTATACCAATGTTTATGTGTTTAAATTAATAAATAAAGGAAGAAACACATATATCCTAGATTCTATTCACTGTCAGCTACCAACCATTTGTTCTCTTAGCTAGATGGTTTGGTCGTGGAGCGTTCATTGTTCTTCTGAATGACATCATTAACACAAACTTTTAGGTGAAAATTCCTGAAGTTTGTGCTGATGATGTTGCTCAGAAGAACGATGAAAGGTCTGCGACCAAACCATCGAGCTGAGGGAAATATAAAAAAACTCCATCAAAATCATCCACCTGACCTATAAATCTTCTCCATCATCTCAAAGTAACAATTTTTTTTTTGAAAACTAAAATACCCAAAGGTTATAAAAGTGAAACGTTTACGACTAAAACTCTATTGATAATATAATTCAATGACTGAATACTTAATCAATTATGTAAATATGTTCCATGCACGACTATAGATCCTGAGTTTGATTTCTTATGGTAGAATTGTAGATATGTACTACTGAGGAATGTTGTGCTAGGACAAAACGGCTGTTCATTTCTTCTTTCTTTCTATTGCTGTTCCTAGATGACAGTAGATCATGATTTGAATAGAAAAGTGTTCTGAATGTTCTTGAATAGTTTGTATTTAATGACCAAACACTATCACCATTGAATGCCGGCTCAGTGGTTCAGTAGGTTAAGCGTTCGCGCGCGAGACTGTAGGCTCTCGGTTCGAATCCCGCGAGCAGGATCGTGGATGCGCGCTGCTGAGGAGTCCCACAATAGGAAGAAACGGCCGTCCAGTGCTTCCAGGTTTCCAAAGGTGGTCTAACATCAGTCGGTTCATGATCTCAATCAAAAACTTAGTGATCTCCACAACCCCTATACTAGTGACCAGAATATCTATCTACATAGTTTTGAAAGGGTCAAATAAGGTCATTATTCTATTTTATTTTATTCAATTTAATTGATAGTAGACATGTGTTAGAATAAAGTGACACTATTTAAATTGAATTATTGTATACTTTATCACTTTTCCCCAACAGAATTATATCTCAGAAAGGGTTTTGTGGATATTATAGTAATTTTAGTAGTTGACTTCATGGGTCAATTGATGTTAGACCACCGTTGGAAACCTGGAAGCACTGGAAAGCCGTTTCGTCCTGTTGTGGGACTCCTCGGAAGTGCATATCCACGATCCCATCTTCGCGGGATTCAAATCTAGGATCTATCAGTCTTGCGCACGAGCGCTATATATAAATCTGGTCTTTTGTATACGACAGAAGTTGTAGAAATTTAACACCACGATCATCATCATGGTGTTTAAAAGTAGTTTATAATACTGTTAATAATTCATAGGGTAGGAAATTCTTAATAAATGATTTTCTACTAATTCTTTTTGTTGATCATGAGTCAATTGAAACTAGGTTACCATGGAAAACCTGGAAGCACTGGAAGGCCGTTTCGTTCTATTGTGGGACTCCTCAGCAGTGCGCATCTAGCCTCGCGGGGCTGATTGGCTTCAAGAGTTATATCCTGGAATCCTAGTGAGAAGCAGTGACCAGTGGAGTTCAACCAGGTCTGTTTTGAGATAGTAACTCACCGATGACAATGGTGTATGTGTCGCTCATTTTCGTGGATTAGTTGAAGTTAGACATTAACACCGTTTGATGCTGATCCGCTGGTCTAGAGATTAAACGCACGCGTGCGAGGTTGACAGGTCCTGGGTTCGAATCCCGCGAGGCGGAGTCCTGTATGCACACTGTTGAAGAGTCCGATAACAGGATGAAACGGTCGTTCAGTGCTTCCGTGTTTTTCATGGTGGTCTAACATCAATCGACTCATGATCTCAACCATTGAAATTAATACAATTTCCATAAAACCCCTTCTGATTATCACTTTTATTGAAAATTTTTTTGTGAAGAAAACTTTAATATGTAGATGGTGTTCTCCAAATGTTGATATTAAGTAGGATATAATTGAAAACCAGGGTATATTAGATAACTGTACTAGTCTAGTATGAGATTCTTCATCCGTGGGGGACTACAAATCTATCAGAGATTGAACTCAATGCTTTTAAATGTTGAGTCAAGTATTTAACCATTACGTTACAGGGTTATTGTTCATTTGTATAGATTTCCAGCTTCCATCAACTTAGACAATTGATCAACAATCATTCATTGACATGGATGATATCCATCGGTGAGAAGTTAATTTATGAACGGCATTTGAGTGACGTTTGAGTGACCTTGAGAGTGTCCACCTAATAACTAGAACAGAATGAGGGTTATAAACAAAAACGAGAAATCAGGTTTATGATTTTTAGTTGATGGTTACGGTTGGGAATTTATTTATTTATTTAAACACATAAGCATTGGTACAAGGAGGCACCAAATACATATGCACTACGTAGACTATTCGATTTATGTGAGGGCTGGGATACTGCCCGGGTGTTCAGACCGAAGCAGGTGGTTTTCTTAGGGGGGCCACAACCCGAGATTTGGACGCAAAGGTCTAATCTACAAGGCAGTTGGGCATCGTGAGGAGATGCAGTCCCATGGTAGCCGGTGACCAACGATTGGTTCCTACGCCATTTGTTCCCGCACGATACTGGAGCCCATGTGCACAATTGGTTTGGAATCCGGTTAAAGCGCCGGACATTCGCTTTTCGTTTTCTCAATTTCGTAAACAACACCCCCAGTGAGAGAAGGCAGTAAGTAGGACTTCCCTGGCAGAGTCTGTATACGCGTGACCGTGTGAGAGCATTTCGACAGGGAGGGCGGTCCCATCCCACTCTCGGCCATACCAAGGCATTTGGAGGCTAGGAATTAGATTTAGGGTTTTCATCACGAACTGACATCACCTAAAATACCAAAACTCTATTTAACCAAATGGCTGAGTGAAATTTGCGCCAAAATCCAAGACGTGTTATCTTATATGTGATTGGTTTCTTCATAAATTATAGTCTCGTCTATCCATTTCATCTTCACAACATAGTATAAACTTCATTGATCTCACTTTCTCATTAAAAACTTGATTGTTTTTTCTCGACGTTGAGGGATGTTCTAAACAGTGAAAATGGAGAATTGACCGAATAACCTGTTGTTAAATATTTCACGTATATGTTTAAGTAGTACCTAAAAATAAATCTTTACGGTGATCCATATTTTTGTTTCCATGGTTGCTTTTCGTTCATTAGTATTGAAATTTACTTAAAAAAAACTCGTAATTGTACTAGCGATACTACTGAAGTAGAGACGAAGCTCTTGACTGATACGTTCATGAATAATGGTTATTCCTAGAAATTCATAAACCACTGGAAGGGTTGTAATACGATTAGACCTATGACGCTTCTGGCATCCAAATGCGAATTTTCATTGTTACCATTTAGTGGTGACTCAAATAGTCTCATGTTGAATTGGAGACTTAAATTAGCCATCTATAGGACATTTGATACACCCCAATTTGTCATTATTGAAAAGACAGGGTCTATGTTTCACCAAAAGCAGCACGTACGGTATTGCGTCATACGTATGTGCGGAAACACCTACATAGGGAGGAGCAATCGTGATCTGCAAGTAAGTGTGGCGGAACACATACCCAAATGGCTGCATAAACAAATGAATTCCAATGGTCGAATAAGATCATGGGATAGACAGATATCTTCCTCAATTCTGAAGCATTTGGTCGGCGCACTGGTTATAAGGTTGATATCAAGTCAGCATTTGTAGTGCAGTACAAAAGCCTTCAAGAACGTAGACTAAGATTTATTGAAGCCTTAATTATACGGAAACTGGAACCCCCTTTATATGTTCAAAAACAATTTGTCCTTACCCTGATAATACTGATTTATTATCCAGAGTGGTAACCACATTGTTTCTGTGTACTTTATTTTTCTTTGTTACAGTTTACCTCTAATCGGTCTATTTGACCTTCTAGTTTTCATATGAAAATGTCATAGCAATTACATTATGTGTAATCAGATTGTTCGAAGTGTATTACGCAAATACATAACCACATAATTCTTCTAATAACCTTCGTCTACTCATTCCATTATCGAAATTTATCAAAGGTAATAAGACTGATAGGTCTTAGATTTGAATGTCATTAGGCAGGATCATGAATATGCACTGTTGAGGAGTTCTACAATAGGACGAAATGATCATTCAGTACTTCTAGGTTATCCATGATGATCTAACTTTCATTAACTCATACAATTAACTATTACTAATTGTTATATTCTTTAAATGAAATAGGTTTCAATGAAATTACAACGAATTCAGATAATACTCAATTCATTCTATCAACAATAAATAGTCCAAATAGTTTAAATACAAATGATGAAAATCATAAAGATAATGAATTACAAGAAGATAATAGTGATGATGACGATGATAATGATGAATATTCTGAAATGAATTCAAATGGATCTTTATATTCAACGCATTCAATAGATCCATATCATAAATTAACATTCATCAAGAAAAAATCAATAATCTCATCAAAATTTGAACATTCCAATGAATTACATCGATCATATCATCTCCATTATCATGATCATGATCATGATCATGATCGTCATCATCATCATCATCATAAAGAATATGATCTTAATGATGAAATGAATAAATCAAAGAAACCCCGGAAATCTAGAACAGCATTTACTGATTTACAATTAAATGAATTAGAGAAAATGTTTGATCATCAAAAATATTTAAGTGTACAAGATCGTATTGAATTAGCTGAACGATTACATTTAACGGATACACAAGTTAAAACATGGTATCAAAATCGTAGGTTAGTTTGTTTTATTTATATAATTTATAAATGGATATGAAATTCAAATAGTTAGATCATCATGGAAAACCTGGAAGTACTAGACGACTGTTTCGTCCTATTATCGGACTCTTCAAAAGTGAGCACTCATGATCCCGTACATTATTGATTGAAATTAAAGATTAACATTGTTGGATGCTGGCTCACGCGTTCGGTCTTGAGACTGATAGGTCTTGTTTTGGATTCTCATGAGGCGGGATTGTACTAGAATGAAACGCCCGTTCAGTACCTTCAGGTTTTCCATAGTGGTCTAGCTCTAATTGATACTAATCAGTATATGCTCACTAGTGACTAGCTTCAAGCAGTATTTCCTGGAGTTCTAGTGAGAAGGAGTGAATAGTGAAGTTCAACCGGGTCTGTTGTGAGATAGTAACTGATTGAAGACAATGGTGGATGGTGGTTCAATCTCATGGATTGGTTGGAGTTAGACATTAACATTGTCAGATACCGGTCAGCCCAACGATCTAGAGGTTAAGCGTTCGCACGAGAGACTGATAAGCCCTGGGTTCGTATCTCGCTGCGCAATATCATGGATAAGGACTGTTAAGGAGTCCCATACTCTCTAATAATGTTTAATTCATCCTATTACTAAATAATCAAATGATTGACCAGAAGATTGGAGTCAAATAGAAGGCAATTATTTCAATATTCTGTTTATGATACTTTTCTATTTATTGATAGTATTCATAATGGAAATACTTCTGGAAAGTTTATGTTCTCGTTTAATATGCTACATATGATTATATCAGTTTTTATAGCATAAATATAAGCTTGTTGACTGATCACTTGGGAAAAGTATTGTTACGTTGTGCTTTTAATGTTTAGACAAAGAAGTAAAATGATAATGATATTTCTATTAGGCATAATATTAACGAGTTGTTTCATCTTTGAACTGGAAAACATTCAATTTACTTACTTACTTACTTACTTACTTACTTACTTACTTACTTACTTACTTACTTACTTACTTACTTACTTACTTACTTACTTACTTACTTACTTACTTACTTACTTACTTACTTACTTACTTACTTACTTACTTACTTACTTACTTACTTACTTACTTACTTACTTACTTACTTACTTACTTACTTACTTACTTACTTACTTACTTACTTACTTACTTACTTACTTACTTACTTACTTACTTACTTACTTACTTACTTACTTACTTACTTACTTACTTACTTACTTACTTACTTACTTACTTACTTACTTACTTACTTACTTACTTACTTACTTACTTACTTACTTACTTACTTACTTACTTACTTACTTACTTACTTACTTACTTACTTACTTACTTACTTACTTACTTACTTACTTACTTACTTACTTACTTACTTACTTACTTACTTACTTACTTACTTACTTACTTACTTACTTACTTACTTACTTACTTACTTACTTACTTACTTACTTACTTACTTACTTACTTACTTACTTACTTACTTACTTACTTACTTACTTACTTACTTACTTACTTACTTACTTACTTACTTACTTACTTACTTACTTACTTACTTACTTACTTACTTACTTACTTACTTACTTACTTACTTACTTACTTACTTACTTACTTACTTACTTACTTACTTACTTACTTACTTACTTACTTACTTACTTACTTACTTACTTACTTACTTACTTACTTACTTACTTACTTACTTACTTACTTACTTACTTACTTACTTACTTACTTACTTACTTACTTACTTACTTACTTACTTACTTACTTACTTACTTACTTACTTACTTACTTACTTACTTACTTACTTACTTACTTACTTACTTACTTACTTACTTACTTACTTACTTACTTACTTACTTACTTACTTACTTACTTACTTACTTACTTACTTACTTACTTACTTACTTACTTACTTACTTACTTACTTACTTACTTACTTACTTACTTACTTACTTACTTACTTACTTACTTACTTACTTACTTACTTACTTACTTACTTACTTACTTACTTACTTACTTACTTACTTACTTACTTACTTACTTACTTACTTACTTACTTACTTACTTACTTACTTACTTACTTACTTACTTACTTACTTACTTACTTACTTACTTACTTACTTACTTACTTACTTACTTACTTACTTACTTACTTACTTACTTACTTACTTACTTACTTACTTACTTACTTACTTACTTACTTACTTACTTACTTACTTACATACTTACTTACTTACTTACTTACTCACTTACTTACTTACTTACTTACTTACTTACTTACTTACTTACTTACTTACTTACTTACTTACTTACTTACTTACTTACTTACTTACTTACTTACTTACTTACTTACTTACTTACTTACTTACTTACTTACTTACTTACTTACTTACTTACTTACTTACTTACTTACTTACTTACTTACTTACTTACTTACTTACTTACTTACTTACTTACTTACTTACTTACTTACTTACTTACTTACTTACTTACTTACTTACTTACTTACTTACTTACTTACTTACTTACTTACTTACTTACTTACTTACTTACTTACTTACTTACTTACTTACCCCTGTTACTCCTAATGGAGCATAGGCCACCGACCAGCATTCTCCAACACACTCTGTCCTGGGCCTCCCTTTCCAGTTCTATCCGATTCTTGTTCATTTATCTCACATCTGTCTTCATTTCTCGGAGTAATGTGTTCTTTGGTCTACTTCTTCTACGGCCTTGAGGATTCCAATTTAAGGCTTGCCTTGTGATGAAGTTGAATGCTTTCCTCAATGTGTGTCCTATCTACTTCCAGCGCCACTTCCTGATTTCCTCAGCCAGAATCTGTTTTGTTCTCTCCCATAGTAGGTTGTTACTAATAATGTCTGGCCAACGGATCCGAAGTATTTTGCGTAGACAACTGTTAATAAACACCCGCATCTTCTTGATGATTGCTTTCGTAGTTGTTCAAGTTTCCACCCCATACAGTAGAACTGTCTTCACATTTGTATTGGAAATCCTGACCTTGTTGTTGGTTGACAGACAGTTGTTTTGAGTTCCAGATGTCCTTCAGTTGTAAATATGCTGTTCTTGCTTTACCGATCCGCGCTTTCACATCTTCATCAGAATCCTTAAAAAGGTCTATTTACATAAAACAATTATGGAATGACTAATTGACCAACTTTGATCACTGATGAGTTTGACTAGTATTCGAATCTCACGAGGCGAGTTCGTAGATGTACACTGCTGAGGTATCTCACGATAAGACGAAACGGCCGTCCAGTGCTTCCAGCTTTTCCATAGTGAACTAGTTTTAATTGACTCATGATCTTGATTATCGAAATTAATATTCATCTTGACAGAGTTCTTCGGTAAAATGTGACAACCATACATTAAATAAGCAATTTACAAATCTTCCATCAGTTGTTATTCATCATCCCTGATGATTCTTGCATTTCTTAATTGTGTCATGATTCTCTTACTGTTTTTTTCTCTTCAGTTCAATCTTCTTTTGACTGGCATTCCATATACGATTGATGTTACATACTACTTATTTCTGACGATATAAGTAGCGTACACTACATATATACCAATATTACATTTTATAATAGGCGGCCAATTGTATTAGATTGAATATCTAGATAGATAAACTTTAGATGACACAGTTTTATGGACGTTATCTTTTAATTGTAGAAAATATTCATCACCGATTAGCTTCAATTACGGTACCGCTGAAAATCAGGGAACATTAGACAATTGTTTAGCCGAAGTATGGTACTCCTTAGTGTAGTGTGCATCCAAGACCTTATCACAAGGGGATGAATCTAAGATCGTCAGTGTCACGCGTAAATACTTATAACACAATTTACTGATTCAGGATACAATGGTATACAAATCTAACTTCACTCGACCCATGGATGAGTAGCTTATAGAGAAATATTAATCCAACTTTCATTTTTGACTCTTGGTTTCGGCATTGTGAATGTACACTTTCGAGATGTCTTGTATTAGAACAAAAGAACTATCCAATGCTTTCATGTATTCAGTGGCCTGTCAAACAAACATTGATTTTGTAGTTTCAATAAATAATCATATATAATCACTTGGTGTTGTTTACTTGTATCTTCTCTTCTTATTTAGGACTGAAATCGATCAGTCTCTTGCTGGCATATGTGCATTCTGTGTGGATTGCCTCGATATAGCCCTAAGTTATAAGCTTAATAAGCAAAGATGGAGTTACAACTTCACCCCATTGCACATAGCTATAAGGACTCAAGAGCTAAGTGGATAACGTGATTATATTTGAGGCGAATGGTATTAGCTTCGAGTCCCAAAGTGAACATCAACTTTGTGGTACAAATACATCCAGATGACGAGTCCCAACTAGGACGAAACATGTGTCCTGGATTCCACTACTAGTCACTATGCATCATATATAATATTTTAAACTTACTCAAATGATGTATAGTTTTACATTATACCTTCAGTTTTTTATGTAATTATAGAACAAAATGGAAACGTCAAACTGCTGTCGGTTTTGAATTACTCGCTGAAGCTGGTAATTTTGTAGCAGTTCAACGTATTTTACAAACGAATCCATATTGGGCATATCATCCAGCAGCACAAACTATTCTAGCTAATATGGAAGCAATAATGAAGAAGAAAACTGATTTCAATATTACTGATGAATTAAAACAAACCAATCATAATGATAGTAAAATGAATTATTTTAAACAAATGAATCATAATATCAATACTACTAACACTACTAATATTAATAGTAGTCCTACTACCACTACTACTAACACTACTACTATTACTACTAATACTACTTATAATCATCATTCAAGATTAAATGATCAAGATTCACTTTCTTTTAAATCGATTGAATTCAATCATCAAATACCATCTTCATCCTCATCTTCATTATTATTCCAATCAAATGATCTTAATCATCAATTAGAAAATTCTTCAATGAAATTACCAATCACTATGGGAACTTCTACTTTCCCATTAAGAACTACTACAATAGATCATCAATTGAATACTACTACAACGACTGGTGCGATGACGACTACTACTACTACGACGACGACTACAAATGCAGTAGATAGTACATCATTAGTGGAACTTCCAGATTGGTGGCCTTTTAAATCAACCATAAAAGATTTAATACAATATCAAAATACATTATCTTCTTCTTCTTCAACTATTATTACCACTCCTACTACTACTCCCACTACTACTCCGACTACTTCTGTTATCTCAACATTATCCTATTGTCCTATAGTGAATTCATCTCTCCTAGATACAACTAAATTATTACAATTGGATTTACCAATGAATTCAACAATATCATCATTCAATATACAACCTTATACATCAATGAATCTATGGTCAACATTCAATACAAATGATCTATTATCTATTACACAAAATATACCATTATTTAATAATTTATTACGTCATCATTGTATCATAACAAAAGATTAATAATAGTACGTAATGATGATACATTGATTGTTTCCTTGATAGAATATTGATTATTGATTTATTGGGTTTTGTTTTTGGATGAAGTTTTGTTCTTTGAATACAAACATTCAGGTCGGAATCTTGATCATTATAATGTTATTTATTAGAACAATGAACGATTCATTGATACAAACCATCTAGCTCAGAGGACAACAACAACAGAAAAGAAAGAACTCTATCCAAATGATCCATTTGAGCTGTAAATGTTCTTCATCATCTTAGAATTATTCTTTAAATGAATGAACGATGTTGATAAGAGTGAGAACTTCCCCTCTCCTCCCACCTACCCCGAAAAAAACACACACACACACATCATAATCCAATTGTATGTGCAAATCTATAAGAGTGAAGTGTAAATTAACTTTTCCACTATTATTATTATCCTTATTATTAATCAATAATATTGTTGCCATGACTTGTCTTGATCTCGGTTTAATTTACTTTAGTTACTATGTTCAATTCATTATTTATTCGTTTAATTTGTACAAAAAAATACTTTTATTGCTTTTTTTTCTTTTTCTTTCTTTTTCTTTTGTTTTATTCTTTATAAAATTTATCTCTTAATTTTTTGTTGAAAATGGAATAAAATATAGTTTAATTTTTGAGTGATGAATTATTAAGACGACAATTACCGATACTACTAATAAAACTCTCCCTCCTCCTCCTCCACCTGCTTCTCCTCCTGCCCCTTCTGCTCCTCCCGCTCCTCCTCCTCCTACTACTACTACTGTAGTGAACAAGAATACGAATGAGGACAGTCGAGTGCACGATCCCGCTCGCGGGGTTCGAACGCAATTATCAGTATAAGGGTTGTGAAGATTATTAAGTTTTTTTCTGGTATTTACCATATACTGACTAGTGACTAACTTCACGAGGGAGTTCTCGGAGTTCTAGTGAGAAGCAGTGATCAGTGGAGCTAATCCATGTCGGGTAGAGACAGGTATCTACCTCCGTACAATGGAAGATGGTCGCACAAGTTCGTGAATTGATTGAAATTAGACATTAACACCATTGGATATCCGCTCAGTGGTCTAGTAGGTTAAGCGTTCGCGCACGAGACTGGAAGCCTTGTGTTCGAATGCCGCGTGTGAGGTCGCTAAGGAGTCCCACACTAGGACGAAACAGCTGTCCAGTGCTTCCAGGTTTCCAACGGTGGTCTAACATCAATCGGTTCATGATCTCGATCCAAAACAATCGATTGAATTGAGGAATTTTTTTTATTTTATCAAATTGATAGGGTATATGTTTTTAATTAATGGAAGGAAACAATTATGAAGATGACTAATATTTGTAACATTCAGTTCACCTCTGGTTAATATTCACGTGAATAATACTTAGTGATCAGTTACTGTGAATGTATCAGTTATATGAAAGATCAATGACTGGTTGAATAACCCTGTATTGACATCTTACAATATGAAATTGAATCGCTTGGATTTCAATTCTCTACGTACTAGTACTGGTTCCTTGAAGATTCCAGGTATACTTTAATGAATAATGCCAGATAGTATGAAATCTCTGTTTATTAGGATTTTCTGTTGACTATCTTCAACTATCAATCTGACGATCCGTTGAAGTAGAATTTTGTTACAGATTTAAATTATCTGAGATCGTACTTGGTTCATTGCTTTAGTAAAAGGCTCAAATTCAATCTACACTTGTAATATTCATCTGTGATAAACACTAAGTCAATCATTATTAAAGTACAGCCTGGGATTGATAAAGATTGGCACAAGCTACCATATCAGTGTACCACAACTATGAGATGAAATTAACACTGTGACCAGTAAACGAGTGGTAAACAATGTAGTAGCAATCATAAGAAGAAGAAGGACTGGACAATGAGTATATGTTTCAAAGAAAAATAAAATGGAATAGAAAGGTATGTATGAATAAATACTGAACTGTTGAACTATGTGATCATAACTAAAAGACAAACTAACTTGAAGTAAAATCTAGAAATCTCTCAGAACCGAGGATGAATTGTTTACCTTAGAGATAATTTTCAAAACTTCCAGCGACAACTCATATATCGAAGATTTAAGATAAGAAAGCACTGGATGGCCGTTTCGTCCTATTGTGTGACTTCTCAGCAGTGTGCATCCATGATCTCATCTCGTGAGATTCGAACCCAAGATCTATCAGTTTCGTGAACGAACATTTAACCATTAAATCTACTGGGCCGGTATTCATTGGTGTTAATGTCTATCTTCAACCAATTCAGTGCTTCTAGGTTCTCCATGATAGTCTAGACTCGATGGACTCATGAATATAACTATTAAATTACTAAAGTCTCCACAAAACTCCCCCTCTAAATAATTTAATTTGAAAATATGAGGTATTAGATAGTGATTTGAAATGTAAGACAATCACTTGAAATTCTGAAACTCTTTCATTTAGTCCTTGGATAAGTTATGGATGTTAATTGTTGAAAATCACCATCTTGAAATGAAGTACTCGTCTCGTACTTTCCAGTTATCCTATAGTATCCTAAATTATATCATTCTAATAGAAAATCTAATTTTTATTTCGTTATAAATAACCAATAGAATCTAAGATGTGTGTTTCGTCCTAATTGGGACTCATCAGTTTGATTCACTTGAATTCTTATTTCTTTAAACACCAATGTGTCAGGATGAAATGCACTTCTTGGATTCCATTGTTTACAACAAATCCACTTCAGAATGTATTTATTATTAACAGAGATTGGTCAGTTGAAATGCAATTACAACATAGTAACTATGTGTGTGTGTGTGGGGGGCTACAAAGTTTTGTTCATGAACTTATCAAACAAACTGATCAAGATGACATGACAGTTCATGCTAATTTTACTAGGTTAACATCAACTACTGATTATAAGCAAAGATGGTTAGTGGATAGGAGTGGAATCCAGGACTCGCTTTTCGTCTTATTTGGAGAATGTATCTGCATCTTAGAGTTGATGTTTACTCTGGGACTCGAAGATACATGTAAAGAACACCAAGTGAATACTGATTATAACCTGTAATATTTCAAAGGATAGAAGTGAAAATGCTTACAGAAATGAATATAGCTATGAATTAGTTAAAATATGTATCGTCATAGTTAGTACAAGTGTAAAACATTGAAAATATGTATTTTATACGAAAGAACATTCTGGAACATTGATAGCAGTGATTGATTAAAGGACAAGAAATAAGTGGTTATATAATTAGGTTTCAGTCAAATGACAACAATAGAGTAAAACTTTGCCGTTATCGGTCAAGGGTTGTGGAGATTATTGAATCGATTCAAGTACGATAACCACTGAAAGTTTGAGTCTTGGGTTTGGTTCTCGGTTCCAGGATTATAGATGAACACTACTGAGTAATTCCATACCAGAAGAGAACAGCTGTTTAGTGCTTCTCGGTTGTTAATGATTTGTTTATTCATTTGAACACATAAACAGGCATGAAATAGATATGCTTCACATAAATCATTAAATTTATGTGAAGGCTGGGATACTGTCTAGGCTTCCAAACCGAAACAGGTGATTTTCTTAGATGAACTATCCGGACTAGTTGTGTTTTTATTTTTTTATTTATTTGTTTGAACACATAGATATTGCTACAAAAGAGGACCAGATACATTATGCACCACACAAATCTCATTTGATTTGTGTACGGGATGTAATACTGCCCGGTTGCCCAAACCGAAGCAGGTGGTTTTCTTAGGGGGCCACAACTATAGCCCTTGACTTAAAGGTCTAATCCACAAGGCAGTAGAGTAACGTAAGGAGATGGAGTCTCATGGTAGCTGGTGACCAATAATTCGTTCATACACCATTTATTCTTTCAGGATCCTGAAGATCATGTGTACTGTTGGTTTGGAATCAGGATTTTCCAACTCACCTAGGTGGACTCTCTGTGTCCATTAAACCGGTTAAAACACCGGGCATTCGCTTTTCGTCCTTTGAATTACGTAAATAACACTCGTGGTGCCAGAAAGCAGTGAGTAGGACTTCTCTGATGGTGGCTTTTATACGCGTGACCATGTGAGAACATTTAAGAAGGAGAGCTGACTCTCCCCATTTTCGGTCGTAGCAGAGCACTTTGAGGAAAAACGATGGTTACATCAATAATTCAATAGTCAAGATGTTCAACGTTTAGCTAATAAGTCACAGATATAAATCTCACTTTTCAATTACCTTCAGTTTAGATGAACTCGAGTTATATACATTCAGAATAAGAGATTGTTCAACTACAATCCTAAACAATACAAAAATGAATAAAACATCATCTTATTACATTTGAAGTTCATAGTATTTAGTTCGAGTCCCAAAATGAACATTAACTCTAGAATACACATGTATATTCGGCTGATGAGTCCTCCTACCCCCCCCCCCAAAAAAAACGACGCATTCTGGATTCTTTGTACACATTCAAGTTAAAAATTTTATCAAATCAAAAAATCACCTTGTTTTTTTCCTCTTCTGTAAGGGAAAAAAGCCCCAATTTATCTAAATTCAATAATTAATATGCCCTTAAACATATGGACAAACATACTACTGATTAATTTATTAGATAAGTAGTCATTTATTCATTAATGTTGAGTAAACTTTTTAAGAAAAAAAATTAGACAAAATTTTACTAGAGAAACATCGCGCGCGCGTGCGTGTGTGTGTGTAAGAGAGAGAGAGGGGGGTTGAGGGTGAGATTGGGAACGAGAGAGAAAGGGTGAAAAAATTGGCACAACACAGGAAATCAACTATATAACTTCCTTGTTGTTGTTTTTCTTTTTTTTTTCAAAAAAAAGAGAAAAAAAATTCTAATCTACTTTCTTGTTTTATCTTAGACTATTAATACTACTAATAATACTACTACTAACAATAATAATAATCATAAGAAGAAATAATGACATCAATTAATTTCTGTTATCGGTATCTCTATACTACTTATTTATTTAATATAATCGTTTAATAGAAAACACTAATCTTTTCTTGTTTTTTATTTTGGAGAAGTCAAATAAAAAAGTGATTGTTCTAAAATAAATCTCTTGAATTGTTCATATTTACTGTTGGGCGTCAATCATTTCATGAGGTGTGTGTGTGCGTGTGCGTATATGTGTAAGTTTGTATAGTTTATGTTAAACTCCTACATATATATATAGACAACCTTGAAAGTGTTACAGAGTGGATTAAGCTTCACACATATACATACACACGCAGAGACAGAGACAAATACACAAATACTCACATGCATATACGTAAATATGTACAAGATATACATATCTGATAAGTATATAATCTCCTGGACTATGGTCTATATAATCACCTAGGTCATGTAGTTTATAGGGTACTGTGGAGAACAAACCCTCACAAACACACACCCACACATACTACTACTACTGTTACTACTACAACTTTTATTTTTAATACTACTGGTATTATGTTTTACACTTTTTTTTCTAGTCATAAATGAATGAAATAACATTTCTATTTAAAATGTACAATTATGATTATGATTATTGAATAGTTTCCTGTTTATGTCTTTTACCTTCACCCCTACTTATATATCCATTTTACTTTGTTTTGGTTTTTAAGTGTTTTTCCTTTATTAATATGATCAAAGGAACCCGTATAATTGTTGTTGTTGTTGTTATTATTATTATAGGGTGTTAGGTTTCTTCTTTCTCTCTCTCCCTCTCTCTCTCTCTCTCGCTTTGTCTCACTCTCGCACACACACACATACACATACACAACTGTATCTAACTGGTCTAGTTTTTAATTGACTTATGAATTCAACTATTTAAATGATTAAAATCCCACATAAACCTCCCCCTTTTTTTGATGTATCCTTTTAATTGTTTCTTTGTCTCCATGTACGTGTGTGTGTGTGTGTGGGGGGGGGGTTGTAAATATCAATGAGTATGTCTTTTCTTATTAGATTATTATTGTCTATTTTAATAAGAGGAATATAAAATAATAAATGTGTTATAATAATTGGTTATATTCAACTAATTGACCATTATCATTTCAATCATTACTGGTATAATAATGTCATGGTATTAAATATATATTGAAATCATGAACTGATCAGTGTTAGATGGTCGTTGAACTATTCTTCAATAGTGCTCATTCATGATCTGACAAGATGGAATCGAACCTAGAACTTTGAGTGTAGAGCGAATGGATGTGTTTTAGTCATTGAATTTCTACTCTATAGTATACAGGTTAGATGTTCATAACGAGACTGATGATACTGAATTCGATCTCCTATGGTAGGGTCTTATATGTGCACTATTGAGAAGTCTTAGTGGAAGTATTCTGGTTAAGATTTTATCTATGAATCCTATACTAACAGTATGTGTGCTGATATTCACTGTCAGTAGGATGTTTCTTTAGATTTTAATAAACACTGTTCTTGTGATTCAAATTCAGAATGTTCATTATTTCAATGTCTAGTTGCTTAGACTGTTGGTGATAAAGTTATAGAGGATAGAGACAAGTATTAAATTCACAAGTACACACTGATAAGTCAGTACAACTTACTATCAATTAATTAAGAACTTGAAAAATAGATATGTATCAATGGTCTAAAGGTTACGCTTTCGCGCGCGAAAGCGATAGGTCCTCGGTTCGAATCTCGCGACTTGAGATCGTGAATGCGCGTTGTTGAGGAGTCCAGGTTTTCTATGATGGTCTAGCTTTAACTGATTCATGATCTCAACTATTAAAATATATATGTATTGCAGCAAATTGTCATGCGACATCAGCACGAGAAAATGAAACTAACAAAATGAATGATGAATGAGTTCAAATAACAATGTTGATCAAAGGGACTATACACTATGAGCATGGTTTGAAAATAATGTATGTACGAAAATATACCGAAACAAAACAAAAGTGAATGGATCTGAGCTATTATAACTGAACTTGAATGTCTTGACTTGGTCATTTCCATCTTTCTCTCAACTTTCTCTCAAATCAATTAACCTTATCCGTCAATATATGTAATGGTCAAGTATATGCAATATGTAAATCTCAATAGAGAATGGTGAAAACGTCTCAGATTGTGAAATTGAATGATATAAGTTTCATACCTAAAGAGGGAACATCAACTTTTCTCATAAAATTTCGGTATCCAAAAAGATTTCCAACATTATCCTTCCCATCAATTGACATCCGTATAGTGTAGGTATGATGTGGAGGCATTTAACCCTAAGATTAGATCATACAAATTCTCCATCAGTTAGACAATGATTAACTAAA